>SJYA01003144.1:450799-635498 GCA_006410615.1 Neotragus moschatus | reverse complement strand
AACCAGTTGGTATTCTGTCTTAGCAATCTTTTTCATCATAAAACTGATTGTGTTTTGTTCTTTGCCTTAGTTGCTAAAATGCTCAGAGGCAAATTTGTGGCCTATCTCTAACAAGTATACCTGTGTCTTTACCTAATTCCTGGCCTCATAATACTTTTTTCTTTTCTTCACTGTGCTTAAATACTTTCATAAAGAATCAGTGACTATAATTTTGTATAAATACTCATAGATTATTAAGAGCTTTTGCAGAGACTCAGTTATTTTCACAAAATTTCGGTGGACATGCCTTAATATTTCTCATCTCTTCTGAGTAGCTTATACCTCTGTAGGCACTTTCTTCCATTTGTCAGAGGCTACAAATTTTAAAAAGTTTGAATTATCATGCTGCATATATCCAGTTACGCTGTGTGCATCATTGCCATTGCACATAATAGCTGTATCACTTGTGGACCTACTTACCACAAAGTGAAACCCATGCACATCCGAAGTAAAAGACCCTTATTTAGCACTTATCAAAACTTCCAAAGCATTCTCTCTTAAGTCATTATTGTTTATTTGTTGTTGTTCTCAAATTTGGCCTTTGTGGAGAATGATTGCCTGCACTTCTAAATCTCTGCATTTCTAATGTCTATTACTTGTGTCTGGTGTGGAGACATTAATAAAAGTGGAAGTAAATGAGCTCATCTGAATCAGCATTTTATCTATTTATTTATTTCAGATTCACTTTGCAAAAATCAATGTTTTGGTCAGCTGAGTTGCTCCAGTCAGCAGAGGCAGTTGGACTTCTAGATATTTTAGGTCATGCAGTTTTTTAAAGCTCATGCTTTAGTTGTGACTCAAAGATAAGCAGTTCCACGCAGAGTTTTGTGTCTTAATAATAAAGGTCCTCATTGTTAAAGCATTCTTGGGAGAAATTTTAAGCATTTAGTAGTTATGGATATGATATATACAGCTGGGTTAATTAAATACATTTTGACATGTGACAAGTACAAGTGAAGATCTTTCATTTGTGTCTGAGTCCATTTACTATACAAGCCTTCTTTCCTTTTAGAAATACTGATCTGTTTTTATGTGTGTATTTATTTCACTTATTTCCTAAAACAAGAGTTCTTTGCATGTAATAAATAAAAACACAACTGACTTTAAAGTGTTTAAAATTGACAACTAGTAATTTTTTTTCAGGGAGGCCTGGCGTGCTGCAATTCATGGGGTTGCAAAGAGTCGGACACGACTGAGTGACTGAACTGAACTGAACTGAACTGAATTTTTTTTCAGTACCTATTTCATACTTATACACACCTGAAGTGAATTTCAGAAACTTTTGAAAAATATGATTCAAGCATGCTACAAACATAACATTATCCATGATAGTATTCTTTCTCAAATGATTAGTGAATTCTATATTTCAGCTTGATTTAATAGACTTACATAATTGTAAAAATTATCTGCACACATGCTCAGAGTATAATTTTTGTCTTCTCTGACCCCTTTTGTGATGTTTAGTGAGATGCGCTACCCATCTTATCTTAAACTCTCTGCTCATTCAAAACTGTATACGGTATGCTAAGTGTATTCCAGCCAATATAGCTCAGTCAAAATCCTAAAGATTGAAATCTTGTTTTTTCCACTTGTTTTACCATGAATAGTATTGGAGTACAAATGAATAAAGATCACAAGAAGAAACATCAACTAAAACTTGGGAAAGTTATCAGCAGTTTAAAGCGTAATTGAAAAAGAAAGAATGACTCCAAGTAAGCAAAATAAACATGATACTCCTACCCTAAGCAAACATTTGACTTAATTGGTAATTCTGTCTCTCTCTGATTTAAATGTTCCAATGTCTAAATTAATACATTACCAAACTTGTGATTCACTGTGGTGTTAGTGGATACAAGTCTTAAAGCTCTTTGATAGATTGCATTATCGAATTCTAAGCAAGAATTTGTCTTTTTTTAAAAATATTTTCAATGGAAATGCAGTATATAAACTCTTACCAGTTTTATCTTTCACTGTCTTTTTCTCGCTTTACTTCTCATCTTCAGCGGCAAGGTTCCTGTTGCCTGGGACTTTGTTCATGATATATTTTTTTTATTCCTTCTTTTTACATACATTCTAGTTAGTCTTATCTACTCATCAGTTCAGTTCAGTCACTCAGTTGTGCCCGACTCTTTGCGACCCCATGGACTACAGCACACCAGGCCTCCCTGTCCATCACCAATCCTGGAGCTTACTCAAACTCATTATCTACTCATAGCATCTATTTTTACTTACAAGGAGACGATGCACTGTAATGATACCCATCTTACACCTTTAACTTGAGGAAACTGCATTTCTGCCTCTCCGTCAACAATCTATTCTAGAAATCTTTACCTGGATGTTTTGCACTCACCTCAGTTTAGCAAAACTTTTTTGTTGGTTTAGTGCATCACCGTACACTTAGGTACCCCCGCTGGTGTTCTGGAATCCTCTTCTTTGGATCTCATTGACCTGTCTCACTCATCTAATTGATCAGCAGGTCCATCAAACCACATTGTCAGCGTTTATCCTTTCTTTACTTTCTCTTAAAAGCCTAGATCAAATACTCATCTTCTCTCTTCTGAACTTTTGTTGAATATTCTCTTATTCTTGCAGTGAGGCTGATCACATTGCAGTGAATTCTAATATGATGCTGCAGTTGTGGCCTGAGGGTTAGGGGTTTAGTTGGAATCACCGTTAAGGAATTTGTACTTTCCTTTTCTAATTCTTAGTAAGTCATCTCAGAGTAAGTTGCGAAATATTGGAAACTGGGGCACATTGGCTAGGCCTGAAGAGGAATGGAGAGGGACTTAGAATTTCCTAGAAATGCATAAAGATGCCCTCAAAATGAAGAAAAGATGGTTTCTGGAAGCTAGACTTGACCATAGCTACTGATTAATTATTATCATTTATGACTAAAATGTTTGAGTTGGAAAAAAGGGAGCTAAAGATTATTGGTAGATAATAGTGACTCATAGTCTTTTTTGTGTGTATCTTGATGAAATCTTCACATTACGCTACTCAGGAACCATGAATTATGTTTGACAATTTCCTTAGTGGATTTTCTGTATTTTTGACATTTTGATCAGGTAACTTATAGTCAGTGATGTTTCTATGTCTCTGGGAATTTGGCAGTTCTATCTCTGAGAGGTGGCCCAAAGCGTGAATGCTAACAGAGGAAACCCCTTAGCTAGGCAGAGAGGCATAGAAAAATTATGAAGAAATCTCAGTAGATATAGGCTAAGGTGTTTGTATTCTGAAATGCACATCACAGCTAATGAACCTGGTTGGTTATTGATCTGTAAATCTCAGCTGTTGGTTAGATGGCTTTGCAGATATTTTATTCTTTATAGCCTTAGTCTCTCAGTAAAAGCTGTGTAGTCATCATAGCTAAGTCTTAGAAGTTCTATGAGACTTATAATATGGGCTAATAAGAGTAACATAAATATGTATATTTCAAAGTAGGAATGAGGAGCCTAGATCTAACTGAAGATGGCAGGTGATAACAATGGCTAGTAAGGGATTGCCTAAGAAAATGTAACTTGTACGAATGGAAGAGTCCAGGAAACAAGATCTATTCATGGTTCTTCAGAGGGAGATTATTCCTTATTAAGGAACCAGCCAGGTTCTTGACTCTTTCTAACTGATCTGCTTTGCTTAGCCTATTTGACAAGCAATCTTCGTTCCATGATTCCAGAGTTCCCTTTTAGAATAAGATAATGATTTTGGTCCCTCACCTGCTTACAAGCCTTTGTTGATTCCCTGTTGTTTATTTTATAATCCATTTTTTTCAGCATGATACAACATGATATGGAGGTTGCTCTATGACCACTTTCTTACTTGCCTTCAGATACACACACACACACACACACACTCACACACACGCATAGCCTGTGATGTTTTATTTCCTCCACCAGGGATCAGTCCTGCACCCCCTGAATTCGAAGTGTGGAGTCTTAACCACTGGACCATCAGGGAAGTCCCCAAAGTAAGGTTTAAAATATATTTTTGTTTATTTTTTCTCACTATAAAGTGTAAGTTCCTTGAAGGTAGTGATCATGTTTGATCACTCTATTCCCAGAGCAGGCTTCCCTGGTGGCTCAAACAGGACAGAATCTGCCCGCAGATGCAGGAGACGCAGAGTCTAAATGGATGCCTGCTGCTAAGTCACTTTAGTCGTGTCTGACTCTGTGCGACCCCATAGACGGCTGCCCACCAGGCTCCCCCGTCCCTGGGATTCTCCAGGCAAGAACACTGGAGTGGGTTGCCATTGCCTTCTCCAAGGCATGAAAGTGAAAAGTGCAAGTGAAGTCGCTCAGTTGTGTCCGACTCTTCGCGACCCCATGGACTGCAGCCCACCAGGCTCCTCCATCCATGGGATTCTCCAAGCAAGAGTACTGGAGTGGTGCCATTGCCTTCTCCAATGGATGCCTATCATATAGTAAATACTTAGAAGTTGTATTAAATGAATGAAGGAGTGAATAATTGAATGAATGAGCAAGCCTGTGTAGGGCAATCCGGTTTGAGGTCCCGCATTATCAGAGAACAGAATTTAAAAAAACCTCATAATTGTAACATAGAGGAAGGCATGGGAAAGGGAAAAGTTGAATTCTGTAAGTGGGTAAAGGTTAGTTGGGGAAATTGACCTAATTTATGATATTATTTATGATTATTCCTGTGCCAGTATAGGAAACAGTATAGGAAAAATTTAGAATGGTCTTTCTGTGTCACTGGTTTGGCCTGCTCTGCCATTAAGGATGGATTTCTGGCAACCTTCTTCCAATTTATTGAGTCCAACTACTTTACTGTTACTAATAGGGCCATGGTGAGACATCTGACCCCAGAAGGACCAATTAAATTCTTCCTCCATGGTATATGGATGAAATAACTGGACTTTAACCCTATTGGATCCAATATTCACTTTTAATGGCAAATAATTTTTATTTGCCATTAAAATTATCTGCTTTAAAATTATCTCATAAAATACTTTGATAATACAATATAACTTACTTGCAAATAATTTTTACAAAGCCCCCTCTAGAATTCTCTTACAAATGCTTTGACAGTATAACCTTCTTGCCCATAATTTTGAAAATATCATGCCCTAATTGCAATATAAAGGAGAAATAAAAGGAAATGAGGGAGCAAAGCATGATTTGATGAAGTTCCATTATTTCACAATATAAATGCTAGGATACAGTGAATACAAAAGCTATAATTTCAAATTGACAAGATGCTTATTCCACTCAAATTCCATGAATGGTTTTATATATATATATATATATATATATAAGTTGTAAGCATCTCTCAGTAAATTCTGAATTAAGTAAAATGCATCACTCTTACCATGTACATAGATGTTACATTCCTGGACAGTTCATTAGTTGTGTAAGAATTTATTAACTTTTATTTTAAAATGTTCAAAAATGTGTAAAATGGACTGGGATTCAAGGCCCAGTGGTGCTCAGCTGTTCGACTCATTGCCAGGATTTAGCCTTGCACTAACCCCCCCATCCCCATGGCCAAATCACTGTGAAAACCAAAAATGTCAATACATTTCAAGTTTTCATTCTAGGGGAAAGTATTGCTCCTGGTGAAATTTATTGCTTTAGCTGATGATAAAGTAGATTTTTTTTGTTTTGTTTTGTTTTGAAGTGTTGCTAGAGTTTTAAATGGTTAGAAAGTAAGCTTCTAGTCGTCTAAGTGCAGTGNTTTTCTAATTCTTAGTAAGTCATCTCAGAGTAAGTTGCGAAATATTGGAAACTGGGGCACATTGGCTAGGCCTGAAGAGGAATGGAGAGGGACTTAGAATTTCCTAGAAATGCATAAAGATGCCCTCAAAATGAAGAAAAGATGGTTTCTGGAAGCTAGACTTGACCATAGCTACTGATTAATTATTATCATTTATGACTAAAATGTTTGAGTTGGAAAAAAGGGAGCTAAAGATTATTGGTAGATAATAGTGACTCATAGTCTTTTTTGTGTGTATCTTGATGAAATCTTCACATTACGCTACTCAGGAACCATGAATTATGTTTGACAATTTCCTTAGTGGATTTTCTGTATTTTTGACATTTTGATCAGGTAACTTATAGTCAGTGATGTTTCTATGTCTCTGGGAATTTGGCAGTTCTATCTCTGAGAGGTGGCCCAAAGCGTGAATGCTAACAGAGGAAACCCCTTAGCTAGGCAGAGAGGCATAGAAAAATTATGAAGAAATCTCAGTAGATATAGGCTAAGGTGTTTGTATTCTGAAATGCACATCACAGCTAATGAACCTGGTTGGTTATTGATCTGTAAATCTCAGCTGTTGGTTAGATGGCTTTGCAGATATTTTATTCTTTATAGCCTTAGTCTCTCAGTAAAAGCTGTGTAGTCATCATAGCTAAGTCTTAGAAGTTCTATGAGACTTATAATATGGGCTAATAAGAGTAACATAAATATGTATATTTCAAAGTAGGAATGAGGAGCCTAGATCTAACTGAAGATGGCAGGTGATAACAATGGCTAGTAAGGGATTGCCTAAGAAAATGTAACTTGTACGAATGGAAGAGTCCAGGAAACAAGATCTATTCATGGTTCTTCAGAGGGAGATTATTCCTTATTAAGGAACCAGCCAGGTTCTTGACTCTTTCTAACTGATCTGCTTTGCTTAGCCTATTTGACAAGCAATCTTCGTTCCATGATTCCAGAGTTCCCTTTTAGAATAAGATAATGATTTTGGTCCCTCACCTGCTTACAAGCCTTTGTTGATTCCCTGTTGTTTATTTTATAATCCATTTTTTTCAGCATGATACAACATGATATGGAGGTTGCTCTATGACCACTTTCTTACTTGCCTTCAGATACACACACACACACACACACACTCACACACACGCATAGCCTGTGATGTTTTATTTCCTCCACCAGGGATCAGTCCTGCACCCCCTGAATTCGAAGTGTGGAGTCTTAACCACTGGACCATCAGGGAAGTCCCCAAAGTAAGGTTTAAAATATATTTTTGTTTATTTTTTCTCACTATAAAGTGTAAGTTCCTTGAAGGTAGTGATCATGTTTGATCACTCTATTCCCAGAGCAGGCTTCCCTGGTGGCTCAAACAGGACAGAATCTGCCCGCAGATGCAGGAGACGCAGAGTCTAAATGGATGCCTGCTGCTAAGTCACTTTAGTCGTGTCCGACTCTGTGCGACCCCATAGACGGCTGCCCACCAGGCTCCCCCGTCCCTGGGATTCTCCAGGCAAGAACACTGGAGTGGGTTGCCATTGCCTTCTCCAAGGCATGAAAGTGAAAAGTGCAAGTGAAGTCGCTCAGTTGTGTCCGACTCTTCGCGACCCCATGGACTGCAGCCCACCAGGCTCCTCCATCCATGGGATTCTCCAAGCAAGAGTACTGGAGTGGTGCCATTGCCTTCTCCAATGGATGCCTATCATATAGTAAATACTTAGAAGTTGTATTAAATGAATGAAGGAGTGAATAATTGAATGAATGAGCAAGCCTGTGTAGGGCAATCCGGTTTGAGGTCCCGCATTATCAGAGAACAGAATTTAAAAAAACCTCATAATTGTAACATAGAGGAAGGCATGGGAAAGGGAAAAGTTGAATTCTGTAAGTGGGTAAAGGTTAGTTGGGGAAATTGACCTAATTTATGATATTATTTATGATTATTCCTGTGCCAGTATAGGAAACAGTATAGGAAAAATTTAGAATGGTCTTTCTGTGTCACTGGTTTGGCCTGCTCTGCCATTAAGGATGGATTTCTGGCAACCTTCTTCCAATTTATTGAGTCCAACTACTTTACTGTTACTAATAGGGCCATGGTGAGACATCTGACCCCAGAAGGACCAATTAAATTCTTCCTCCATGGTATATGGATGAAATAACTGGACTTTAACCCTATTGGATCCAATATTCACTTTTAATGGCAAATAATTTTTATTTGCCATTAAAATTATCTGCTTTAAAATTATCTCATAAAATACTTTGATAATACAATATAACTTACTTGCAAATAATTTTTACAAAGCCCCCTCTAGAATTCTCTTACAAATGCTTTGACAGTATAACCTTCTTGCCCATAATTTTGAAAATATCATGCCCTAATTGCAATATAAAGGAGAAATAAAAGGAAATGAGGGAGCAAAGCATGATTTGATGAAGTTCCATTATTTCACAATATAAATGCTAGGATACAGTGAATACAAAAGCTATAATTTCAAATTGACAAGATGCTTATTCCACTCAAATTCCATGAATGGTTTTATATATATATATATATATATATATAAGTTGTAAGCATCTCTCAGTAAATTCTGAATTAAGTAAAATGCATCACTCTTACCATGTACATAGATGTTACATTCCTGGACAGTTCATTAGTTGTGTAAGAATTTATTAACTTTTATTTTAAAATGTTCAAAAATGTGTAAAATGGACTGGGATTCAAGGCCCAGTGGTGCTCAGCTGTTCGACTCATTGCCAGGATTTAGCCTTGCACTAACCCCCCCATCCCCATGGCCAAATCACTGTGAAAACCAAAAATGTCAATACATTTCAAGTTTTCATTCTAGGGGAAAGTATTGCTCCTGGTGAAATTTATTGCTTTAGCTGATGATAAAGTAGATTTTTTTTGTTTTGTTTTGTTTTGAAGTGTTGCTAGAGTTTTAAATGGTTAGAAAGTAAGCTTCTAGTCGTCTAAGTGCAGTGCACAGTGGTGGGCTCTGCTGCTGAAAAAGAATGAAAACCAATGGAGGAGAGAAAGAGTTCCATTTTTTCTGGAGTCCTATGATATTGCACTGAAATCAAATTTTGCTTTTTACTCCTCTTCCATCTCATACATAACATTAGGTTATTTTTATTTCTCTCCTTTTCAATTCAAATAACCTGTTTTAATATATCCCTTACTTCTTAAACCCAGAGGAAGGTTGGGACTTCTACTTCTTGAAGCAAAGAAGAATATTTCAATATATGACAGTTTACACAATTTTCTAAAAACATATATCCTAGTTGAGTCTTAATGGTCCAGAAACTAGAACTTTAGGACCTGACCTGTCTCTGATTGAAATCAGAATTGCCCAGACTATTAGAGGTGAAGGTGAGGCAGGACCCATTGGGCAACACACTGCGACTTTGATGTCTTCACACTCTTTCTTTTTAGTCCCCCTTCATCACTGCTGTAGATAACTGTTATTAAGACAACATATTTGCTGCTGTATCTATGGTTCTCACACTTTATGGAATAGGATTATGTAACAAGAAGTTTGGAGTAAGACTTTCTTTTTGTAAACACTAGTTTATTTAAAGAGAGCTATAAAATTGACTTATGAAATCCCAGTTCCAAATACATTAACTCAAAAACTTCTGGTTTTAGTATATAGCTTAGACTATTTGAGAAAAGTGATTTTCTCTTTTTATTTCAACTGCTAAAAATGTTTGTAGGTGTGGATGTTTTCTATCTGTCCTTGAAATTATTTTAAGATTCATATTTGTCAGTCATAAGTTTATATTGCACTTATGTATATTTCAAAGGCATTGTTAAAACCATATATAGGTTATGTACTCGTAAAAGTTATATTGAACAAAATGAATACATTTTATATTTTACATCTTTTAACAACTGCTGTCAAGTTATTTTTACATTAAATTTTGCTTCTCAAAGATTTAGACAAGGGCATTACACATAGTAGGTGCTTAATAAATATTTGTCAAATTAATTAACTTTAAATGAAAGTTGTTTTCTAGTATTAATCTTACTGCTTTTCCTCCAAATTCACTATGAGACACAAGTGAGTATGTGAATAGAAATGATCTATGTGCCCAGGACAGATTTCTCCTTAGTTGAAGCGCCTGTTGACTCAGTATTTATCTAGATGAGGTGGATAATAGTGGTGGTAAATATGTCATCCACTCGGGCTCCCAAGACACGTGCACTGCTGTGTCATACAACTATTGGGATAAACGGGTCATACTTCATCCAGGAGTAATATTCCCATCACCATCTGACAGTCATAGAAAGAAAAAAAAAAACCCACATTTTTCCCAAAGGACCATTCTGTTGAATTTGGCAATCAATCTTGATCCATGAGTAATAGGAAATAAATGATAGTATATAGAAAGAGAACCTGCAGTAGAAGGTTTGCATCAGATGCATCGGAGTTTATAGATTATATTGACTCAGTAATGTATTTTAACAGACAAATCAAGATTTTTAGTTTGCATTTTGCCCAGATTACACACTTCCATGTTTATGTGAAATATATCAAAACAAAACTGTTTTGGAGAAATGCAAGAGAAAGTCAAGGAGACTAGTACCATGATAGTCACCCATGTATACCATCTCTGATAGAGTTCAGTCCAAGGAAAGTTAAACTCTGAAAAGAAATGAATGGAAATAATGACAAATAAACATATTATGAAGACAGCCACCCACTTAGCCAAGTGTCTTGTACAAAAAGTACTCAGTACATAATGATTGAACAGAGCTCAATCTGAGCACAGATCTTTGTTTTCCTAATCAGAAAATTCCCAATCATGGAGTGAAATGAATTGCAGGCTTCTCATCGAAGAAGAAACTAATACAACCTAATAGCTTTCGAGAAGCCAATATGAACTTATTTTTTCAACTCTTTATTTTGTATAGAAGTATAGCTGATTAACAGTATTGTGGTGGTTTCAGGTGAACAGCAGAGGGCTCAGTCCTACCTATACACATATCTGTCCTTCCCTCAAACACCTGTCCCATCTAGGCTGCCACGTAACATTGAGCAGAGTTCTCAGTGCTATACGGTAGGTCCTTGTTGATTATCCACTTTAAATACATATATGTACATTTCACAGAGAAGGCAATGGCAACCCATTCCAGTACTCTTGCCTGGAGCATCCCATGGACAGAGGAGCCTGGTAGGCTGCAGTCCATGGGGTCGCTAAGAGTCGGACATGACTGAGCGAGTTCACTTTCACTTTTCACTTTCATGCATTAGAGAAGGCAATGGCAACCCACTCCAGTGTTCTTGCCTGGAGAATCCCAGGGACGGGGGAGCCTGGTGGCTGCTGTCTGTGGGGTCACACAGAGTCGGACATGACTGAAGCGACTCAGCAGCAGCAGCAGCGGTGTACAGTTCAATCTCAAACTCCCTACCCCTACCTCCTACTTATCCCTTGGTAACTCTAAGTTTGTTCTTTAAGTCTGTGAGTCTGTTTCTGTTTCATAAATGCATTCATTTGTATCATTTAGTTTTAGATTCTGCATATAAGGGATATCATATGATGTTTCTTTCTCTCTGTCTGACTGACTTCACTCAGTAAGACAATCTCTAGGTCCATCCATCTTGATGCAAATGACCTGATTTATTCTTTCTAATGGATGAATGATATTCCATAGTATATATGTGCCGCCTCTTCCTTGTCTGTCGATGGATATTTAGTTTGAGAAGCCAGTTTTAGCAGTCTCTCTTTGCGCCACTTTGGAGCCTGTAGACACATTCATTCCCAGTTCCACTTGTGACCTGTATATAGAACCTGGCAAAGTTATTTATTAAAAACTTCATTAAATGCGATGCCCACAAATAGCAAAACTGGATTCCTAATTATACCTACCCTGTATTTGTTGTAAGAATATAATGAGATAGTTATGTGGGTAGAGTAATCAATGCTTGGCATTGAGCTATCTATCTATATCTCAATGATTGTTTCATTTTATTTACATGACATTCATGAGAGTGGGCAAGCACAGGGAAACATTATTGAGATTTAAAAAAAAAAAAAAAAAAAAGAGTGTATTCACCTGTGAAGGATGGCGGTTTCACCCTGGATAGAAGCTGATGAGCAGGCTGCAGGGGACAATATTGCCAGCTGGCCATGTAACAATCTAGCGTCGAATGAGACTTAAGTGTTGGTCTTTTCATGGCTGTATGGTAGAACTAAATGTAAGTGCTTGAGTTTAATAATATCAAAAGCTCTCCAAAGGTTCTTAACTGCCTAAAGGCAGCTTTTAATTTTAAACACTGAGAAAAGTCAATCAGCCTACACCTAAAAATATGCATTGGAATGTGTTTTGCATGCATTAAAACCTAATTTCACATCTCACCAAGTTTAACTACTTTTTTGCTCAACTAGTCTCAGATACTGGCTATTTTATTTATTTATAATAGAGCACACAGCTTGTTTAAATGGACACAGGCCTACATTAAGTGGCTATTCTGCCTATTTGTATGCATGCTTTCAGCAACGATATTTCCTTGAGATATTTTAAAATCTAAAGGCTTTCCTCAGAAACTTAAGAAAAATTATGCACCATAAATAAGTTTTCTCTCAACCCATTGGGGAGAAGAAAATCTAATAGAATAGAAAAACAAAATTTTATTAAAATGCATTCATATTGCAAAATAAATGGTCTATATTTTACATAGAATTTATTGCATGTATGTTTATCAAAGGAAAATTAAAATGACACTTTTATTTGTTCTGGTATGCAGAGCACTTCAATATGCAGAGCCTTTGTTTTGTAAGCCTTATTGCTATTGTCTTGCTCTGCTTGAAAACTTTATACAGGAGAATTTCAATTTCTAATTTGTATAAGTAGGCAAGCTAGTCTATTTGTGAATGCTGATATTTCAAAACTGGTAAGTGGAAAAATAAATCCCTGCATACTTGGGGGAAAAAAAGAGAGAAAGCATTGCTGGTGATACTTTCTCCATGTTTTTCGGTGTGAAATTCAGGGCAAGATAGAACAAGGAGCTTGTTTATAGCCCTGCCTAGGTTGGTGTACGGAGAAGGCAATGGGACCCCACTCTTGCCTGGAAAATCCCATGGACAGAGGAGCCTAGTAGGCTGCAGTCCATGGGGTTGCTAAGAGTTGGACACGACTGAGCGACTTCACTTTCGCTTTTCACTTTTGCGCATTGGAGAAGGAAATGGCAGCCCACTCCAGTGTTTTTGCCTGGAGAATCTCAGGGACGGGGGAGCCTGGTGGGCTGCCGTCTATGGGGTCGCACAGAGTCGGACACGACTGAAGTAATTTAGCAGCAGCAGCAACAGCAGGCTGGTGTAATTTGTCATGACCCAGAGTCCAGTCTTCTTGTTCAAGCTGACACTAACACTGAAAGTTCCAAGAAGTTAGTTCAGTGAGCTCAATTCTTATCCTACTTTGTGGGATTAATATGAGCTGTTATGATAGTCACTTTTTTGATCCTATCAATTTTGTAACATAAGCTTATAAGCAGGACATGACAGCAAAAAGGTAAAAAGAGATTCTATTAGTCTTCCCAAAAGATTGTCTTCAGTGTGATGGTAGAATTCTTTGCCTTTTGATCTTCCCTCCTGGCCAAATATCTTCCAACAACGTTCTTATAGCCTTGTATAAAAAGAAATAGTTCAAGAAAAGATAAATTCTGTTCTCTTCCAGTTCTAACATTCTGTTGATAACTCTATTTCTTCTATANTTAGTCTTCCCAAAAGATTGTCTTCAGTGTGATGGTAGAATTCTTTGCCCTTTGATCTTCCCTCCTGGCCAAATATCTTCCAACAACGTTCTTATAGCCTTGTATAAAAAGAAATAGTTCAAGAAAAGATAAATTCTGTTCTCTTCCAGTTCTAACATTCTGTTGATAACTCTATTTCTTCTATAGCTGCAATTGTTACAAGCATATTTTATCTTTTACTTCTTTAAAATACTTGACATTTAGAAGATATAATTCCAGGAATCTTAAGTTACAGATATTTTCTATATTTTCTTAAACAGTGAGTTGATAGCAGTAGTGATATAGTAGGGTATAGCAGTAGTGATACCCAGTAGTTGACAGTGTTCTGGGAATTCTATATAGTGATACAGAACTTATACATGGTCTTTGATACGGTCAGCTTCCTTTAGAACAATTTTGGAATAAAATAGTACATGAGAACTTCCTTTTTCTTGAAACTGGATGTGCCTTTACCTTCAATCTTATCCCTGGGGAATGAATTACTGACTCTGGGCAGATGTTACTAGTAATGGATATCAGAGGAGATGTTCTGGGCACTGCTGGGCAGCCTCAGCTCCATTTTTTTTCCTGAACTACAAGGATGTATTTAAAGTGCACTACTGAGGAAGGAAGGCTGAGACTAGAGGCAAGTATGTGCTTTCAGTATTCAAACATAATGAATCGAAAAGAGCATTCTTGAGAACACAAATGGATTAAGGTTTTCCTGCCTTCAGTTCAGTCACTCAGTCATGTCCAACTCTTTGCAACCCCATGGACTGCAGCTTGCAAGGCTTCCCTGTCCATCACCAACTCCAGAACTTGCTCAAACTCATGTCCATTGAGTCGGCGATGTCACCCAACCATCTCATCCTCTGTCATCCCCTTCTCCTCCTNTTCCTGACCTGCATACAGGTTTCTCAAGAGGCAGGTCAGGTGGTCAAAGGCTTTGGCATAGTCAACAAAGGAGAAATAGATGTTTTTCTGGAACTCTCTTGCTTTTTCCATGATCCAGCGGATGTTGGTAATTTGATCTCTAGTTCCTCTGCCTTTTCTAAAACCAGCTGGAACATCTGGAAATTCATGGTTCACATATTGCTGAAGCTTGGCTTGGAGAATTTTGAGCATTATTTACTAGTGTGTGAGATGAGTGCAATTGTACGGTAGTTACAGTCCTTTTAATGGGTGACTGTTTATTTCTATTCCAGAGCTCAACAGGACTGATCAGTTTGGGGGGATCAGACTGCTTTAACGAATGGTTTGGTTCAGCTTGTCCTGGTGATGAAGCTTTAAGAAAAGTTGCGTTTATTCCTGTTTTGAAAAAGACCCGTGGCAGCCTTCAGGATAGTCTCACATCCAGTTGACTCTATTCATCCTGAGTAATCATTAAGTAGCTAAATACAACCATACATATGTACAGACATCACTAGCTAGATGGATGTGGTATTTAGCCACAGATCTTACTAAACTTCCCCTGAAGCAAGTAAAACAGTTCAGCAAAATTTCAATTGTGTTATATTCAGGTAATGGATTTTTACTGAAACTTTAAATAAGTTTCTTCTTGTGGATACCAAATGAGATGACTTTCAGGAAAAGTACTGTATAGGCAGTCTCCTTAGAACTACTTTTATAAAGTAGGAAGCTTTATTCAAATGCAAAATACCCACCTATTAATCTCTTAAAGAGAAGGGATTATCTTAATTGTAATTCTGATGTGTCTAGTTTAATGCCACAGGATGCTCCAGTCTACTTCAGTCAATTAGAGATTTACAAACTAATTTCTTACAGTGTTTTACATATTCAGTAATCTACATTGTCATTATTTAAAGATGAAAAGAGGGAGTTGTTTCAAGATTAAATGTTAAAAGATGCAAACTAACATGCTCATTTAATTAAGGAAGCATGCAGATGAGTGTGTGGGAAGAATATCAACCTTACCGTTGTGTTTTAAGGATTGTATCCACCACAAGTTTTCATCGTAGTCTCATTATCTGAAACTTCTCATTTCTTTCTAATTGAAAGAACACCTGCTCTTCATTTCTTATTGAGTTTGCTGTTTTCATTTGCTCTTAGGAACATCTCTAAAGACCAGTTGCCAAATTATATCCTTAAACTTGCTTCTTCAGCAGTTTGATGGGCAATTACCTTGGAAAGGAGATGTTAAGTCAAAGTGATCAAAATCCATGTCTGAGGTTTCTTATATATGACCTCTATAAAATCTATGCTTCTTTTTGGAAGATAAATTATAATATATGCCCCTCCACAATTCAGGAAACTGGCCTGAGATTACATAAGAAAGCATATACTTCTAGCAGGGCAAAATTATCTGACAAGACCCAAAAAACAATTAGAAACTACAAGTTTTAGATTTCAAGTATAATTTTGATTAGCCAGTATACTGGATATTATATAATTGATTATATTCACAGGCACATCAAAGTTGGACAAGTCCAAATTACAACAATCAAATGAACCTCAGTGAGTGTTAATTTTTAAAACATAAAAGAAGCAGTGTTGAGATTTTAGATTTTCCTACAGAGTAAGATAGATGTTTAAATAGTAAATACCTTTGCTAAAATGTGTGCTTTTAGACTATTATATTGTGTATTCCTTGATACAAACAAAAATATATAAAATTTTCTTTGATATATTTTTCTTTGATGATATTTTATAGTTCCAAAAAAAGCAAATAATTTTACCTTATGGACCATTCATATTATAATAGCTGCTTTTCAATGTCACTTTTGGTGTGCCTTTTTTTTTTTTTTTTNTGTGCTTTTAGACTATTATATTGTGTATTCCTTGATACAAACAAAAATATATAAAATTTTCTTTGATATATTTTTCTTTGATGATATTTTATAGTTCCAAAAAAAGCAAATAATTTTACCTTATGGACCATTCATATTATAATAGCTGCTTTTCAATGTCACTTTTGGTGTGCCTTTTTTTTTTTTTTTTGCCTAGATATTTTTATATATAAAAACAACCTTTTTTTAGATGGCTGAGCATCAGTTAACAATTTCTATATTAGAATAAAAATTATGGAAGGCTAAAGAATATTAAAAAATCTTCTATTGCTCAATTAAACAGGGGCACATTTTAAAACAAAATAGTAGCAAATTAAGCCAATTAAAACCTGTATTCTTAAAGGTCACAGAGTACAGCTGAATAATAACAAAAATATGTAGTCTCAAGATGTTAGTAACCCTTCATTGCCACAATGCATAAAATTGCTCATTTTCTTTTTTCTTTTCCAGAGAAATTTTGTTGGGAAGGGCAGAAAACATTCTCCTTTTTTTTTTTTTTAAGAATATTTGAATAATCACAAATTTTGAGTTTACCACTTTTTCAAGACGTAAAGCATCTTGTAGAGCGAGAAGTCCTTGGGTTTCATGTCAAGCATCATCTTGTTCTTTTGCTACAGGAATCCTCTGAAAATTATTTATCAAATGCACAGAGATTTTTGTATATCAGTGAAATTTATGAATCTATGTAGGAAAAGCACATTTAGGCTTTGGAACTTGTTTCATGTATAGACTGATACTACTTAGTAAATGGAAAGATACTGGAGAGAATTTTAACTAATATTTTGCGTGATTATTATTAATACTAATAAATTTATGTTAGAATTTTTTTCATGAATATAATGCTTTTTTCTTTGGCTCTTGAAATGTAGTAACGTTGACTTTTTTCTGCAATAAATGTATGTATATTTTTATATGATTTCCCAAAAGAAAAAAGTGTATATTTTACTTAGTGTATGTTTTACTTCTATATGATGTAACCTTAAAAAAAAAATAAAAACCTCTAGAAGACATTTCAATGTACTTAGGGGTAGAGTCACTCTCCTTGCAATTATGTGGTTAAGATTTTATTTCCCTTAAACTAATTTCCTTTAAACTTTATATGGGCTTATCTCTAATTAAAGGTAATTATTTTAAAATGCATTTAGAATAACTTCTGCTTATTTGATTGAAAATATTTTCAGACTTCTTTATGTGACTCCTCCTCAGTATTGGATAGAAAGACATTAAATTTTTTTGTGCATTTCAGTTGTAAATCTTACTGAATTCTGTTTACTAGAATTATGATTTTTATTATGTTAAGCACAAACATGTAGAAGCAAACTTCTAATCTAGGGTTCTAAGTTTTTTCACTCCAATAACTCTGTGGTCAGCTATAATCTGTTGCTCCAAAGAGAGAAGCTATATTTTAGATAATGGAATTAAAATCATTTTAGCAAATTATAGAATTTCCCCCATTCCAATCATAGCAAATCCTTAGTCCCCTGGGGAAATCTAAAGTCACTTTTAACATATTAGTAGATTTACCATCTGAGAATGGTAAATTTCTTGTCACCTTTGAGAAATTTATAACTGTATTGTCTAAGATCAACAGATTTGTTCTCTTTGTGGGTCCTTGGATTCTTAGGAAAATCTGTGTATTTAAATGCGTTAAAAATGATGTATTTTTTGAGCTTCAGTCAAGGCTCTCGATTAACCCACACGATGTAATGAAATGGTAAGAAGCTAGGCAGTCACATTTAAGAAGAGACCATGAGTGAACTTTCTCCCTAAATTTAATAAAAACAACAACAAAGTGATTGAATGATGCTAAATTATTCTGTAAAGACTCTTTGAAAGAGATAGGATAAGAATTCTGAGCTTAATTACTAGAATCTTTTTTATACTGGGTTAATTACAAAATAACAACGATTAGATAGAGTTAATCCAGTAAGATGTAGCTTCAAAAGAGTTTTCCTTAGGTATGGCTTTGTATAACATACTTCTCTTTTTGAAATAAGCTAGCTACTGTTGATGTCAGGATAGAGAAGCTTAATCATTATAAGAACAACTCCAATTTAGAGCAGTGGATCTTAAGAGACTTAAGCAGCCCCTTGAGAACAGGAAACTTGGAACCATTCTTGAATATATTATTGTCTGCATGTGTGCTGTTGCATCCAACTCTTTGCCACCCATGGACTGTAGCTCACCAGGCTCCTCTGTCTATGGAATTTTCCAGGCAAGAATACTGGAGTGGGTTGCCATTTCCTTCTCCATGGGATCTTTCCAACCCTGGGATCACACCCGTGTTTCTGCATTGACAAGAAGATTCTTTACCACTGAACCACGTGGGAAGCCCATATTGTTATTTTGCTGCCGGTAAAGTCATTTTTTAAATCACTTTATGACATCTTAATGACCCAGATAACCACAATGGGGTGATCACTCACCTACAGCCAGACATCCTGGAGTGCAAAGTAAAGTGGGCCTTAGGAAGCAGCAGTATGAACAAAGCTAGTGGAGGTGATGGAATTCCAACTGAGATATTTCAAATCCTAAAAGATGATGCTATGAAAGTGCTGCACTCAACATGCCAGCAAATTTGGAAAACTCAGCAGTGGCCACAGGACTGGAAAAGGTCAGTTTCCATTCTGATCCCAAAGAAAGTGAAGACCAAAGAATGTTCAAACTACCTCATAATTGCATTCACATGCTAGCAAAGTAATGCTCAAAATTCTCCAAGCCAGGCTTCAACAGTACATGAACTGAGAACTTCCAGATGTTCAAGCTGGATTTAGAAACGGAAGAGGAACCAGGGATCAAATTACCAACATCTGTTGGGTCATCAAAAAAGCAAGAGAGTTCCAGAAAAACATCTACTTCTGCTTTATTGACTATACCAAAGTCTTTGACTATGTGGAACACAACAAACTGTGGAAAATTTTTCAAGAGATGGAAATACCAGACCACCGTGCCTACCTCCTGAGAAATCTGTATGCAGGTCAAAAAGCAGGGTTAGAACTGGAAATGGAACAACGGACTGATTCCAAATTCGGAAAAGAGTATGTTAGGCTGCATATCATCACCCTGTTTATGTAACTTATATGCAGACTACATCATGCAAAATGCTGGGCTGGATGAAGCACAAGCTGAAATCTAGATTGCCGGGAGAAATATCAATAACCTCAGACATGCAGATGACCCCACCCTTATGGCAGAAAGTGAAGAGGAACTAAAGAACCTCTTGATGAAGGTAAAAGAGGAGAGTGAAAAAGCGGGCTGAAAACTGAACAATCAAAATACTATCATCGTGGCATCTGGTCCCATCACTTCATGGCAAACAGATGAGGAAACAATTAAAACAGTGAGAGACTTTATTTTCTCAGGCTCCAAATCACCGCAGATGGTGACTGCAGCCGTGACATTAAAAGACACTTGTTCCTTGGAAGAAATTATGACCAACCTAGGCAGCATATCAAAAAGTAGAGACATTATTTTGGTGACAAAGGTCCATCTAGTCAAAGCTATGGTTTTTCCAGTGGTCATGTATGGATATAAGCATTAAAGAAAGCTGAGCACCGAAGAACTGATGCTTTTGAATTGTGTTGTTGGAGAAGACTCTTGAGAGTCCCTTGGACTGCAAGGTGATCCAACCAATCAATCCTAAAGGAAATCAGCCCTGAATATTCAATGGAAGGACTGATGATGAAGCTGAAGCTCCAATGTTTTGGCCACCTGATGTGAAGAACTGACTCATTTGAAAAGACTCTGATGCTGGGAAAGATTGAAGACAGGAGGAAAAGGGGATGACAGAGGATGAGATGGTTGGATGGCATCACCTACTTGATGGACATGAGCTTAAGGAGGCTCCAGGAATTGGTGATGGACAGGGAAGCCTGTTGTGCTGAAGTCCATGGGGTCGCAAAGAGTCGGACACGACTGAGTGACTGAACTGAAAGTCATTTCTTAGGATCCAATAAAACCCTAAGAAAAATTTTAGACCTCTTTTGAATCTCTTCTATGCATGGAAGTGTGGCCATTTTGATCACCTGACCGATATGCACACTCAAAACCCTTTGATAATATTTCCATTTGTTTGTTTTCCTAATCAGTCTGCCTTTTTCTCAAGGTTCAGGTTAAAGCTTGAACAGTCACATCACTAGAAACCTTCTCCCTGAAGCAGAAACTACTCAAAGATAGTTCTATTAAAAGACAACAGTACTAGTTATGTACAGAAATGTAACCTGAATGCTTAAATATTCCGTTATCTTAAATAATCATTCTGTTTCATAATTGCTTGTTTTAGTCTTAGAGTGGTGGTAGCAGTTTAAAGACTAGATTGGGTGTTTGGGGTTAACATGTACACATTACTATATTTAAAAGATAACCAGCGAAAACCAATTATCAATAAATAAAACTATAGAAGAAAACAAAGTCAAAGTCCCCAGTGGCTTATGTGTCCCTAGCATGCTTTAATTGGAGAAGGCAACAGCATCTCACTCCAGTACTCTTGCCTGGAAAATCCCATGGACGGTGGAGCCTGGTAGGCTGCAGTCCATGGGGTCGCGAAGAGTGGGGCATGACTGTGAGACTTCACTTTCACTTTTCACTTTCATGCATTGGAGAAGGAAGTGGCAACCCACTCCATTGTTCTTTCCAGGAGAATCCCAGGGACTGCGGAGCCTGGTGGGCTGCTGTCTATAGGGTCGCACAGAGTCGGACATGGCTGAAGCGACTTAGCAGCTTAGCAGCAGCATGCTTTAATACATGTGTTTCAATTACTAAAAAGTTTAAGTGGAATGTGTTATGATAGACAAGAAATGCAAACATAAGTTTTCTAAGCTTTAAAATATAATCCATTAAATATGAGCATTATTATTATTTTATTATGTTTCCAAGATAGCTGGTCTTGAGGAAATACCACTACGTAAGTAGACTTATATACATAGTGGGTAGCTAGAGAGACATGTGAAATTAGGGTTGGTTTATTTAGTTGATGGGGGCTTCCCAGGTGGTGCTAGTGGTAAAGAACCTGCCTGCCAAGGTAGGAGATGTGAGAGATTCAGGTTTGATCCCTGGGTCAGGAAGATCCCTTGGAGAAGGGCATGACAACCCACTCCAGTATTCTTGCCTGGAAAACCACACGGACAAAGGAAGCTGTCAGGATAAAGTCTATAGAGTCACAATGAGTCAGACAGGACTGAAGTGACTTAGCACGCACACACATTCGTTTCTAAATAGCACAAGCTTAATGGTTTAAATCAGTGTAAATGTACTGTCTTACATTTCTGAAGTCAAGGGTCTTAACAAGAATAAGATGAAGTCGCCTGGGCCGGATTCTTCCAGAGGCTGTAGGAGAAAGTCTATTTCCTTGCCTTTTCCAGGTTAGGTAAGTCCCCTACATATTTTGGCTTGTGACTTTTTCCTCATAGCCAATCCCATTTTCTCCCCCTGCTTCTGTTCTTACACTGCCTTGTTCCTCTTCTGCCATCAAATCTCCTCTTTCTTCCTCTTTTGATTAGATTTAGGCCCATCCAGATAGCAGTAATTTCCCCATGTCAAGATTCTTTAGTCACGCGTGCAAAATCCCTTTTGTGGTATAAAGTAACATTCAGAGGGTCCATGGACTTAGCCCAGGTTAGCTTTGGAGGTCATTATTCAGCCTACCACAGATGGTTTCCCTTTCTGCCTTTTTGGAAGAGAGAATTTGAACATGTGTTTTGTGCTGATCAGAAGGAACCCATAGAGGAACAAGGCTGAATATCTGAGAAAAGTTAGGAAGCTGTCACTAGATCTGGTTGTCCCTTCAGTAGGCAGAAGAGGAGGAGATTGATGGAACAAGTAGAGAGAGAGGCTAGGGCACTGTTTGCCAGGGAGGGAGAAAAGATGGGTAGATGTACAGGTCAGTGTATAATAGGTGTGGGTAACGGCAGGAAATAGAGGGGGTTCCCACCTGAGAGCTTCTTTTTTTGCTGTTATATTGGTGGCGAAACTGTATAACTCAGATTGGGACTTGAGCCCATGGTCTTTCATTGAGAGCACCCTTGGCTTTAGGGCTTAATGAAACTTGGGTTCTTATATATATACACACACATATATATATATATATGTGTGTGTATATATATATATATAATTTTATTTATTTATCTTTGTCTGTGCTGGATCTTCATTGCTACAAAGGCTTTTTCTATAGTTATGGAGAGTGGAGGCTGTTCTCCAGTTGCAGCGCTGGGACTTCTCCTTCCCGTGGCTTCTCTTGTTGGGGAGCATGGACTCTAGGCACATAGGCTTCATTAGTTGTGGCTCCTGGGCTCTAGAGTTCAAGGGCAGGTTGGACTTGAGTAGTTTCCCCACGGCATGTGGGATCTTCCTGGACCAGGGCTCAAACCTGTGTCTTCTGCCCTGGCAAGCAGCTTCTTTACCACTGAGCCATCAGGGAAACTCAAAGCTCAGGTTCTTAATGTCTCATCACGGAAAGAGTTCAGCGAGAGACAGAGTGACAGGTACCAAGTGGGTTTATTTACAGAGAAACACACTCCACAGATAGATCGTGGGCCATCTCAGAAGGTGAGAGCTGTCCCAGGGTACGGGGTTGTCAGTTTTTGTAGGGGTGGGTAATTTTGAGTGGGAGGAGTATTCCAGGTTTTATGGGGAAGAAGTAGGGATTTCCAGAAATTGGGCCACTTTCTACTGTTTGGCTGTTGTGGTCGACCTTGGCGGTGTCAGGGCTCCTGTCGTGGTTTGAGTGTGTCAGTTAGCTCCCTGATGTATTAACAATGAGCGTATGCTGAGACTCAAGGTCTAGTGGAAGTCCATTTATCTGCCATCTTGGATCTATCTGATGCTAATTAGTTTATACTGTGTCCTCGGGCTATGTCTTTCTTTTAAAGGTTGTGCCTTTCCCCTTTTCCTCCTGTTTCACAGCCAGGTATTTTTCTGGGGATGGAGGGCTGGGTGTGAGATCAGGAGTTTGATGGAGAATGCAGAGGATGAGAACTAACTGTAAGGATAATGGAAAAAAAGAATAAATTTAGGAAACACAGAGGCATATTGTTTAGGAGAGAAGGACTGATTTCTACTGAAGATTGTGAATTATTGCTAAATTGCTTCAGTTGTGTCTAACTCTTTGCAACCCTGTGGATCATGACCCACCAGGGTCCTCTGTCCATGGGATTCTCCAGGCAAAATACTGGAATGGGTTGCCATGCCCTCCACCAGAGGGTCTTCCCTACCCAGGGATCAACCTGCATTTCTTACAACTCCTGCATTGGCAGGCAGGTTCTTTGCCACTAGTGCCACCTGGAAAGCCCATGGGTTCTACATTTTTTAATAAAAACAGAAACTATGATATTGTAGAAGACTTGGACAGTTAGAGTAATCATAGATTTCTAGGAAGAGACAGTGGAAGGGAAGGGAATAAGGGAGTTGGGAGTCCCTTGGACTTCAAGGAGATCAAACCAGTCAATACTAAAGGAAATCAATCCTGAATATTCATTGGGAGGATTGATGCTGAAGCTGAAGCTCTAATACTTTGGCCACCTGATGTGAAAAGCTGACTATTGGAAAAGACCCTGATCCTGGGAAAGATTGAGGGCAGGAGGAGAAGGGGACGACAGAGGATGAGATAGTTAGATGGCATCACCGACTTGATGGACTTGAGTTGAGCAAGATTTGGGAGTTGGTGATGTACAGGGAAGCCTGGCATGCTGCAGTCCATGGGGTAGCAAAGAGTCAGACACAACTGAGCTACTGAACTGAACTGAAGGAAATTGAAGCTTTTGAAATGATAGTAGATTCTATACTGGTTGGGGAAAAATTAAAGAAAAGGTTAGTGGGAGTAAATGGAGATAGAAAAATGGGAGATTGTTGGCAGAGAGTCAGAGGCTTAAGTTTAGATTTTAAGAGCTAGAGAAATTTCAGCTGATATGGGTGTGGGAGTGCATGTCTGGAGGGCATTGGTGATAAATATTCTAGAAATGAGGGGTACAAGGAGAGGGAGAGTACTGGATTGTTCATTCTTTGCGT
Organism: Neotragus moschatus; assembly: GCA_006410615.1. NCBI lineage: Eukaryota > Metazoa > Chordata > Mammalia > Artiodactyla > Bovidae > Neotragus > Neotragus moschatus. The sequence continues at coordinate 611,218 of SJYA01003144.1, read as the reverse complement.
AAGTATTTGCAACAGAGCATAGAGCCAAAATTCTGTTTCTGTGATCAGTTTGTGTTGCATTATTTTATATACTTAGCTGGATGAACAAGGAAAATTAAACCCTTGTCTATGGGGTCGCAAAGAATCAGACACGACTGGGCGACTGAACAACAGCAAAAGCCGCTAAAGTTCTTTGACTTCCATATATAATATACTTAAATGAGAATTCGCTTCTAAGTGACTTCTGGGACAATTTGAAAGGGGTATAAAAAAATTAAGACCTCTGGAATTGGAGAGACCCGTATTCAGCCTTCACTTTTTATTTTCACAATCTTGTCTTTCATTTGTTTTTTAGTGCAGATGCAGGGACAAAATAGTTGAAAGTCAGCCCAAAAGTTAAAGAAATTTGGTGATTTTAGCTTGTGTTAAAACACCTATTTCAAGCATCAAAAATTAAAAAATAGAAAGGAGGAACAGCAGCTGATTGATGCCCAGGACTTTTTGTACTAAGGCTAGGCATATTGTCAGTGAAGACACTGGCACCCCACTCCAGTACTCTTGCCTGGAAAATCCCATGGATGGAGGAGCCTGGTGGGCTGCAGTCCATGGGGTCACTAAAAGTCGGACACAACTGAGCGACTTCACTTTCATGCATTGGAGAAGGAAATGGCAACCCACTCCAGTATTCTTGCCTGGAGAATCCCAGGGACGGGAAGCCTGATGGGCTGCCGTCTGTGGGGTTGCACAGAGTCGAACACGACTGAAGCGACTTAGCAGCAGCAGCAGTAGGCATATTGTGTAACTTAAATCCTAGTTCTACAGATGAGGAGACTTGGAATCTCTCAAGGCCACATGTGTGCGTGCATGCCAAGTCTCTTCCGTCATGTCTGACTCTTTGCGACCCCATGGACTGTAGCCTGCCAGCCTCCTTTGCCCATGGGATTTTCCAAACAAGAATACTGGAGTGGGTTTCCATTTCCTTCTCCAGGGAATCTTCCCAATCTAGAGACTGAACCCATGTTCAATGCCTGCATTGCAGGCAGACCCNAGAATCCCAGGGACTGCGGAGCCTGGTGGGCTGCTGTCTATAGGGTCGCACAGAGTCGGACATGGCTGAAGCGACTTAGCAGCTTAGCAGCAGCATGCTTTAATACATGTGTTTCAATTACTAAAAAGTTTAAGTGGAATGTGTTATGATAGACAAGAAATGCAAACATAAGTTTTCTAAGCTTTAAAATATAATCCATTAAATATGAGCATTATTATTATTTTATTATGTTTCCAAGATAGCTGGTCTTGAGGAAATACCACTACGTAAGTAGACTTATATACATAGTGGGTAGCTAGAGAGACATGTGAAATTAGGGTTGGTTTATTTAGTTGATGGGGGCTTCCCAGGTGGTGCTAGTGGTAAAGAACCTGCCTGCCAAGGTAGGAGATGTGAGAGATTCAGGTTTGATCCCTGGGTCAGGAAGATCCCTTGGAGAAGGGCATGACAACCCACTCCAGTATTCTTGCCTGGAAAACCACACGGACAAAGGAAGCTGTCAGGATAAAGTCTATAGAGTCACAATGAGTCAGACAGGACTGAAGTGACTTAGCACGCACACACATTCGTTTCTAAATAGCACAAGCTTAATGGTTTAAATCAGTGTAAATGTACTGTCTTACATTTCTGAAGTCAAGGGTCTTAACAAGAATAAGATGAAGTCGCCTGGGCCGGATTCTTCCAGAGGCTGTAGGAGAAAGTCTATTTCCTTGCCTTTTCCAGGTTAGGTAAGTCCCCTACATATTTTGGCTTGTGACTTTTTCCTCATAGCCAATCCCATTTTCTCCCCCTGCTTCTGTTCTTACACTGCCTTGTTCCTCTTCTGCCATCAAATCTCCTCTTTCTTCCTCTTTTGATTAGATTTAGGCCCATCCAGATAGCAGTAATTTCCCCATGTCAAGATTCTTTAGTCACGCGTGCAAAATCCCTTTTGTGGTATAAAGTAACATTCAGAGGGTCCATGGACTTAGCCCAGGTTAGCTTTGGAGGTCATTATTCAGCCTACCACAGATGGTTTCCCTTTCTGCCTTTTTGGAAGAGAGAATTTGAACATGTGTTTTGTGCTGATCAGAAGGAACCCATAGAGGAACAAGGCTGAATATCTGAGAAAAGTTAGGAAGCTGTCACTAGATCTGGTTGTCCCTTCAGTAGGCAGAAGAGGAGGAGATTGATGGAACAAGTAGAGAGAGAGGCTAGGGCACTGTTTGCCAGGGAGGGAGAAAAGATGGGTAGATGTACAGGTCAGTGTATAATAGGTGTGGGTAACGGCAGGAAATAGAGGGGGTTCCCACCTGAGAGCTTCTTTTTTTGCTGTTATATTGGTGGCGAAACTGTATAACTCAGATTGGGACTTGAGCCCATGGTCTTTCATTGAGAGCACCCTTGGCTTTAGGGCTTAATGAAACTTGGGTTCTTATATATATACACACACATATATATATATATATGTGTGTGTATATATATATATATAATTTTATTTATTTATCTTTGTCTGTGCTGGATCTTCATTGCTACAAAGGCTTTTTCTATAGTTATGGAGAGTGGAGGCTGTTCTCCAGTTGCAGCGCTGGGACTTCTCCTTCCCGTGGCTTCTCTTGTTGGGGAGCATGGACTCTAGGCACATAGGCTTCATTAGTTGTGGCTCCTGGGCTCTAGAGTTCAAGGGCAGGTTGGACTTGAGTAGTTTCCCCACGGCATGTGGGATCTTCCTGGACCAGGGCTCAAACCTGTGTCTTCTGCCCTGGCAAGCAGCTTCTCTACCACTGAGCCATCAGGGAAACTCAAAGCTCAGGTTCTTAATGTCTCATCACGGAAAGAGTTCAGCGAGAGACAGAGTGACAGGTACCAAGTGGGTTTATTTACAGAGAAACACACTCCACAGATAGATCGTGGGCCATCTCAGAAGGTGAGAGCTGTCCCAGGGTACGGGGTTGTCAGTTTTTGTAGGGGTGGGTAATTTTGAGTGGGAGGAGTATTCCAGGTTTTATGGGGAAGAAGTAGGGATTTCCAGAAATTGGGCCACTTTCTACTGTTTGGCTGTTGTGGTCGACCTTGGCGGTGTCAGGGCTCCTGTCGTGGTTTGAGTGTGTCAGTTAGCTCCCTGATGTATTAACAATGAGCGTATGCTGAGACTCAAGGTCTAGTGGAAGTCCATTTATCTGCCATCTTGGATCTATCTGATGCTAATTAGTTTATACTGTGTCCTCGGGCTATGTCTTTCTTTTAAAGGTTGTGCCTTTCCCCTTTTCCTCCTGTTTCACAGCCAGGTATTTTTCTGGGGATGGAGGGCTGGGTGTGAGATCAGGAGTTTGATGGAGAATGCAGAGGATGAGAACTAACTGTAAGGATAATGGAAAAAAAGAATAAATTTAGGAAACACAGAGGCATATTGTTTAGGAGAGAAGGACTGATTTCTACTGAAGATTGTGAATTATTGCTAAATTGCTTCAGTTGTGTCTAACTCTTTGCAACCCTGTGGATCATGACCCACCAGGGTCCTCTGTCCATGGGATTCTCCAGGCAAAATACTGGAATGGGTTGCCATGCCCTCCACCAGAGGGTCTTCCCTACCCAGGGATCAACCTGCATTTCTTACAACTCCTGCATTGGCAGGCAGGTTCTTTGCCACTAGTGCCACCTGGAAAGCCCATGGGTTCTACATTTTTTAATAAAAACAGAAACTATGATATTGTAGAAGACTTGGACAGTTAGAGTAATCATAGATTTCTAGGAAGAGACAGTGGAAGGGAAGGGAATAAGGGAGTTGGGAGTCCCTTGGACTTCAAGGAGATCAAACCAGTCAATACTAAAGGAAATCAATCCTGAATATTCATTGGGAGGATTGATGCTGAAGCTGAAGCTCTAATACTTTGGCCACCTGATGTGAAAAGCTGACTATTGGAAAAGACCCTGATCCTGGGAAAGATTGAGGGCAGGAGGAGAAGGGGACGACAGAGGATGAGATAGTTAGATGGCATCACCGACTTGATGGACTTGAGTTGAGCAAGATTTGGGAGTTGGTGATGTACAGGGAAGCCTGGCATGCTGCAGTCCATGGGGTAGCAAAGAGTCAGACACAACTGAGCTACTGAACTGAACTGAAGGAAATTGAAGCTTTTGAAATGATAGTAGATTCTATACTGGTTGGGGAAAAATTAAAGAAAAGGTTAGTGGGAGTAAATGGAGATAGAAAAATGGGAGATTGTTGGCAGAGAGTCAGAGGCTTAAGTTTAGATTTTAAGAGCTAGAGAAATTTCAGCTGATATGGGTGTGGGAGTGCATGTCTGGAGGGCATTGGTGATAAATATTCTAGAAATGAGGGGTACAAGGAGAGGGAGAGTACTGGATTGTTCATTCTTTGCGTAAGTATTTGCAACAGAGCATAGAGCCAAAATTCTGTTTCTGTGATCAGTTTGTGTTGCATTATTTTATATACTTAGCTGGATGAACAAGGAAAATTAAACCCTTGTCTATGGGGTCGCAAAGAATCAGACACGACTGGGCGACTGAACAACAGCAAAAGCCGCTAAAGTTCTTTGACTTCCATATATAATATACTTAAATGAGAATTCGCTTCTAAGTGACTTCTGGGACAATTTGAAAGGGGTATAAAAAAATTAAGACCTCTGGAATTGGAGAGACCCGTATTCAGCCTTCACTTTTTATTTTCACAATCTTGTCTTTCATTTGTTTTTTAGTGCAGATGCAGGGACAAAATAGTTGAAAGTCAGCCCAAAAGTTAAAGAAATTTGGTGATTTTAGCTTGTGTTAAAACACCTATTTCAAGCATCAAAAATTAAAAAATAGAAAGGAGGAACAGCAGCTGATTGATGCCCAGGACTTTTTGTACTAAGGCTAGGCATATTGTCAGTGAAGACACTGGCACCCCACTCCAGTACTCTTGCCTGGAAAATCCCATGGATGGAGGAGCCTGGTGGGCTGCAGTCCATGGGGTCACTAAAAGTCGGACACAACTGAGCGACTTCACTTTCATGCATTGGAGAAGGAAATGGCAACCCACTCCAGTATTCTTGCCTGGAGAATCCCAGGGACGGGAAGCCTGATGGGCTGCCGTCTGTGGGGTTGCACAGAGTCGAACACGACTGAAGCGACTTAGCAGCAGCAGCAGTAGGCATATTGTGTAACTTAAATCCTAGTTCTACAGATGAGGAGACTTGGAATCTCTCAAGGCCACATGTGTGCGTGCATGCCAAGTCTCTTCCGTCATGTCTGACTCTTTGCGACCCCATGGACTGTAGCCTGCCAGCCTCCTTTGCCCATGGGATTTTCCAAACAAGAATACTGGAGTGGGTTTCCATTTCCTTCTCCAGGGAATCTTCCCAATCTAGAGACTGAACCCATGTTCAATGCCTGCATTGCAGGCAGACCCTTTACCACTGAGCCACCAACGAAGCCTATACTACGTATATGTAAGTATGTGGAAGTATTATATGTTATATATATTTGCAATGGGTCAGTTGCAGCATTAGAGGGAAACTAACGTTTTTCCAGTGGTCATGTATGGACGTGAGAGTGGGACTGTGAAGAAAGCAGAGTGCCAAAGAATTGATGCTTTTGAACTGTGGTGTTGGAGAAGACTCTTGAGAGTCCTTTGGACTGCAAGGAGATCCACCCAGTCCCTTCTGAAGATCAGCCCTGGGATTTCTTTGGAAGGAATGATGCTAAAGCTGAAACTCCAGTACTTTGGTCACTTCACGCAAAGAGTTGACTCATTGGAAAAGACTCAGATTCTGGGAGGGATTGGGGGCAGGAGGAGAAGGGGATGACAGAGGATGAGATGGCTGGATGGCATCACTGACTCGATGGACGTGGGTCTGAGTGAACTCCGGGAGCTGGTGATGGACAGGGAGGCCTGGTGTGCTGCGATTCATGGGGTCACAAAGAGTTGGACACAACTGAGCAACTGAACTGAACTGAACTGAACTTGCTCAAGGCCTCCCATAATAGTTTATGTTGCCCTTTAATCCTTCAATTGACTCATTGGAAATATAAGATATTAATAATTCCTACCTTATAGAATTCCTGAGAGCTTTCAGTGAGGTAACTGTCACTAAGAATGCTTCTTCTTACTGATACACAATGGAAAAAATTAACTTTTGTAGGCTACAGTGTTCACAGAATCACTGTATTCTATATTATATTTTGGGAAAAACAGTCTATGAAAAATACAGTCTGAATTTCTGACGACTGATTTATAAATTCATTTCTGGAAAGCACTATTTATGAGATGGGAATTGTTAGTAATTAAATATAAAACAAACTTCAGAATAGATTACAAGCAAATTATTTGGATGGGTTAGTTAGAAATTATGTCTTAAATTACACCTGTCACTGGTAGTAATTGATTCTTTGCTGTAACGTGCCATACCTTATGCTGGAGATAATCAGTGGCATCACTGGCCTGGCTTTGGTGAGTCCCTCCCCATCTCTTTTCCTGCATGAGGATCATTTTCTTTTTCATTCTTACGCATTCTTCCAGGGAAATCATTTTGGCTTTGGAAGGAATTATTTTTCATTATACCCATCTTTCAACGTGGCTTTACTGTTTTATGACTTGTCTTTAAACAACAGAGATAAACAATATCTTATAGACGTAAGAACCTATTGAATAAAGATTAAGAAATTTAAAATTTCCTAAGAATTTGGAGAAATTTGAAAGCTCTTTGGGAAACCAAAAGAAGTACAGGGCTTGCATCAGGCCTTATCTTTTAAAAAAGTGTAGAATTGGGAGAAACTTACATTGAAATTGTCAATACTAAATACAAGCTTTCTCTTAGAACAAGTGTGTTTCCTATGTCAAACTCCCTTTTAAACCTGCCCATTTTTGTTTCTTTGTGTTAGGATCTCCTTCACCTTCTACCTTTCCTCTTTGTATAAAAATGCTATGTGATTTCTATTTTATGCCTCTCCCTAAGCCTTATTGTTCTTTCTAGCTAACTATTCTTCTTTTCACTTCCAGACTTTCTGTCAGATGGAGAAAGCCCTTCGTTCTCAAACTCCTTGTGATTGCTTCTGTCACCTGTGTTCTTAGGCTTCCTAACGTCCTGATGTTAAGTACAGTGATTTTTTTTCTTGGCCTAAATCTTCTTGTCCTGTAGGTGCTGCTGAGCTCTCTGCTCCCTGGACCCCTCTGCCCTCTTTCATCCCTGATTTCTACCATCGAACTCTCCTCTTTGTTGTCTCAGATCATTCTTCTCCTTTCCTCTCCACACTCATCTCTCTTAAACATGGGTACTTGGCTCAAAGTCTAACCTGATTTTTCTTGGTACACTCTTCGTAGCTTACTCACTTTGTTCTCAGGGCTTTATCCTGGAAAATGATTTCAACTAAATGTCTAGTCTTCTCTCAAAGGTCCACTTTTGCAGTCGCTGGCCTAGCATTTCTACTTGATTAGCCTGCCATCAGCTCAAATGCCATGTGTCTGGAATGAAACAGCTTTCCTCTTTATAAAACTCCTTAGCCTCTTGGCTTCCCCTTATCTTTCAGTGACTTCAGAATCTCACTTTAGAAAGTTTTGAAACCTAATAGCCTTCCTTTCACTCTGTCTGCCTTCTTAGGCTCCATATCCCTTCAGTCTTAGGGTTTCTGTAAATTATTTCTTGACAGTATCGCTTGCATTTAATCTGTCTTTTCACTGCACACTTTTCTACTCTGAATCTTTATTGGGCAATATTTGTCTTAACTGCAGCAACCTCGCAGGTCATCTCCTCCTATCTCATCTTTCACTCCAGTTCTTATCCCTTCTGCACTCTTAACGGCAAATTCGTCTTTCTTCAATACCACTTTGATTATGCCATTTTAAACAAAATCTTACATGACTCCTCTATTGGAAGAAAAATCTCTTTAGTCACTCGTTAAAGACTCTTCCCAATGTAAAAGCAGTTTATCTTCCTGTTCTTATCTTTCTTCACAAAAGGACCCTTTGCTCAAGCTAATTGGATCAGTCACCACATTCACGAAATGCTGATGCTCTTACTGGCGTGTTTCCCAGAAGGCCCTTTGTACTGCTCACAACCAGCTCAGCCTGTAATATGGAGCTCAGCTCTCACCTCTTCTGCAGAGCCTTCCTGGATCTCTGACCCGGCACCATGTTTATGCATGCATAAACTTTGGTGCTGTACTGTGCTAAGTCGCTTCAGTCGTGTCCGACTCCCTGTGACCCCATAGATGGCAGCCCACCAGGCTCCCCCGTCCCTGGGATTCTCCAGACAAGAACAATGGAATGGGTTGCCATTTCCTTCTCCAATGCATGAAACTGAAAAGTGAAAGTGAAGTCGCTCAGTCATGTCCGACTCTTAGAGACCCCATGAACTGTAGCCCACCAGGCCCCTCTGTCCATGGGATTCTCCAGGCAAGAGTACTGGAGTGGGTTGCCATTAAACTTTGGTAGCATTCGTTAAATAATCATTCATTTTGCAGAGTTGTGTGCTGGCATGACAACCTAGTCTTCTGTTATCTTGAACTACTTTTAGAAATGTATTTTCAAGAGCTAAATCTATTTTAAATTGTACTGTAGATGTGTTTATTTCTCTTCACTAAAATAGAATAGAATAAAAGAATAAAAGACCGCCATGACAAGGGCCATGTTCATTCATTTAGATTTTTCTATTTCCTGTGAAAGTTTTGAGCCATGTGGAGCTGACTCAAACATGATCCTGCCTGTGAATAGTGCCACTTTTGGGGGGACAGACTGGTAGATAAATGGGTAATTGCTGAAGGTTGTTTTAAATGTTTTACTAGAAGTTATGTGTGGGATATAGTTTGGAGGAAAAGGAGAGATGGCCATCATCAGGAGTGTTTAGAAAAGGTCACGGCAATAGCAGAGTCTGAAGACTTTCTTGAGGGTAGTCATCAAAATAAGTCCCCCTTTTCTACCATATTTTATTCTTATAAAGTGCTCTGAGCATCTCAAGAGAAAGGGAGACCTCAGCTGGGTGAGGAAATTTATCACAGGAAAGCTAACTCTTGAGATGTAGATTTTTAATGGAATAGAATATGTAAAAATTCAAGTCATTTTTAAGAATAAAACAAGCTGTCTAGTTTGACTGAAACATAGTGTTTTATTGGTGGTGATAAAAATTTAAAAATATATATAATTATGTATTGTATGGATGTATTTTTTCCAGTTCCTACTAAAAGTGCCTTTTATTCATGCATTTCTTTCTATAAACAACTGTTAAGATAAAACCCTTATTTATATTATTTGCATTTTATGTTGGAGAAAACATTATTTGACTTTAGCTTTCTAGAATCTATACATTGCAAACTCTACACCTGGTGGCTTCAATTTCATGTAATTTTTATGAAACAATATCAAGGTGGCCATTTTTCTTTTAGGTATAGAAAGGTATCTTTAAACTATAGAAAGTTTTCTTCAACAGTACTTGATATTTGAGAAACTGTAGGGATGTAGGAAAATATGAAACAGTACTTTTTAAAAGGAATTAAATAGCTACATGAATTGGTCACGGTTTGGAAAACTAATAATTCTGGCCACACAAATTTTTATTTTCTCATATGTGATAAATGTAAATATAAAGCAACAAGAAAATGAGAAGTATTTTTTATTGTGAGTCACCTAAATATAGTCCAAAGAGAATTTTATTAAATAAGAAAAACTAGTTTTGTAGCAAACACTGTATGACCCACAATTAGGGCAAGTGAATGGATTTGAATTCTGTTTGTATAGTATGTAAATGAGATACGAAATTAGCTGTTCTACTTCTTTTAAAATTATTGTCATTTTTTGATAAGAAACAAAAAGGAAATTATTAATCCTTAGATGGAAAGGAAATGATCACTACTGAAGCACTGGCTTTATTATATGTGATATTTTAGATAAACCACGGATGTGCTTGTTTTAATCAAAGCATAGTTGAGATACAACATTATATTAGTTTCAGGTTTGTAGCAAAAATTTTGTCTATATGCCCCGTGCTCTACATTATATCCTTGTATCTTCTTTATTTTATACCTAATAGTTTGTACCTCTTGAGTCTCTTCCTGTATCCTATTTACAACCTCTCTTAGTGCTTCCCTGGTGGCTCAGAGGTTAAAGCAGCTGCTTGGAATGCAGGAGACCGGGGTTGATCTCTGGGTCGGGAAGATCCCCGGAGAAGGAAATGGCAACCCACTCCAGCACTCTTGCTTGGAGAATCCCATGGAGGGAGGAGCCTGATAGGCTACAGTCCATGGCGTGGCAAAGAGTCTGACACGACTGAGCGACTTCACTTTTTCTGCCTCTCTCACTACTGGTAACCACTAGTTCTCTGTATTTGTGAGTCTTTTTCTGTTTTGTTAAATTCATTGATTAAGTTTTTTAGATTTCACATACAAGTGAAACATACATAGGATTTGTCTTTCTCTGTCTGACTTAACTTATCAAGCATAATACCCTCCAGGTCCATTCATGGTATTGCAAATGGCAAACTTTAATTTTATTTTATGGCTGAGTAGTATTCTGTTATACATATATACCACCTCTTTCTTATCTACTTATCTGTAATGGACTTTTAGGATGCTTCTATAATTTGGTTATTATAAACAATGCTGCTGTGAATACTTGGGTGCATTTATCTTTTTCAAATTAGTGTTTTAATTTTCTTTGGACATGTACCCAGGAGTGAAATTCCTGGATCATATGGTAGTCCTAGTTTTAATTTTTTGAGGAATCTCCGTACTGCTTTCTGTAGTAGTTGTACCTGTTTACATTCCCACCAATGTGTTTTGTTTTAATTTCCTGATCATAGGCTTTACAAGGTCTTGGCAATTTATTTATTATCCATTTGTTTGGATTTTGTTTTTATCACTGGCTCACATATCACATATAACTATGTGATACATATGACTTTCACATTTCTCTATTTTAAAAAAGTAAAAAACAAAATAAATTCAGGTTTTAAGTAGCCTGTGGTATTTGCATGAAGAATTAATATGCTTCTTGCTGCATAGTTAAATCCACAAAATGAATTACATGAATTCTGTGTATTCCATTTGGGCTGAATCTGATAAAAATACACATAAGAAACTGTGGTTCTGTCATGGGACTTAAATATGCAAGCTTGACATTGGGCTAATTGAGATGCCAAATACCAGTCCCATCCCTATAGATTTTTTTTATCCCTAGTGACAATAGAGATAACCCTAACCCAATAGAGATAAAAGTGTAGGAACCTTCAGAATATGCATTTATATTCAAATATTGGTTTACATATTTGTAATAAGCAAACTTCCCCTGCCCCCAATAGTGGAATGGAAGGGGCACCGAGGCGGAGAGTCATAGAAGCAATGGGCCTTTGGGGTCAAACCGGATGAGTTTGTGCCTCGGTCTAGTTTTTTGCTAGCTCTCTGGGCCTGCCCACATGCCTTGCAATTATTCTCATTTCTGAGTGATGCTGGGACTTCCCTGGTGCTCCAGTGGTTGAGACTTCACCTTCCAGTGCAGGAAGTGAAGGTTCGATCCCTGGTTGAGGTGCCAAGATCTCACATGCCTTGCGGCCAAAAGACCAAAACAAAAACCAGAAGCAATGTTATAACAAATTCAATGAACACTTTAAAAACGGTCCACGTACAAAAAAAAAATTGATATTGATTGTTCCTACAATTTAGGAATAGACATAAAATATCTGTCTATAGAAAATAAGAAATATTCCTGTCAGAGATGCAATTACTTAGGCAAATATTAACAGTGGCAACGTATTACCATTGGAACCCTCCTTTGGTTTGAGATTTTGATCCAGGATCTTGGGCTGTGAAATTGTTATCCAGTTTATTATAAGACTGAACTGAACTGAACTGAACATGAGAATGTTGTTTTTCTGACCCTTAAATGGATCCATTAGCAATGATTGGTTTTGCCTGTGGAACAAGAGGCTATGTCTCTAATTATTTTAATCATACGGAAAGAATGAGAACAAAAGTGCATTAGGGAGTGAGCTCTTTAGAAGGACAACAAGTGAATAAGGTGAGTGGTTTTACTCTTTGGGTAAACAGAGGAATGATTCTGGTGTGAAAAACCTGTCTGTATTCTGATTTTTCAAAAATGTTACCAAAAAGGGAAGAATCCCACATTTTGTAGATTGCAATGTATATTTCTTTTCAGTTGTATAACCCCAGTGGTTGAGCATAACTTTGCCTCTGAACTGAGGGCAGCAGCAGTTTCACAAACCCTTGGACAGTCCCCATCAGAAGGCCTAGATATAGACCATTGACTCAGGAGCCCCGTGTAGTTCCAATGATGGCAAGGGTTCAGGCTTGGCCTTGAACTGACATTTATGAATTTTGTGTCCTTTGGCAAGTTACATTTCTCCAAGATGGTCTCGTATTGTGGAGAGAGAGAAGACTCTTGAGAGTCCTGTGGACTGCAGTGAGATTATTAAACCTGTTATTCCGAAAGGAATCAACCCTGAATATTCACTGAGGGGACTGATGCTGAAGCTGAAGCTCCAATACTTTGGCCACCTGATGCAAAGTGCTGACTTGTTGGAAAAGACCATGACACTGGGAAAGATTGATGGTGGGAGGAGAAGGGGATGACAGAAGATTAGATGGTTGGATGGCATCACCAATTCGATTTGAGTAAGCTCCAGGAATTGGTGATGGACAGGGAGGCCTGGCATGTTGCAGTCCATGGAGTCTCAAAGAGTCAGACGTGACTGAACTGAACTGTGGGCAGAGAGTTTGCTATCCCCAGTGACAGTGGAGACACAAGAGGGAAAGAATATTTAGGAACTTTCCAGATGCTCATTTACATTTGAACTCTGATTACAACTCTTATAATAAATATTATTTCTGACAATTAAGTGATGTCATTTCAGAAGAGGGGCTGAGGTGGAGTGTAAAAGAGACAAGGGGGCCTTTGGGATCAGACAGACATGCATTTGTGTCTCAGCCTAGCTTTTTCCTATTTCCATGATGTTGCCTGCATTCTTTTTATTTCTCTCACCTCTTATGACCTTGACAGTTCCTATACCTCAATAATATTGTTGAGGGAACTTCCATTTGTGAGTTACTTTGTTTTTCTCTAACCACCTTGCCTTATTCCTGCCCACGTGACAGAAAGGACTCAAGGCGATGTGACTACACCTAACAGTAATGAGTGAACAGACAATCATGGAAGCCAAGAGTTGCATTGATTGTTACTGCTCACACATCACACCATGGGGCCACCCCGAAGCTCCGTGACCCCTCTCCAGGTAGCGCTGAATCCTGCTTGTAGATTCTGTGGGACTCAGCTTGTGTCTGTCTCAACGTATTCACAGCAGAGCAGCCAGATAATATTCTGATACCTTGTAGGCGGTACAGCGATTGCTGGGAGCATTGAGGGAAACCCGAGGACTCAAGTCCTGATGGAATACTAGTGAGGCTTTTACTGAATTTTTCACATTTTTAGATCCGGTAGCAAGAGATAATTTATTTAAATTCCAGGAACTTAAACCGGTCTGAAGCCAGAGCTATAAAAGAGCACACATATGCCTTCAGAACTGACTTTAAGTTGGAAGATTGGGTGCAGGCGTTTGTGAAAACCCACCAAGCACACACCCAGAAAGCTCATCCTGGATAAAAAGAAACTGTTTCTTTTGGTTACAAAATTTTCATAACTGAAAATTGAAAACTTGACTTAGGTCATTTAAAATCAAGAAAATGAAAGTATGGACCACAGCAAATATGTCACATCATCTGGAGGCTTTGTTCTTCTTTACAAATCCTCCTATTTATTTTTGTAATTGGTACTCAGAGTTTCATCATGTTGTCACTGGTTTGGGAGAAAGAAAGAAAGTAATGCACTTAAAAATTCTTGCCCTATTCCACCTGACTAAAAACAGGAAAAATGTTTCACCTCTTCTTACAGGATTGATTCTTTAGAGCAAATATTTCTTAAGTATCATTTGTTTCTTAATTGAGGGTTATTTTTTTTCTGAAGTTAATAAAGTATATCCTTTGATTTCCTAAGAGGTCATTTATATGGGGATTATTAATACTGATTTCTGCTTTAATATTATTGGCAGGTATTAGCAAACTGTGGATTTATATCTTCCTGCCTATAGAGGAATGTCAACTGCTTTATCTCTCATTTATAAAGATGATCTATTAATTTACTTCTAATCCTGAATGGAAGCCACAATCTCCCTCATACTTTCCCTACTGGATGAAAACTCATAATTACTTCTGACTCTAGAGTTCCATGGGGTGACACACGGATCTTTCCAATCTCATAAGTAATGATACTGCTCACATTTATTACGCAAATTTAAAAGATTAAAAATTAAACATTAGGAAGAAAAATTCTGTGTTTCATGGGGATTAAATTGCTTCAGTGGTTGAGAGAATTGCATCTCTGATCTACAATGAAAGTTAGCTCCAGATTTTTGCAGTTTCTGCTATCGCTGCCATAATGCACATTATTTATTTATTTATTTAAATTATTGGAGTATAATTGGTTTACAGTGTTGTGTTAGCTTCAAGCATACATCGAGTTGAGTCAGCTATATATAATGAACATTTTTTAAAAAGGACTAACTGTGATTATATTTGGCAATCATTCAGGAAACATTTGTCAAAGAAAGAAATGAGTGAATGAATGAATGAATGAATTGGAAATGCCTTCCCAAATTTTGTGAAAAATCCAAAATCCTGACATCATTGCTATCCAAAAATGAATGTTTCTAAAATTTACAAAGGTTTGGTAGCTAGTGTAGGCTGAAGAAGGTCAGGAAGATCTTTTAAACAATGATTGCCTTATGCGAGAAGATTTAAGTTGCTTTGTGTGCTAAAAATTATATTAAAAATGTGAATTGCACATCGTGTTGATGTCCCGTTAGCCTGCTAACCTGCGGTTTCCCCTGATACTCAAATCCAGCTCTAGGTTGATTTCCAAGACAAAAAAACACGAGAGGGTAAAGAACAGAAGCCACAGGGTCACACTGAATCTGAGACTGCAGTTACACTGTGCAACATTAAGCTGGAAGCTTCTCTCATGCTCCATGCTGTGTGTTTAGTTGTGCCTACTTGGTAAGGAGATGGACAGGTACATGGCAGCCTCACCGTTAACAGCAGCCATCGTTATGGTGATGATTGGCTTTTGTTTCTATTATACTAAGGAGTGCATGTGTGTGTGCTAGGTTGCTTCAGTTGTGTCTGACTCTTTGCAGCCCTATGAACTGTAACTCACTAGGCTCCTTTGTCCATGAAATTCTCCAGGTGAGAATACTGAAGGGAGTTGCCTTGCCCTCCCTGCAGGGGATCTTCCCAGCCCAGGGATCAAACCCACATCTCTTCTGTCTTCTTTGGCTGGCAGGTTCTTTGTGCTGTGTTAAGTAGCTTCAGTCATGTCCGACTCTTTGCAACCTCATGGACTGTAGCCTTCCAGGCTTCCCTGTCAAAGGGATTCTCCAGGCAAGATTACTGGAGTGGGTTGTCATGCCCTCTTTCAAGGGATCTTTCCAACCCCAGGTTTCCCTCATTACAGGTGGATTCTTTACTATCTGAGCCACCAGGGACCACTAGCACATTATAATAATTCCTTTTTGGAGCATACCATTAACAGCATCTAAGGGGAGGCTGTGGCCATATGCTATTGTTACCATTAATTTGAATTCATTTTATTCCAAAGTATAAGTATTCTTTTCATAAAAATTGTATATGTATGAACTACCCGAGATTAATGTTATACTTTTAAAGACTTTCATTTCCTAACTTAAATTTTTAATACTTTCTAATCAGGATGAGTAGAATGTGATGACTAGAGTAAGAATACCCAGAAGGGCCTGCCAAGTTTAATATGTGTATGGAAGAATTATGAAAAACTCTGAATTGGTAGTTTTTCCTTTTTTTGTTGAGATATGAATGTGAGTTCAATGAAAAATGCATAACCACTTGCAGCATTGTTATGGACTGAATATGTGTCCCTTCCCCAAATTCATCTGTTGAAACCCTAACCTCTAAAGTGATGGTATTTGGAGGGAGGGCCTCTGGGAGGTAACTCGACTGAAATGAGGTCATGAGGCTGGAGCCCCCAGGGCATGATTATTGAACTTATATAATATTATTGAACTTAAAAAATATAATATTAGTTCTGAAATAATAGTGTTATCACTTCACAGTGTATATGTAAATTAAATCACATTGTATACTTTCAAGTATCACATTGCACTATATACATATAATAATATATATGCAATAATAATATATATATAGACACAATTTTTATTTGTCAATATTACCTCAAAAAAGCTGGAAAAGATATAAAAGAACACAATCAATAAATTTCTTCCAGTTATCACTTATTAGCAAGATGATAACATCTCATGTAATCTAGACTAGCTATGTGTTTGTGTGAATACTCAATCGTGTCTGACTTTTTGTAACTCCAGGGAGTGTAGCCAGTGAGGCTCCTCTGTCCATGGGATTTTCCAGGCAAGAATACTGGAGTGGGTTGTCATATCCTCCTCCAGGGAATCTTCCTGACTCAGGGATCGAACTTGAGTCTCCTGCACTACAGGTGGATTTTTTTACCACTGCGCCACCTGGGAAGCTTTATACTGTGATTCCTAAACTTATTGAATTTGGATTCCTGTACATTTTCACAGTGATATTGTAATATATGTCTGTTGTCATTACCCACTCTCTCTTAATAATACTATATGATATACATTTGTATCCTAAACATTTAGAATGATTTAGTATTAAATAATATCTTAATGTTTAAAATAATTTATAATTATTTTTCTTTAAAACTTTGTGAATGCTACCTGACCTAATGGAGATAATGAGATATTTTTGAGCCCAGTTTTGACACTAAACAAATTTGGCATTAAGAAAAGAACTTGACTATACTTTTGAACAAATTTACATAAATAGATATGATAGTTGGGGAAGAATTCCTTAAAAAATAAAACTAAGTTTAATTCAATATAAATGCATAAAATCCATTGTTAAGAATAGCTTGTTAGTTTGTGTTGTCTTATTTACTATAAGAATACAGTTTAAATTATTTTTTATACATTCACACTGAAATGTGGGGGTAAACTTTTTGAGTGGAAAAATGATTTGCAGCCATAGGGTTACACTGCTGTCCTTTGGCATGCTAGGCAGTGGTATTGGGGGGGGGGATGATTTTGAAGTGAGAAGTTTAGTTGCCTTACAGCAGTATTTCACCTGGTTGGTTCATGAGTGGAATTGGATCACCAATCAGACATGGACTCATATCACCAAAGGGATAAAAGTATAACCTTTCCTATCATTTTAGCATTGCCAGATGACAGCAAGAAAGTGAGATGCAAATGACAAAGAGATGCTCATGTGAGAGAGAACCAAGGGCTGGGCAGGAGAACGAGTGTGCCAAGGGCTGAGATCATAAACAAAAGTCAGCCTGTGATAATATCCAGAGCCAGCAGCAGGCGGCTGGGGCTGAGAAGTTGAGCCTTCGGAGAAATCAAGTGTCAGGCATTTTAAATACGCGATCACGTACTATGTGCATAGTCTTCAAAGGTTATTAAGGGCCCTGGCAAGAGGACACAGCACTCCTAGCACCGGATCCCCTGGGCAAGAAAACTCTCAGTTCAGTTCAGTCACTCAGTCGTGTCCGACTCTTTGCGACCCCATGGACTGCAGCATGCAAGTCTTCCTTGTCCATCACCAACTCCCGGAGCTTACTCAAACTCATGTCCATCCAGTCAGTGATGCCATTCCACATCTCATCCTCTGTCGTCCCCTTCTCCTCCTGCCCTCAATCTTTCCCAGCATCAGGGTCTTTTCCAATGAGTTAATTCTTCGCATCAGGTGGCCAAAGTGTTGGAGTTTCAGCTTCAGCATCAGTCCTTCCAATGAATATTCAGGACTGATTTCCTTTAGGATGGACTGGTTGGATCTCCTTGCAGTCTAAGAAAACTTTAAGGTCTAGAAAATGATTAGTAGGATAGCAGGATGGACTGGTTGGATCTCCTTGCAGTCTAAGAAAACTTTAAGGTCTAGAAAATGATTAGTAGGATAGCAGGAGCAGAATCCTGATCCAACTGTATTGTATTTTTCATAGTGTAGCATTCTTATTAGCTCCTTCTTCAGGGAAAGCTGAATGTTGATCTGTGAATCTCACTAAATTTGGACAGAGGAGCCTGGCAGGCTATAGTCCATGGGGTCACAGAGTCTGACCCGACTGGGTAGCGACTAACACTTACTGGATAGTATTTACAGTTAATTGGGTGGATACAGATGCTTGAGATTAAAAGATAAGAATTTTATTCTATTAGAAACAGACTTTTCATAATGCCTTTTGAATTATTTTAAATACCTCATTAAAGCTTATAGATACATTCCAAGTATATTAGTTTCTTACTGACACTGTAACAAATTATCACATATTTACTGCTTAAAACAACTCAAATTTATTTTCTCAAAGTCTGGGAGGTCAGAAGTCCAAAATGGGTTTTACTTGGGTAAAATCAAGTTGTCAGTAGGACTTTATGTCAGTGAGGCTCTAGAGAAGAATTTGTTTCCTTGCCTTTTCCAGCTTCTAAAATCTGCCTGTGTTCCTTGGCCAACAACTCCTTCTATATTGAAAGTTAGAAATGTATCATTTTTAATCCCACCCCCTCCTTTTGCCATCCTTACTTCTTCTCCTCCTGATTCTGACCTTCCTGTATCCTTCTTACAAGGATGCTTAGGATTATATTATACTCAGATATCTAGGATAATCTCCCCATTCTAATATTATTAACTTAATGACATCTGGAAACTCCCTTCTGCCAAGCAAACCGACATCTTTACAGGTTCATGAGATTAGGATGTGGACATCTTTGGGGGTGAATTATTGTGTCTACCACACTAAGTTGCATACTGATACCTGTTTGAAGGCAGACCCTCTCTGACCTTATGATTGGGCACTGATGCCCATGATGAATGAACTTAGAGGCACCACACCTTAGAGAATGCTTATTGATGAGGCTGACTTCATTTTGGGTGAGTTATACCCAAAGGAGGGCAGTGTGTGTGTGTGTTTCAGGGTGGAATATATAGAATAGCTCAGGTCAAAGCCTTGTTGAATAAAAAGTACTAAAACTACACAGAGACTCTATTTAAGCAAAGAAAAAAATAAAAATTTGACCTAAAAGTCAACTTAGAAAACATTAAACGTTAACAGGCCTGATTTTATTTTAAGCAAAGTGAAATTCATCAAGTCTATAAGTAGGAGAATATATATATATTCTTACAAATTATATTCCTTAATTTGAGGGAAGAAGAAAGCCAGTGAGAATTTTGGTTCACTTTTTTAAGCTACTAGAATAGTGTTGAGCATGTTTGAGAAGTAGCACTTAAAAGGTAACTTCTTATATTTTATCTTAAAATGAGATCCTTGGTCTTCCACAGAAAAGCGAACTCAGTTTTCTTTTTTCTTCTCTGCTTTAAATTGTTGATTATATATGGCCATGTGGTGCCACCATCAGAAAATTATATTTTGTATAGAAGTATTCTACTGTAGATTTGCCACAATACTTACTAGCTATAAATATTTCAACCAGAAGTTGGATAATGGAGAATACTATAAAATAGTAGTTATAAGAAAATAATGCTTGAGAATAAGGGCACCCTAATGTAGTCTTGCCTGGAAAATCCCATGGATGGAGGAGCCTGGTGGGCTGCAGTCCATGGTGTCGCTAAGAGTCGGACAAGACTGAGCGACTTCATTTCACTTTCACTTTTCACTTTCATGCATTGGAGAAGGAAATGGCAACCCACTCCAGTGTTCTTGCCTGGAGAATCCCAGGGATGGAGGACCCTGGTGGGCTGCCGTCTATGGGGTCGCACAGAGTCGGACACGACTAAAGTGTCTTAGCAGCAGCAGCAGCAATGTAGAATATGTGAGTTCAAATTCTTCACCATCTCTTGGTTATGGGTGTTTGGCAAGTTATTGACTATTCTGTGCATCAGTTGTTATTTTTGCAAAGCGCCATTTGATAGCACCTACTATATAGGAGTGTTACAAGGACTAAATGAGTTAACACATGGAAAATGCTTAAAGCAACGCTTAATACATAGAAAATACTCAGTAGATATTAGTAAAAGCAGTTTGTGTTTGTTTGTGTTCGTTGCTCAGTTCTGTCCGAATCTTTATGACCCCATGGACTGTAGCCTACCAGGCTCCTCTGTGCATGGAATTCTCCAGGCAAATACTGGTTGGAGTGGGTTGGCATTTCCTTCTCCAGGGGATCTTCCCAACCCAGGGATTGAACCTGGGTCTCCTGCATTGCAGGCAGATTCTTTACCATCTGAGCCACCAGGGAGGCCTAATATAAATAGTAAGTCAGTCCAAATTTGTCAAAAATCCCATGTGTGGCAGTTATAAAGGTATCAACAGAAGTGTTTTGGACCTAAATGGTTTTGCATGCTTGGGTAAGTATAAAATTATATTCAACAATGTATTCAGATAATTTTCTATATTTTGAGACTTACCCTTTTACTGAATGTCTTCCATAATTGCTCTTATGATTTCTACTCCTAGTCATACTGGAAGCTTGAGAGGAAAAAAATACATATAGGAGTTGGGAGACTAACCTGAAGGATGTTAGCCTTTTCAGTTAGATGCATCTACTGTTTACCTGTCTGCCTTAAGTTCTAGATAGCCATATCCCCATTTCCACCTGCTCTCCCAGTATTTCCCACTTTAAGTGGCAAAGCTTTCTTAACAGGCATGGAATTATTTCCACTAAATGAACAAAGTGTGTCAGTTGTATTGCCTCTTTAAAACTTTTTTTTTTTCCTATGAATCTATTTCTTCATCTGGGAATTCTTATTTCAATACATTTTCTTTTTTAGAGTTATCTTTCCTCTATAGATACAGCTTAAAATAAACCAGTTCAGACTGTTTTTGCTTTTTTCGGAATGAGAGACTACAAGGACACAGAATCCAGAAGGATTTCCTAAAGCAGCTCAAAATTCTCTCTGAAGTTAACTGTGAGGGAACAGAAGACTTGAATGAAAATGATAATTTCTGGAGCTGTGCAACTCCAGAGTAAGAGAACATCATCAAACTTCATGCTTGTGACATTGGTCTGTTTTATTCATAATGTGCGAGACCTTTTGATGTGTTTGCCATTGGTGGCAGTCAACCATTAAGTGTCAATCCTGAGATTTTCGATTAGACATTAGCAGCTTTCTCTCCCTAAAATGAAGATTTGAAAATCCAAATTTCTGAGTTGTAGAAGAGATAAAGAAGGAATGTTTTCAATTGTTGCTTAGTCACAACTAGAAGATGTTTAAGTGGGATGATATGATTTTGTTTTAAAAATATTTTCTTGATTTATTATAAATTAAACTGTTAGGTTTCAGCCTTTTTCAAGAAGGTCTTTAAGTTCACATGTACTTTAAGAGATAGTAGTATTTATTCTTCCATTTTTTTCTCATATTACTCATTAAACAATGTTATGAAGAAGTTAAAGCTATGTTAACATGATCTCCAGGGATTTTGGCCATTGAAAAGAATAAAGGGATGCCACCAGGGCAATTATCTATTCAGACAAGAGGATTTAGAAGCAAAATTTTACACTGACGAAGAAATAGTACAAAAACAAATACCGTTTTGGAGTAGGAATATTTCTGTTATTGGAAGAAGGGGTTATCATGGCAGAATTATAAGCCCTGGACTATAATAAAAACTCTGATTATGGAGCTTTTATAATGTATAAAGTTCCAAGTAATTTATACATCTGAACTTATTTGTTCTTCATAATCCTTTGATACAGGCACTGCTTTTATGCCATTTTTCAGATAAGAAAACTGAGAAACTGTTTTTGCTCAGGGTTATTTAACTCGAGTTGAATCTCAAAATCAGCAATCTGGCCCCTTCAAGATCAGCGTGTACTTTAAGAGATAGTAGATTCAAGATCCTACCGTTAAAAAAAGAGAAAGAAAAAAGATCCTACCAGAAAGTGTTGTGGAGATGGAAGTGTGATATATTTCTCCCTGGTTGAAGTGAAGTGAAGTCGCTCAGTTGTGTCCGACTCTTTGAGATCCTGTGGACTGAAGCCTACCAGGCTTCTCTGTCCATGAGATTTTCCAGGCAAGAGTACTGGAGTGGGGTGCCATTGCCTTCTCCAGGGAAGCTTCCTGACCCAGGGATCAAACCCAGGTCTCCTGCATTGCAGGCAGATGCTTTACCCTCTGAGCCACCAGGGAGGCCCTGGTTATCTTACTTTTAATATTTTAGAATAATTTTGTATAAGTAGTACTGCTGAAAAATTTAAACAGAGACTTTACTCCTCTCCTGAAATATAATGATGCTTTTCATTGGTTTAAAGTTCTGTATTATTTGTAACATGCTTTATTACCGCAGTTGAAGTTCCTGTGAGGCATATGCTAAATATCCATTACGTTTATATCTTTGCTGCTTTTCCTAAATCAAACATTTCCTGCCTTCATATTTAGTAATAATTTAGTAAATATTTTCGGAAACAATTTGAATAAACAGAGACATGTTGTCTAGGAGAACTTTAAGTCTTAACATATCTAGTTTAAAAATACTAAGGAATTAAAAACAAAACAAAACACTTAAACCCTTACCTCAAGTTATTCTCAAGGTTAAATATGATTCCTATTCTCAAATTTATAGTTTAGTTTAAATCCCTTAAGCAGTGACATTCAACTTGGTCAAACATTTTCCACACCATTTGTTATGATAGGTTTACCTGCCTGGCTAGGTATATTTGCAAATATAAAGTGAATACGAACTATTTTCTTTTGGAGAATGAGTCAACTGAATACTGACTAAATCAGAAGAAAACCTGGAATTTTTCAGTCTTGAACACTGTATATATTTCAGTTTAGATCCCTTTCAATTCATCAGATGAATTATGTACCAATAACAATCCTGGAAAAATAAACACAAATACTTTTAGTTACATTGTTTACATATGTTGCATAATTATTAAGCTTTAAAACTGATTTCAGTTAGAATTATCATTGTAATTAAAGTGTATTTTGGAGTTTTAATTTTTAGGACACTGTATCCGTAATACTTAGAATAGAAAATTATAAAATAGGAAAAAGATAGGGCCAAATTAGGTCACTGGGTACCACTGAAAACTTGANTTCTGTCCGAATCTTTATGACCCCATGGACTGTAGCCTACCAGGCTCCTCTGTGCATGGAATTCTCCAGGCAAATACTGGTTGGAGTGGGTTGGCATTTCCTTCTCCAGGGGATCTTCCCAACCCAGGGATTGAACCTGGGTCTCCTGCATTGCAGGCAGATTCTTTACCATCTGAGCCACCAGGGAGGCCTAATATAAATAGTAAGTCAGTCCAAATTTGTCAAAAATCCCATGTGTGGCAGTTATAAAGGTATCAACAGAAGTGTTTTGGACCTAAATGGTTTTGCATGCTTGGGTAAGTATAAAATTATATTCAACAATGTATTCAGATAATTTTCTATATTTTGAGACTTACCCTTTTACTGAATGTCTTCCATAATTGCTCTTATGATTTCTACTCCTAGTCATACTGGAAGCTTGAGAGGAAAAAAATACATATAGGAGTTGGGAGACTAACCTGAAGGATGTTAGCCTTTTCAGTTAGATGCATCTACTGTTTACCTGTCTGCCTTAAGTTCTAGATAGCCATATCCCCATTTCCACCTGCTCTCCCAGTATTTCCCACTTTAAGTGGCAAAGCTTTCTTAACAGGCATGGAATTATTTCCACTAAATGAACAAAGTGTGTCAGTTGTATTGCCTCTTTAAAACTTTTTTTTTTTCCTATGAATCTATTTCTTCATCTGGGAATTCTTATTTCAATACATTTTCTTTTTTAGAGTTATCTTTCCTCTATAGATACAGCTTAAAATAAACCAGTTCAGACTGTTTTTGCTTTTTTCGGAATGAGAGACTACAAGGACACAGAATCCAGAAGGATTTCCTAAAGCAGCTCAAAATTCTCTCTGAAGTTAACTGTGAGGGAACAGAAGACTTGAATGAAAATGATAATTTCTGGAGCTGTGCAACTCCAGAGTAAGAGAACATCATCAAACTTCATGCTTGTGACATTGGTCTGTTTTATTCATAATGTGCGAGACCTTTTGATGTGTTTGCCATTGGTGGCAGTCAACCATTAAGTGTCAATCCTGAGATTTTCGATTAGACATTAGCAGCTTTCTCTCCCTAAAATGAAGATTTGAAAATCCAAATTTCTGAGTTGTAGAAGAGATAAAGAAGGAATGTTTTCAATTGTTGCTTAGTCACAACTAGAAGATGTTTAAGTGGGATGATATGATTTTGTTTTAAAAATATTTTCTTGATTTATTATAAATTAAACTGTTAGGTTTCAGCCTTTTTCAAGAAGGTCTTTAAGTTCACATGTACTTTAAGAGATAGTAGTATTTATTCTTCCATTTTTTTCTCATATTACTCATTAAACAATGTTATGAAGAAGTTAAAGCTATGTTAACATGATCTCCAGGGATTTTGGCCATTGAAAAGAATAAAGGGATGCCACCAGGGCAATTATCTATTCAGACAAGAGGATTTAGAAGCAAAATTTTACACTGACGAAGAAATAGTACAAAAACAAATACCGTTTTGGAGTAGGAATATTTCTGTTATTGGAAGAAGGGGTTATCATGGCAGAATTATAAGCCCTGGACTATAATAAAAACTCTGATTATGGAGCTTTTATAATGTATAAAGTTCCAAGTAATTTATACATCTGAACTTATTTGTTCTTCATAATCCTTTGATACAGGCACTGCTTTTATGCCATTTTTCAGATAAGAAAACTGAGAAACTGTTTTTGCTCAGGGTTATTTAACTCGAGTTGAATCTCAAAATCAGCAATCTGGCCCCTTCAAGATCAGCGTGTACTTTAAGAGATAGTAGATTCAAGATCCTACCGTTAAAAAAAGAGAAAGAAAAAAGATCCTACCAGAAAGTGTTGTGGAGATGGAAGTGTGATATATTTCTCCCTGGTTGAAGTGAAGTGAAGTCGCTCAGTTGTGTCCGACTCTTTGAGATCCTGTGGACTGAAGCCTACCAGGCTTCTCTGTCCATGAGATTTTCCAGGCAAGAGTACTGGAGTGGGGTGCCATTGCCTTCTCCAGGGAAGCTTCCTGACCCAGGGATCAAACCCAGGTCTCCTGCATTGCAGGCAGATGCTTTACCCTCTGAGCCACCAGGGAGGCCCTGGTTATCTTACTTTTAATATTTTAGAATAATTTTGTATAAGTAGTACTGCTGAAAAATTTAAACAGAGACTTTACTCCTCTCCTGAAATATAATGATGCTTTTCATTGGTTTAAAGTTCTGTATTATTTGTAACATGCTTTATTACCGCAGTTGAAGTTCCTGTGAGGCATATGCTAAATATCCATTACGTTTATATCTTTGCTGCTTTTCCTAAATCAAACATTTCCTGCCTTCATATTTAGTAATAATTTAGTAAATATTTTCGGAAACAATTTGAATAAACAGAGACATGTTGTCTAGGAGAACTTTAAGTCTTAACATATCTAGTTTAAAAATACTAAGGAATTAAAAACAAAACAAAACACTTAAACCCTTACCTCAAGTTATTCTCAAGGTTAAATATGATTCCTATTCTCAAATTTATAGTTTAGTTTAAATCCCTTAAGCAGTGACATTCAACTTGGTCAAACATTTTCCACACCATTTGTTATGATAGGTTTACCTGCCTGGCTAGGTATATTTGCAAATATAAAGTGAATACGAACTATTTTCTTTTGGAGAATGAGTCAACTGAATACTGACTAAATCAGAAGAAAACCTGGAATTTTTCAGTCTTGAACACTGTATATATTTCAGTTTAGATCCCTTTCAATTCATCAGATGAATTATGTACCAATAACAATCCTGGAAAAATAAACACAAATACTTTTAGTTACATTGTTTACATATGTTGCATAATTATTAAGCTTTAAAACTGATTTCAGTTAGAATTATCATTGTAATTAAAGTGTATTTTGGAGTTTTAATTTTTAGGACACTGTATCCGTAATACTTAGAATAGAAAATTATAAAATAGGAAAAAGATAGGGCCAAATTAGGTCACTGGGTACCACTGAAAACTTGAGATAAATAATTGTACACCTTGTCCAAATGTAATTGAATTAAAAGAAATTGTCATTTAGCTGCTACTAACTGATTTTAGAAACATTATTTCTCACACTGTTACTAATGAAGATGACTTTTTACTAAATTTCTAATCCTTATTGATTAGTTTTGATTGCTAACCAACACACACACAGTGTATTTATCTTTTAAGCTTTTATTTTTGATGTGGACCATTTTTAAAGTCTTTATTGAATTTGTTACAGCACTGCTTCTGTCTTAAGTTTTGGGTTTTTAGCCTTGAGGCAGTTAGGATCTTATTTCCCCAAACAGGGATGGAACCTATACTCACTGCATTGGAAGGTGAAGTTGTAACTGCTGCTGCTGCTGCTGCTGCTGCTAAGTCGCTTCAGTTGTGTTCGACTGTGCGACCCCATAGATGGCAGCCCACCAGGCTCCCCTGTCCCTGGGATTCTCCAGGCAAGAACACTGGAGTGGGTTGCCATTTCCTTCTTCAATGCATGAAAGTGAAAAGTGAAAGGGAAGTCGCTGGACTGCCAGTTTTAAATAGGAGGTTAGGCAAGCACTTTGTCAACTTTGAAATAATCTAAAAAGTATCTGAATAGTATCATCCTATATGTTTGTATTGCTACATGCCTGGAGGAGACAAGCTGATTCTAGAGAGCCTTTCAAGAGGTCTTCTTGGAACCGGAAGTGTCTGGTTTGTAACTATTTGATTCTTTGTTTCTCTAATAAGACTGTCAATTCCAGGCAGCACTGCATCTTGTTTTCCGCAGTCTTTTCTGAGCCTGGTTGTTGCCTGGTGCATGATAGGTACTTAGGAATGAATGAGTTAGTAGTCCGTTTCTCTCTCCATTCCTGATTTGCCCACAGATAACATGCACAGACTGCTCTATGAAGATGAAGACACTGGAAGCAGGGTTGCATACGGTCTGAACAAGCTATAGCGTAAGGAGTTCAAAAATACTTGAGCCCTGGTGTTGCGACCAGGGGGATCAGGGACTGAGTGGAGAGAGGAAGAACAGACAACCAGTCACAGATCTGTGAAAGAGCCTGGGATGAGAAAGTCAAGTGGGCCGCGTCACAGGCAGTTCTGTGGAAAATGGCAGGAAAGGGCTGTACTAGGTTGTTGCAAAGGCAAAGGTTTTGGCCTGTAGAACACAGGAAGTCAGTGGAGACCCAAGGAGGAGAAATAAAGAGGATCTTGAACATGGCAGGAGGTTTAACTTGGGAAAATGCATCAGTGTCCTCAAAATAATTAAAGTGATACCTTCATCCGAAGAGTCCTTTAACAGGAAATGGGTGCCAAGTCTGCTGTTTCAGCTGTCATGACTTAGGTGCCAGGTAAATTTTTGGATGGAAATCTTCCCTTACGAAAACCTAGAATGGCCACTTAGAGCAAGCATTTCAAGGAATCATTCCTTCAGGGCGTCATGCATCTACTGGTGACAAGTGTTTGCTTTTGTATAGTGAGTGTGTTAATACAATGAACAAATACAAAACATTATGGGATGGGCTTCCTGGATGGCTCAGCAGATAAAGAATCTACCTGCAGTGAAGGAGACACAGGAGATGCACGTTCAATCCGTGGGCTGGGAAAATCCGCTGGAGAGCAAATGGCAGCCCACTGCAGTATTCTTGCCTGGAAAATCCCATGGACAGAGGAGTCTGGTGGGCTGCAGTCTATGGGGTCACAAAGACTCAGACATGACTTAGCAACTAAGCACAGCACATGGAGACCTAGATCAAATACTTTATTCTTAATTTTCTTTACTCCTTTGCAAAACTGGCATTCAAATTTATTTTCTTTTAAAATGAAACTGAGTACATTTTTCTTACATAAATCTTACTTCTATACTGTAAGAAATGCACATTGATCTATATTAAAGTAAAAATAAAATATGTTTCAGTAAAAGTATGTCCAACTTCCTGAACTACTCTCAATTAACAAATTGAAATTTGCCTACTATGTGCTGCCCTCTTTTTTTCTTTTCTTTAATTTATTTTAATTGGAGGATGATTACCTTGCAATATTGTGATTTTTTTTTTTTTTACCATGTATCAACATGAATCAGTCATAGACTTTTCTAGTTTCTTTGAATTCTAATAGCATATCTGTGCTATTTTCTGGATATTCAGTGAACAATAGTGAAAGTGGGACAATTGCAAAAGACAAGGGAAGATATTTCCATATTGTCTTCAGGCTTCTTTTCTCTCTTCATTGTCAGTCCTTTCTGCCCCTCTCCCTTCCTCTCCTTCTTCTTTCTTCCCTTTTCAAATTAACACCTTCTGATACAATATGACAAAGAAGTCTTAAAGGAAACAAATGCTAGTGACAATGAAATTGCAGAATGTATATTTATTATTCCTCAAGTGAAATGGCAGATTGAAAACTTTTAGCACATTAATTGTTTATATGCAAATATATTCTGCTAAGTACAAATGATCCTTATCTGTTTATTAAAACAAGCAGAACAGGACTTCTACTTGGAAAATGTTTTATTGTGTTTAGAGCTGCTCTTTGTAGGAAATGCTAAATGAGTCATGCCAATGAGTGAAAACAAAACAAAATGGTCCCAGTACATTTCATGACTACCAAAGTAGAAAGACAAAGACAAAAATCTTCCCAGTAAATTGATTTCTTACACTGGTGTATATGAATTCTATGTTTACATTTTTAGCTAATTTAGATTTATAGATTCACTAAGAAGTACATTTTAAAGGAGACTATAGAATAGGTTTGTACAGAATAATTCCTCTAGTGGCAGATGTTCTATGAGCTAATTCAATTAAAAAACTCATATAAATGGAAGATGGGACACCAATTTTGGGACCATCCATTCTTCTTCATTTTATTCAACTTGTGTAATTCCCATTTCATTTAATACTCTGGTGTTGGGATGTTTGGGGAAGTATACTACTATTAAATTCTCTGAAGAATATCTGAATCTATGGAAAACAGAAATTATTGTGATATTGATATGATTAAAATTTGTATGTATCCATTCACAGGTATATTCATAAGTAGAAAAATTATACAATTTAAAATAACATAATTGTCATCAGTTTGGTGAATTAATTAATAAATTATATTAATAAATAAATTACTTATTTCACATAGTTTTCTTGGAATTAAGATTCTACATTTGGAGATGTCATTTGAATTTTGAAAAATATCTTTTCCCCTCTAATAAAATGTCATGATTGTTTAACTGATAGCTTCTCTCTATATATTTGAAGACTCTAGCCATAGTTATCCTGGTATTTATAAGTAGAAACAATACATTGGTTTTGAAATCAAGAAAATATCAGTTCTTAACTTGAGGGAACTAGGGAGGAGAAAGAATGTGCCTAATAATTACTATGATATGAAATTTTCTTTAGATGAGTTTGATTTTATTTCCTCTGCAAATTTGAATATACATACTCAAATTTATGGGAAATAGTTGAAAAAAATACCAGTTTTTAAAGAAAATTCGTGAGTCTATGTTTGGATAATATAATGGTTTTATATTAGAAGTACCACCTTAAATATTAATATGGAGCTGATTTGAAATACAAAGTTGAAATGAAAGAAAATGGCTAAAAGAAGGTAATTGTATAGTGAACATAGTGGCTTCAAGGAATAATAAGGAAAATTGGACTTAATTTAAGACTCATCTAATATTGCACGTTTTTGTTTTTTTGGTGGTTTTTTTTTTTTGGTTTGTTTTGTTTTTTTGCAAAAACTTAAAGCTTCTTATTGACTAATGTATGCCTCTAACTGGAAATTATCCTTCATAGTGTTTTATATCAGGATAATTTTAGTTGTATGTAATAGAAACACATTAGACCATTAAAAAAGTAATTATCTCATATAAAAAGTAATCCAGATGCAAAGTTGTCCAAGCTCTGTTGTTTCAGTGGTTCAACAATGTGATCAAATTCTCAGATGTGCAGTTTTCCTGTTATTCTCTCTCATTCCTCTCATGGCTGCAAAAATGCTGCAGTTACTCTCTCCAGGCTAAACATACCCATTGGATGAATAGAGAATACAATCTTTCTTTCTTCTGCCTTTTTTTGAGAGTGAGGAAATTTTACCCATAAGCCATTCCTGCCCCAGCCCTTCCTTCAAGCCTTATTGAAGATTCAGGTCACACATACCTCTCTTGGTTTATCAGAGTATACCAGAATGTGCTTCTAATCATGTAGAAACTTGACTAACATTGGAATTCTACTATCCTGGAAAAAGAAATGGAAATAGCTGTTGGGTTGGCAATAAACATCTACGACATGCATCTTAAAAATAGAGAGAAAAAGAAATAATAAACATTTTAAATGGCAGAATGGCAAATGTTTAATTTTACATTTATTTGATGATCCAAGAAATTTAGAATGTCAATAAAATTGAATACCATGAGGCTTCAGCAAATACTTGTTGAATTGTACTTGTATACAGACTTTTGCCCAGAATAGGAGCTGAGATTACTTTAGATAAAAAACCAAACCAAACCAAGCCAAAAAAAGACTGATTTACTAAATAATTACTATAATCATCCCATGGATAGGACACACACTATAATCATATAATTAATAATTATATATCAACTGACTATATACCTGCTATTAAATAATAACATTAAAGGAGAGATCATAAGTACAAAAATACATTAATTTTTGGTCAAAGGAAAGTTTGCTTTATTTCTGAGGCCGGCCACTGGGGGAGAGGGTGGGCTCATGTTCAAAGGCCAACTCCCCACTTCCCCACCCTCTAAATATCAGTAAGTGAGAGCCTTTAGTGAGTAGTTTCAGGTAGAGGAAGGGGGCTACATACAGAAGCAGCATAGTCAGGTTTGACAGTCATTTTGAAATTGGTTGCATGATAGTCTTATCATGCCCTTTCGATTGTCTTAAGCATAGTTGATCTTCAGTTCCAGGGTCTGTTCCCTTTATTGATTTACTTTGATGCCAGTTCTCAGGATCATGGCAGCTGAGGTCATGGCTACCGCCTGGTCACCATATAGTTAGTTTCTTCCATCTGCTGGGGGTTTCAATATCCATGAAACAGCACAAAGGACATGGCTCAGAGTATTATCTATTGCCCTTGAGGAGGCTCTAAAGGTCCTTGACTTTGCTTAATGTCTAAACTATTATAAAAATAAACATATTTTAAGTGATTTTTATTTAGTTCTTTTATATTTAATCATAAGATTTTTGTTTTTTTGCCTGAAAAGAGCTCTCAACCTAAGGTATCACATCTCATTGACCTTTCATAGTTATAGTTCCTAAAATGAAACTGGCCTCATTCTTAAATCATTGTAGTGAAAATGTAATCACAGCTTCCCTCAAACTGTCTCCACAATTTCCACAATATGCAATCTATCTGTTTAAATTTGAAGTCACGGACAGTTGAATTACTAGGCAACACAGCCATTAAGATCAGCTTAAATGCTTAAAAACCCCAGTTGCTTAAAAACAAATTTTCAAGGTTAGAGTTTTTGACAAAATCAATGTTGTAGACTTTTTTGTCTCATTAACTGTAGAAGAAAGTTTGATTGAAATCAGACAGTATTCAGATTAAGTGAATACCTTCCATTCACTCAATAAATATTGATTGATTGCCTAATATGCAGTTTTATGAAATACAACTTTCTTATACTTGGAATGAAATTGTACTGCCTTTCTTTTGAAGATAAATTATAAAATATGAGGTAAATTAGGAATTGATATTATTTCAAAACTCTAAGAATAAGGCTTTATATATAATGATGATTTATAATTAGAAAGGGGTGTGGTCATCTGAAAAAACTACCCTTCTTTTATTTTGGAAAGAAAAAGAATATCAAATAAAGTCTTTACCTCCAATAGTAAGAAGAATCTTGGTGCTGTTAACCAGGGTAGGGAGCCCAACATTTGTAATTAGCAGTACTTTGTTTACTCTTCAATGCTAACTTGAATATTTTACTTTAACTGCTTAACTTTATCCTATTCTCCTCAATCTTTTTGCTGTGAAACTGGCAAGAAAACAACATTGAGAAGTATAAAGATTCTAAGTGAAATGTAGGTGTCCCAAATGTACTTTTTGTCTGCTTGGTCAGAAATGCTATGAACTTACCCAGAACCCTGTATATAAATGAAAGCCAAAGGATACATGAAGTCCTTACTTCCTGAATATGTTTTTAGCAGAAGCTATTAACTGAGAATGTTTCCTGAATAAGGAAATAAATAAATGAAAAATCAAGCTCCACACCTGAAACTTGAAAGGAAAAGAATTCTTTAGTGCCATTTGTATCTCCCTTTACTAGTAATTTAAAGCACATCATAAAATAATATTTTCACTGTGAGATATTGGAGGTGATTAGAAAGCAAATGTTTGATACTTAGAACATGGAGAAGAAAAAGAGAAAGACTGAAGGTGGACAACCTAATAATTCATTAGAAAGCAGAAAAATGTATAAGAGGCTTAAAGAAGTACATTTTAATATTACATTGTATTTCTATCCAATTATTGAATAGATAATGGTACTTTTTTACATTTCCCAACCCAAACCAAGTATCAAGTATCTATCAACATACTGTTTTCTAAGCAGATATTTTAATTGTCAAATAAATAAAATCATCACTTCCCTACAAATCCTTGACAAATCCATATTTTCTATAGATGATTAGACCAATGATCGTTCTTTAGACTTTTGTAAATATCAGTGGCAACTGTTTTAGAGGCTGTATACTTAGAAAAGCATGTTATGTCGCTGATTTAGTGATACTTTTTACTTATTCTTTCTTGAAAACCTGATAAACAGTTCAATCAGTTGTTTCAAATGACTTCTCTTACTGTGATATTTGTTTAAGAAGCACTCTAAAGTTTGGGAGTCAATTAGCAACACATGCAGAAGCAATGTCCACCAAGTTAAAGGAGACTATTATAGTTCTTTTAATTTCTGTATGTGTAGTGAAAACTCAGCATGTGGTCAATGGTCTCATAATTTCTCTAACAGATGGGAGGGGATAGTAATTAGTGGAAAGGGAAATTTGAGTGGAAAATGCATCAATGTGGACAGAGCAATGAGCCAACCCTTCTACTCCCTCTCCAGTATTTCTTTTCTGATCTCGGAAGCGAAGTGTTAGTTGGATTTTTAACCAACAACTAATAACTAGTGAATGAATTCCTCAGTCTTTCTGGGACACAGATTTGGTTCTGAACAATGGAATATAGCTGAAATGATAGATGTGGCTGTCCAGAGTGTGTATGCCCTGTCTCCTTCTTCTTTTTGCTGGAGCAGCAGCCAGGATTGTGGATAAGATCTCACTCATATGTAGATTACGAGTAGGAGCCTGATTTGAGGATGGCAAATGGTGAACCTTTCACTGAAGTCAGCATATCAGCCCTCAGAGACTATTTCTGTTTAGACTCTTTTGTAAGTGTTTAATTTACTGCTTAAGTAAATTTTGTTTTGACCTTTGTTTTATTTTAGCCAAAAAAAGCTAAAAAAAATGCTTTTTATTAATAAAGCATATATATTTACATATGAAGATTCTATAGTCAAAATCCATCATTAACCAAGTTGCAGGTCTTAAGGATTCAGTTGATTTCATTTTATATAAATATCATAAGTACTATAATATATATGGACATGGAGTTCTGGTTTATATGAATGTTCACTCATTGGAATATCTCAAGTAATGCAGTCCAAGAGAATTTGCTGGGATGATCTCAAGGGATCCATTGTGTGGTGTCCAATAGGCTAGCTATGAGCTCTTGAAATAGGACAACTGGGACTGAAGAACTGAATTTTAAATTTTATTTAACTTTAATTAGTTTGTGTTGTAATGGGTACATATGAGTAGTGGCTGCCATAAGAACAGCAGAGGAAGAGACAAGGAAATCTTTACACGGAAGGGAAGGTGTCTTGAGAATACCTGTTAGCAAAATAAGCAGCTTAGTTCCTGCCCCTTTTCTGCCTTCCTCTCTACAGCTTGTCTTCTCTTGTCTCTGTCTTGTTCTTCCTCATCTGCTACTTTTCAAGAAGTTGTAGATGAGTAGGTGGATAACTAGAGCTGTAGATAGTAGAGAGAGTGTCCCTGTATTTCAAGTGAATAAATACACAAAAAAGTTGCCCGATCATGTCCGATTCTTTGCAGCTCCATGGATTGTAGTCTGCCAGGATCCTCTGTCCATCCATGCAATTTTCCAGGCAAGAGTATGGAGTGGGTTGGCATGCCCTCTTCCAGGGGATCTTCCTGACCCAGAGACTGAACCTATGTCTTTTATGTCTCCTGAATGGGCAGGCAGGTTCTTTACTATTAGCACCACCTGGTCTTCCCTGGTGGCTCAGACTGTAAAGAATATGCCTGCAGTGGGGGAGACCTGGGTTCGATACCTGCCTGGGTTGGGAAGATCCCTTGGAGAAAGGAATGGCTGGAGAATTTCATGAAGAGAGGTGCCTGGTGGGCTACAGTCCATGGAGTTCAAAGAGTCTGACATGACTTGAGCAACTTTCAGTTCTGAAGCACAATAAAGATGCCAAGTTTTATAAGAGAAAATAATACAGTTCCCCAAAGTATAACACATATACCTTTTTATGCACAAACTTGGTAATTATAATTCAGATAGAGAGATCTATGGATTATCTCACAAGTTGTTATGCATATTCTTGTTTGCCCCTCTTCTGTCTACAGTGACTCTATGAGTTGATTACTTATACTCTTTTCCTTATAAAAATTTACTCAAAATACCTTCTTTAAATTAGTGTGTTTTAAGGTTGAATTAATTTCCTGTTGTAGCTTCAATAAAGTAAAATAAAAAAAAAGAATATTTAAAAATTCTTTTTAAAAAAGCCAAAACTTTGTTTTAGAGAGTGTATTGGGAGATTTATCTAATCCCTAATTAAAATTCCCATTCTGTGTTTGTGCGTGCTCAGTCGCTCAGCCGTGTCTGACCCTTTTGCAACTCCATGGGCTGTAGCCTACCAGGCTCCTCTGTCTATGGGATTTTCCAGGCAGGAATACTGAAGTGGGTTGCCATTTCCTTCTCCAAGGGATCTTCCCAACCCAGGGATCAAACTCATGTCTCCTGCATTGGCAGGCAGATTCTTCAGTACTGAGTTATCTGGGAAGTCCCCTCCCAGCTCTCCTGTCCCCATTTTGTTTATATTGCTCCTAAACTGAGTGCAGATTTCCACTTTATATGAAACAGGATGATATTTGCCCTGGACCTAAAAGATACCCTGGGAGGTAAAAGCGACCTTCCAGATCCAATGTCCTTTTAGACCTACTTGCCCTTAGACTCTCCAATTGTCTGCCTTATTAATTAGCGCCAGGCAGGAAAGAGTGAAATGCTTATCTAGACTTTAATAAATGAGAATTTAATGGAGAGACTGCTTAAAGGGAGCCAGTGAGAGATGCTGAGGCAGGCAGGTAGGGATTAGCAAGAGCGAGAAGCCATCACAGACCAGGGTTGAGAGGGAGAGTCTGACTAAAGCCTGGAAAAGACGAGGCCCACGGGCTGCCGCTTCGGGAGCAGCAAAGCAGGAAGGGAGTGGGCGATGGAACCACTCATCGTGTTTCTTCTCTCTTCCCCAATCTCTATGATGTCTCCCACTGCCTAGTGGAGGCAGAGTGCAGAAGAGCCGAGGAGATGCAATTGTGGGGCAGGAAGCAGCACACAGCAGCAAAAAGGCAGAAAATGGATGGAGGGGACAGACGAAAAACAACCAGCAACTGAGTTCCTAGCACAACTCTAACTTTCGTCTTGCTCCGAACAACCTAAGAGTTCTTTTTACATGAGATGATCTTTCCTATTTTGAGAAGATGTAGATACATTTGTTTTAGCTTTTAAAATCAGCTTGATTCTCTGGTTCTTACATATCTGTGGCCTAACTACAAATGACACATTTTGGTTTTGTGAGTTTTAGTTTTAAATATGATTGGGATTTTTTTTTTAAGTGTTAAGTGATCTCTATCATGAAATGGGCTTTGGTTCTCTCCCCAAAGTCTTCCAGGTGAAAGGCATATGAAACAGCTTAGTGTTATCATTTTACTTGAAATGATAAAGAACTTATTATAATTATAATTTTCTATTATGAGCAAGCATGCTAAGGAAAATTAAGCATTTTGAGCATAATCATCTTTCAGGAAATATAGAAAATGTGTAATTCAAATGTATTGTTGAGATGGAGGATGCAAACAAATACCGTACATATTTTTTTTAGTTCTGTAAAAGTGGCTAGCTGCACAATCACTTTCCCTTTAAGCATGTAAGTAGATTATGCTCATCATTCTTTCTTATAACAATTCTTTTTTTCTCTTTGTTTTACATCGGCCTTTGTTCCTCTGTGCACTCTGTAGTTTCTGTAATTATGCTTAATCACAGAAAATATTTTTTGAGTCATAAATGCTCATTAGTAAGATTAATTTTTGTAAAATGTGAGTAGATTTTGAGAGAAGATACTATATCATTATAATATTTATGAAAGAAAGCACTCCTTTATTTTAAATTAAGATCACTAGTAAAAATAAATAATTGAGGAAACTATCTTGGTGTATTTTACACATATTTTCATAAAAACATATGACAATAAGCAAGTACATATTCGTGATTTTTCTTCTCCAAATGTAACTGCAGTAATGTGTCATGGGATCATTTTGGATTAAACCCAATCCCCTAAAACTTTCAAATGTGAGTAGAGCCCAACAATCACTAAGACATAAAATGACCCATAGACTATATAATCTCAGGTGACATCTCTGAGTTTTCAAAGTTATGTTGTAGTATATTTAGTATAATAGTCATTTCGATTATAGTATATTCGTTTATAGTTTGATGATGTAGGTTTGGCATAATAGTAATCTAAAAGTTAAATAAAGGATACTACACATCTAGATAAACATTTCTGGAATATCAAATACACATATTTTTGTTTTGTTTTGTTTGATGTTGAAAAACTGTCATTTTGTAGACAGAGGGGAGCACTTTGAGATTTTTGCTGTTTCGTCATTTTACAGTGTATAAAGTGACTTCCTCATCATTTCTTTAAGGAGTGTCATCAGAAGCATGCTGTAGTTTATCTACTATCCTTAGAAACCATTTTGCCCCTGCAAAACTTCTGGAATGTACCAGAAGTTCAAAAATTGAAAATTAAAAAATTGGAGACTTTAGAAGTTATCAGGAGAGTGAAGAAACAAAATTTAACTCTCCAAGTAATCCTGTTTTCTTTTTTCTTCTGGATCCAAGTGTAACTTTTCATCTTCTGGATTTCTGTCCATCCTTTCCTTTCGTTAATGCAGTTATGAATTATACTCACAGCCACATACACACGCCTCTGTAGATAATTACCTTATATGAAACTGTTTGGTTAATGGCATTTTGTCCTAACAGTTCTTGAAAAGTTATCTTCTTTTTGGGTTACGTTTTGTCTTCAGTATATAAAGATCTTCACTGCAGTGTACATTAAGTGTATTTTAAGAAGGTATATTTCAACATTATGGTTGTAGGTGAAAACATACTCACCAGCTTTACTTACTTAGCTTTACTTTACTTAGTTTCTTATCAGAAAATATCACATGGAACAAATTTTAATTTTGTGTTCTGTTTGTATGAACCAAAGCTCTTTGTTTTGCCAAGAGTATGTGAGAAAACTCAGTCTGATCAGTGCACAGTTTTGGAGGAAGGGTTGCTGTCTAAACTCTCTAATGTTTAGTCTTGATTTTGGCATTTAGGTGTTTCTGTGTGTGTTTTATTCTTAGATATAGTTTGAATACAAGATAAACTCCTAGATGATTGATAATCGGTGAATAAAAATGTGTGGTAAATAAAAAAATAAATACAATAAGCTTTCATTCTATTTCACATAGAAACTATTTACTTTCAAATTGTTTTCATTAATTGATGGACATATTTTTTTCCTCAGTGAAAGTTCTTTGGGTACTTTGAATTGAAATGAAACATGTCATAATTTTTCCCCATTGAAATGAATGAAAGTACATTTTTTCATTTAATTACTTTTTATTGAAGTGGCTTGATTTTCAATAGTAAATTACTATTGCTAATTGATAGATAGGGGTTTGTTTGTGTGTGCATGTGTGCACGTGCAAATGTGTCTTCACTGAGACTGTGCTGTGTGCTAAGTCTCTCGGTCGTGTCCAGCTCTTTGCAATTCTATGAACTGTAGCCTGCCAGCGTCCTCTGTCCATGGGATTCTCCAGACAAGAATAGTGAAGTGGGTTGCCACGCCCTTCTCTGGGGGATCTTCCTGACCCAGGGACTGAACCCACATCTCTTATGTGCCCTGTATCGGCAAGAGGGTTCTTAAGCACTGGCACTGCCAGATGCGTACAATGATTCTTTTATTGTTTTGGTTTACTGTGAACCATATGGGTTCCTCAGATGGCATTCTGTTTTCTGCTTTTCTTTGTCAACTTGTCTTTTGCATCTATGCTAAGTTTGTGACTGCTCTTATGTCTACATCACAGTGAGTATTGCTTTTGATCAAAGACGACATTTCATAAATCACAGCAAAATAAAAGCAGATTTGGGGTACCTTTTGGACTATCTTAGTTTATAGATTGTGTATTTTTTTCCATCAGTATCCTTGTATATTTTTCTTCCCTGCGTTTCATACCCTAGGCCAGGCTTGGTAATCATTGCTTCAGGGCTTTGGGATGGGTAGAATGCAGGGACATCTGGAGTCAGTGGGTTTCCCAGTTTTCAGTTAAAGCTCCAACACTCGATAGCCTATAGTAGGTGTCATGTAGGTGTGGGAGAGAAAGTGAGTGCTTTAGAGAAGTTCCTTGACAGAGAGAAGAGATCCCCAGTGGCAACGGAAGGAATGTCCTGGGGAAAAATCAGGGAATGAAAAAGGGAACAGTTGTACGGAGCTCCCATCAAGGCAGGTCCTGAGCTCAGAGCTCAGGCAGAAGTCTTAGGAAGCAGTATTTCCTATAGGGCAGTGGCTGTGTGGGTCATATGCAGAAACTGGACCTTAGGGGAGAGGGAGGGTCTCCGCTTCCACAAGTGTGTGGAATGGAAGCCCAAGAGCCTGCCCCTCTGAAGGGTTCACGCAGATTGCTGCGACGGTGTCTCAGGAGGTTTTCAGGATGGACTGATGACATAAGTGGCAAGCTCTCATCTCTGTTTCTAACTCATAGAACAACTTTCCATCATTGTTCTTGCACCTTGTACATTTTAGATCTTAATCTTTGAGTATTTGCCTTCACTCTTTTATCAGCTTCTTTAATTAATCAGTTTATGATTCTATCAGAATTTTGTAAATTTCTTGTACCCTTTTCTCAGTGTAAGATTAAGTGTCTCTAGTTTTCCTTATCAAGTAGTTGATGCAGGCAAGTTTTATGGATAAGACAAGAGAAGACCTCATAATCCAAGATGTCCTGGTCCCGGAAAATTGCTGGATTTCTTGTCAGTTAGGGTCTTGGTCCTATCAGATGAGGTCAAGCCTCTGTTCCTCTTTCTAGCATATGTTATAGCCCACTTGCTGCACTGGCCTCTCTTTCTTGTGAGCTTCTGTGGGAAAGACATCCCGTTACCTGCCCCCTCAAGGCATAACTTTTACCATCAGGGCACAATGCCATGCCTTTTGGGTTGGCATGCCATGTTGGGTTACTTTTATTTTAGAGGTGTTTTCATGATTCTGTATTGCTATTTAGAGTCAGACATGACTGAGTGACTGAACTGAACTGATTGATGGTTAACATTTGATTCAATGAAGTTTTTCAAGAAATTCACATTTTGCTATCCTTGGAAGGGAAAATAATTACCTCTAAGTTATTCCTTAAAGTAAATCTGAAAAATTTTTAAAGAGCTTGGAACATATAGTTTCTTTTGGTAAGCTTTTTTTAACCCAAGAAAACTATTTACTCCCTTGTGAAGAGAAAGTTGTTTACATTTATCTTTCAAAATATATTTTTCAAATCATATGCTTTATTTTGTTCACTGATAGTTTAGTTAGATCACATGATAATTCTTCTATGAAACATTACTTCGGATTTTTGTGGTATTTTTAGTATAAAGCTAATATGTTTAAAATTTATTCTTTGAAAATATGTTATGTTCATATAGTGTGTTTTTTAAACACAGATGGTTTTTGAGAATTTTCAATTATACTATATTGTCACCAAATGCTAAATATTTATAGGTGTGAAATATTTGAGAAAAGAAAATCAACGTCTTTAAAATTGAGAATATAGCGTTGTGAAAAGAATTTCCAGACATGAGACATAATGAGAGGGAAATAAAGTTTATTAGAGTGGGAAACACTGTTAGAACAGTGCGCCAGCTCAAGGCAGAACCGATGTTGAACAGGAGTCCTTAGTCCACTTTTATACCCAGGGTACAAGGAGTGGGATAGGGGTCTTGCGGGTCATTTCCTGATTGAATGAGGCACATATACTCGGTGGAGGTGGGGAGAGTAAGGCAAATATCTTCTCCCTGTGTGGTAGGAGAGGAGACAGGTTATACTGCTCAGGAGGACCTGACATCTTAATTGTTACAAAATGGGGGAGGGAAGGATGCTAAGGGTCTGGCTTTTCAGTCCTGCATTCCAAGACCCTCCTTGGTTTCATCTGCTCCTTCATCCTTGGGTCACCACATACAGTACATTATGTGTGAAATAAAAATTACAAGATAATACAATTATATGTCAAAGGAAGAGAGAACTCCTAGTTGTGGCTTCCATTAACATATCACTAAAGAGTAACTTTCATGTTACAATCTGGAAGGTGGGCCCGCAGAAAGCCTCTGTTTTAGATTACCAGACTTCTTAAATTAAGCTTTCAGTTTGATGTGTATAATCCTCATTCATTATAATGTTGATATTAAGCACATGCTTAATTTATTATTACAGAATTCCTTTTTGTTATTCATTTAAAATAATTTTTGAAGTTCACAGGGGCAGTGCCTTTTAGAAGGTTTAGCCTCTTCATCTTGCTAATCAGTGCTGCCCACAAACAAGCCTCAAATTATCTTTCTCTTCTTACCTTGTGTTAGCCCATCTTCCTAGACATCGCTACTTGCTCTTCCTAATGTGGCTCTTCTCTTTTTTAATTTCGTTCCTTGATTTGCAGTTTTCCTCACCTAGAAGTCCTTGTATTTCTCCATTTCTCTATTATAAATTGTGTCTGTGTTTCATTCTTATTTAATAGGCTTCTACACCTTGAAGCCCCATCTAGGCATAATGCAAATTTACTTTGTATTCACCTGCCGAACCTGCTCCACTGAACCTAGCAGTTCAACTGTTAATGAGCTGTACTAATCCCTCTACTAGAGACTCCAGGATGAGGACGGCTCACAAAGTGTTTTGCACTTTTATGCATTGAATTCGACCTGTTTGTAGAATATGCAGCGTGATTAATTATAGACCATAATCAAAGTCCAAACAAAAAGGAATATTTAAATGAAATATCTATTTATGAAGAAGTTGAGTCTGAGAAAAAATACAAATGCCACTTACTAATTGTCTAGTTACCATTC
Organism: Neotragus moschatus; assembly: GCA_006410615.1. Classification (NCBI taxonomy): domain Eukaryota; kingdom Metazoa; phylum Chordata; class Mammalia; order Artiodactyla; family Bovidae; genus Neotragus; species Neotragus moschatus. The sequence goes on along the minus strand of SJYA01003144.1, from coordinate 569,639 downwards.
TAAAGTTATATGATGAGAATATTAAGGAGCGCTCTGTGCACTGCCAAGGATTATTTTCAAATGAATCTCCAAGAATGCCATGAAAAATGAGCCTTAAAAAAATGCATATCTTAGAATGTTGTTGTCTTTCAGCTCTACTGAGGTATGATTGAAAAAAACGGAAGATATTTAAGGTATATAATATGATGTTTTGATATACATGTATATTGTGAAATGGTCAGTACAATCAGGTTACTTATATCTATCACCTCAAATGGTTATCATTGTGTGTATGTTTAGAATACCTGAGACCTACTCAGCAAATTTCAAGGGTGTGGTACGTTATTATTGACTGTAGTTACCATGCTGTAACCAGAACTTATTCATCTTATAAATGAAAGTTATACCCCTATACCAATATCTTCCCTTTTCCTTTACCCTCTAGCCTCTGAGTCTGAGAAAAAATACAAATGCCACTTACTAATTGTCTAGTCACCATTCTAAAGTTATATGATGAGAATATTAAGGAAGGCTCTGTGCACTGCCCCCTATTCTGCTCTCTTATTATAAATTTGATTCTTTTAGATTCTTTTTATTGTTGTTTAGCCACTGAATTGTGTCTCTTTTGCAACACCATGGACTGTTAGCCTGCCAGGCTTCTCTGTCCATAGGATTTCCCAGGGAAGAATACTGGAGTGGATTGCCGTTTCCTCCTCCAAGGGATCTTCCAAATCCAGGGATCGAATCCTCATCTCCTGCGTTATAGGCAGATTCTTTACCACTGAGCCACCTTTAGATTTCTGTGTCTGACTTATTTTACATAGAATAGTGTTCTCCACGTTCATACAAGTTATTGCAAATGGCAGAATTTCTTTTTCTTTAAAGGCTGAATGATATTCTTTCTATAGATAGAATTCTTTCTATAGATAGCTACCTACCTTCCTAGCCTTTTTTTATTTTTTAATCCCCTCACCTGTTGATGAGCTTTCACATTGTTTCCATGTCTTGGCTACTGTGTATAATATTGCCATGATCATGGAACACAGATATCCCTGAGTTTATTTCCTTTAAGAAAATCCGAAGTGGATTCTTGGAGTACATGGTAGGTCTCTTCAATTTTTGAAAGAATCTCCATACTGTTTTCCATAGTAACTCCACTTACCCTTCTATTGCATTTTAATATCTTTGGTTTTCACACCACTCTGTGGAGACATACTGCGTATGATAATACACAAGACACTTCTCTATCATACAGTGAAAGAGATTCAAGATTCATGAAATAATTTGTGACATCTGGTGGATCCTATGTATGTGCCAGGTACTGTGTTATGTACTTTATAGAAATCATCTCATTTAGTCAACTCAGTAGTATTAAATGATACTGTATCCTCTGTTTCATAGATAATAAAGCTCTGGCTGATAGAATGAAAAATTTGCTCAATGCCACACCAATAGTAAGTCAGGTTTATGGCAGTAAGTCTGGGCTTTTAAGTTCTAGATTTACTGTCTTCTTCTTGAGGTTGCAGCAATCTTTTAGACTCCAATGAGGAAAAATTCATTGACCATTTCTGTTTTTGAATGTTGTAATGAGTAGATCATTGCAATATTTTTATCTCCTCCAAAATGAGAATAAAATAGGCTTGAAATAATGATTTATTTGATTTTAACGACTAATAAACCACTTTTAGTAGTAAGTAATTCCCTTACATATTTTATTTGGTATGTGACTTAGCAATAAAGCTATCCCTCTATTTATTGATGTGAAGGATTCAGGTAAAATCTGTGTCTGTGGTATTGGATGATTTAGTAAGTAGGCACCATTGCCAGATGTTCTGAAGAGCTAAATCACACACTGAAAATGCTTCAACACATTTTAGTAAAGGTAAAATTCTATTCTAGGACTTTAAAAAAAAATAGAGTCCAAGATTGAGTGTATTTATCAGAGATGGTTACTCCTTTTGAGACTTGGTAAAGTGTTCTTTGATGTTTCATTAGCCACACATACAAATGGGTTGTGAATATAGATTGAAGGAAGTCTTTAGATTTTAAAAATATTTTATTCATCAATATCCTGGAGTTTAGAGTGGTTATTAAATGATTTGCTTTATCTCCTGACTGCTAATCCAGTATATCTTCTACTCATCATATCTGTAAAATATTTGGTTTCTATTTTATTAAAAAATAAAAATAAGGACTTGTGGTTCACTGGTTAAGAATCTGCCTTGCAATGAAGGGGACACAGATTCCATCCCTGGTCAGGGAACTAGGATCTCACATGCTGTGGAGCAACTAAGCTCATGCTCAGGAAGTACTGAGCCCATGTGCTCTGGAGTCTACCCACCGCAACTCGAGATCTGATGCAGCTGAATAAATAAATATTTAAAGCAAGTAAAATAAAAATAAGGAGAATTATTTTCCCTTAATATGAGGCAGAATATAATGTTGAATAATTCTGTTTTAGTTAACTGTTTTTTTGCAATTTGTTTTGCATACAAGCTAGCTTTTCTAACATAGAAACCTCCATTTTTAAGACATTAGTTCTCTTTGCTTACATAAGAAATCAAAATCTGTTTTCTCTTTCCAGTGGCAAGACCAAACACACTGTTCAATTGATTTGGCTATTTTCTTGGCCTGTGTTTGAGAATGACCTCTTTGAATATAGAATAGAAGCCATTAGGTGTAGAAATTAGGTGGGAAATGAACATACAATTACTCACAGCTTTAGGTGAAGTTGAATAAAGGCTTTACTACAGGTCCATACAGTCCAGATCAAGATATGGTATTTGACACATACCCCAAATCTCAGATTGCAAATAAACCATCTATAACAGATTTGATCCTTGCCTTAGTCATAAAGGAAGACCCTCAGGGGCTCACATACTAACAAGATTAAAAGAAAAATGATTTGAACTGAAATCAGTACTTCTAAGGGATAGAAATAAAGTTTATTTCCACAGAAAAATCTGGACTTAATAGAACTTTTTTGTGATACCCAGTTGGATCTCCAGCTAAAAAGAGAAATAGCTTTCTGAGTATGAATGATGATCAGAGCACAGAGGCCCTGAAGGGCTGGTGGCCTTTCAGTGGTGCTTCTCCCATTGTAAGGAGAACAACCTATTATCTCATGTGTCTGATAAAATTAAATAAAATGCAAGAACACAGTTTAAATAGAAAGGGTATTTATATTTCTGGATTTGTTTTCAGCTACTCAAACATGATGTAGTTTTTCCTGAGGCTGAGATACGCTGCTGGGAATCAGTGCTGGGTTCTCTTACCCAGCAATATTTCTTTTTTACTTTAAGCATTTAAAATATACTTCTTTGATTATTGTAATGCAGGAAAACTAATTACCTTAAAGACTACTTTATCTTTTTTCAATTAAAAGAGTAGGTAGCAGATAATATCTGTATCCAGAGAGTTAACTCCAATAAAAAACTATTTAGAAATCATTCTCCTTATCTTTCTTCTATGTAAATTGGTTTTGTTGTTGTTGCTGTTGTTTTAGTTTATTGCTCTTGCTTTTCTATATATTTCAGAGAACTTTGTAATATTTTTGTTAGTGTAAACATCAGGTATAACAATTCAACATGTAGAATTCCAACTACCTCCAAATAATCTAAATTTTGTCATCTTCGTTTTTCTAATGCATTTCATAGGATTACATAATAGTACATCTGTCTTTGCTGGATGAAATGATTCATAGATGTTTTGCAATTTCTTACCCTTTTCCTAATTTTTAAAGTCCATATCAAAACTCTGATTAATTTCTTTTCATTCTGATGAACTTAGAAATTTTATGTGACAACCTGTAAGCCTTATATAGTGAAATAGTTAAAAGCTATATAGTTCAAGTTAAAGGACTATCAAATATCTCTTCCATATAAAGCACTTTTGTAGTGGCTTTTGGAAGAGAGTGGATAGAATGATTAAAAACATAGGATGCTGGATTCTAGGGATACGTGATCTGCTGGGCTCTTTAGTTTAAAATGGATTGTCAAATTCCCTATTCTGTTTAATAATAATAATAAAAGAAATAGTTCAGCACCTGGAGCACAAAGAAAGAACTTGAGCTATAGTAGTAGAATGGTTCTGGAGAAGGCAATGGCACCCTACTCCAGTACTCTTGCCTGGAATATCCCACGGACAGAGGAGCCTGGTGGGCTGCAGTCCATGGGGCTGCTAAGAGTTGGATACGATTGAGCGACTTCACTTTCACTTTTCACTTTCACACATTGGAGAAGGAAATGGCAACCCACTCCAGTGTTCTTGCCTGGAGAATCTCAGGGACGGGGGAGCCTGGTGAGCTGCCATCTATGGGGTCGCACAGAGTCAGACACGACTGAAGTGACTTAGCAGCTGCAGCAGCAGCAGTAGAATGGTTCAGAGGTAACTTGACTAAGCAGGTGTGGACAATTGTTCATTTATTAAGTTATTTTCCTTTTTAGATGTGACTTCCTCAAAGCCAGGAAATTCTAATTTCCCTTTTATCTTGGGGAAGAGATGGAGCTCAACAATGGTTTGCTGTGTGAATGATTGAATGAAGAAATTGAAACTCGAGAGCAAACGTGTCACTGAGCAAGGGTGGGCCATTAACAATTTTATTATTTCTATATTTGCTTTGGAAGTTTCTGCTCCAGCAAACTTGGATATTGTGCCAGCGAGGTCTCTCCCAGCAAGCTATGGGAAGCATAGACAAGGTGGGTCAGAGAGCAGATATGTATATGATCCATGGCATAATAGCTTTGGTTTACACGTGGACAGATGTATTACTGATCTGCAATTACTTATACTGACAGAAAGTTGCCATCTAAAACTTATTTTGAGCAATTCACCCCTCGGTTAGCCATCAGAACTGTATCATTTAGCTATTTCCTCTGACCACAATGGTTTAAATAGTTGAAGTAGTATTTTTATTGGAAACTGTTATCTTTGTTGGATTAAGTAGCTTATTCTTTACTAAGGCAATGTCCAATAAAGTATTTCAATCAAAGAAATGGTGAACCATATATAGGAAATTAAATGCTTCCCTGGACAATAAGGCTTAGCTTATTCCCTAAACCATTACTTGTTGTATTTTGCTCATGTGTGACTTATTAAAGGACAAATTGTCCTTAGTATTAGAGAGATTTTTTAAGGGTAAAAGATCAACATACCCAAAGTAAGCAGCTAATGGTAACTCTAAGCAAATAAATCAGCATTCAGTTCAATGATGCTTTAGAATCTCTAGTTAGACAATGGGTAGTAGACTTTTTACTTTAAAAGTAAGGTAAGTTTAATCATTAAATATATTTATAACAGCTTCAAGAGTGAATGAAGGAAAAAGAAAACATGATGTCCAAGAAAATAGAGTAAAAGGAATTTACTTAAGAAATGTGTGCTAAGTTGCTTTCGTCATGTCTGACTCTCTGTGACCCCATGGACTGTAGCCCTCCAGGCTCCTCTGTCCATGGGATTCTCCAGGCAAAAATACTGGAGTGGGTTGTCATGCCCTTCTCAAAGGGATCTTCCGGGGAATCTTCCCAGGGATCAAACCCGTGTATCTTATCTCCTGCATTGGCAGGTGGGTTCTTTACCACTGGCACCACCTGGGAAGCCCTTACTTAAGAAGGGTCTAGTATTAATATTTTCTAGCCTAAGAGCACATGCAAACGCAGTTTATTGTAATGGACAACAGCATGGCTTCTGATGGAGGCGCCCTGGAGTGCAGCCTTGGCTCAGCCACTTAGTAGCTGTGCCTCAGTTTCCTCAGCTCTGAAGTGAAGCTGATAATAGTACCTTATAGGATATTGTGAGAAGTAAATGTGTCCATGTTCATAAAGTGTTTAGAACAGTGGCTAACACATGGTACATGTTATGTAAGTGTAGGCTAACACTATATAAACACCATGGGTATAGATCTTCAAAGATGATTCTGAGTGACGTTAGTTTACATGTGGACAGATGTAATTACTGTCTTATATAAAGAAGGCTATGGGCTTCCCAGGTAGTGCAGTGGTAAAGAATCTGCCTGCCAGTGCAGGAGATGTGGGTTTAATCCCTGAGCTGCGAAGGTCCCCAGGAGTAGGAAATGGCAACCCGGTCCAGTATTCTTGCCTGGAAAAATTTCATGGACAGAGGAACCTGGCAGGGCTACAGTCCATGGGGTCACAAAGAGTTGAACACGGCTGAACATATGCATGTACACACACACACACACACACACACACATGCACACACAAAAGTAACTGCAATGTATGTAACAAAAGGTATATGACAAGTTCCCTGTCATCCTTCTGCAGTCCCAGTCACAGCACAAAAGCCTTTTAGAATAGTGCTTGAAGGGAATTAGATTTATCTTGTAACCGTGCAACTGTCTACTCTCACCACTATTCCTTCTTTTCTCTTTTCATCTTCATTTTCCTCATCACAGCTTCTTAGGCTCTTTCTATGGTTTCACATTTGCTTCACTAGTATAGCATAATGCTTAGGAAATGTTTATTAGATTTTACTGCTAGAAACTCTCCATAGAGGATTTGAACACTTTAGACGTAAGATGCTATAAAAACCTAATAAATAATTAAAATAATGGAGAGACAGTAAGAGAAGAAATATATGGAAGTAATGTGTTTAGAGGGTGACAATTAGAAGCCCTGGAGATCATCAATTTCAGAAAGACAGGGTTTTCCTAAGTCTCATAAAAAATGCAATACAATTCTAGACTGAATGTGATTTCAGAGTCTGATGCTTTTAGGGTATGGCTCATGAAGCGTTGAAGAGGAGAAGCTCTCTTCTTGTGTTAATGTTCTGTGAGTATCAAACCACTTTGGAAATGCAGAACTGAGCCATAAGTAAATATCTGTCCATGTGTCTTGAAGCTGAAGGATATATGGCTAGTTCTAGAAGTCATTTGCTTGTAGCTTGTGATAAAGAAAAGAATCAACTGGGTAAAACTAGAATGTTTTCCAGTGACCCCAATTAAGCTGTACTTTTTGGTGAAGACTTGGACAGGTGCTAAACAGAAGATAATTGACTAGACTGAAAGCTTCTTGTTAATTTCTTCTATCTTTAGCTTGACTAATGGAAAACTATGAGCATCTCTTGAGTTATTTGTCCATCATCTTACTGGAGTCTAAGAAAACTTTTATGAGTTGATAAAATTAGACACTCAAAATGTCATAAGGTGTTTTCATTCTAGACAAATTTTGTTCAGAGTGTAAGATTACAATAACTTTAAGATAAACTGATTTTTTTTTTACAGTGAAGTAAAAGCTGTTTGCCTCCTTTCTTTCTCACAGTTTCTTAATTGCCAACTATTTTGAATGCTATATTTATGTTTTGTCATTGGTGGGACCAATGGAGAAAGTATCATGGAGGTATATATATATATACACTTCCATGTAAAAAATAGATAGCTGGTGATAAGTTGCTGTATTACATAAGGAGCCCAGCCTGTGCTTTATGATGACCTAGAGAGGTGCAGTGGGGAGTGGAGGGAGGCCCAGGAGGGAGGTGATATATGTGTGATTATGATTGAATTACATTGTATGGCAGAAGCCAACACAACATTGTAAAGCAATTTTCCTCCAAAGAATAAAAAATATCTTAGTTGACACTTGTTGGTTTCCACTTTTCATAACATTTCTGTATATAGTTCTCCTTTCCTAAAACTTTACACTTTGCTTTCATTCATTCATTCTTACCTATTTAATTAATTCAACAAAAACCTATTAAGCACTCACTTACTGCCAGGCACTGCTCCTGCTAAGAGTACATTAATAGGCAAAGTGAGTAAAATCCTGACCTCATGAAGCATACATTCTGGTGGTAAAGGGGAGACACTGTCTAAGAAAAGTAAGGAAACTGCACAGTATATTGACAGGTGATAGGTGCTACGAGAAAATTAAGGCAGGGAAGGAGGCTAGGGAGTGTTTCAGGAAGTGAGAAAATTTGCCATTTTAAGGGGATAGGGAGTGCTTCAGGAAGTGAGAAAATTTGCCATTTTAAATACTGTTTCCTGGAAAAGCCCTAACAGGAAAGGTGGCATTAAGGGAGGTGAGAATGGGAGCCAAAGATGTCCTGGAGGGAGAGCACTTCAGGTGAATCCTATAAGGTTGGGGAAGACAGCAGACGGGGAGGGTGTCTGGGGCTATATGAGGAGACTGGGGAGCAGTGAGGGGTCAGTTCAAAGAGGGGACCACATCCTATCAGGATGGAGAAACCATTGCAAGGTCTCTGGATCTTCCGCAGAAAGGGAAGCTGATGCCCAAGGGGCATCATGATTCTACACAAGGCTTAAAAGGTCCCTTTACTGGGCCTGTTGAGAATAGAGAAAAGAGCAGTGAGATCAGTGACAAATGTTGGGAGGCCATTGCAATAATCCAAGTAAAAGATGAAGGTCACCTGTACTAGAGGTGGTGGAAATGGCTGGGATCAGGTTATAATTTGAAGGTGCAGTATATAGGATTTGCCACCAAAAATAAAGAGAAGAGTAAAGGGTGGCCTTATGCCTTTTGGCCTGAGCAAATGGAAGGACGCTGTTGCCCTTTATTGATAAGAGAAGAGCACTGATGGGGGCTCGGTTTGAGGGGACGATTCAGAGACAAGTTTTCATGTTAGAGATGCCTATTAGAAATTTAAGCATAAATGTTTGCTCTACTATATAGTTTTCATGTGAAAATATGTTTTATTCGGAGCTTAGATAAGTTTGGTGATGGTTGGATGTTCAGTTCAGTGGCTGAGTCGTGTCCGACTCTTTGCAACCCCATAGACTGCAGCACGCCAGGCTTCCCGGTCCATCACTAACTCCCGGAGCTTGCTCAAACTCATGTCCATCCAGTCAGTGATGCCATCCAACCAACCATCTTCCTCTGTCATCCCCTTCTCCTCCTGCCTTCAATCTTTCCCAGCATCAGGGTATTTTCCAATGAGTCAGTTCTTCACATCAGGTGGCCAAAGGATTTGAGTTCCAGCTTCAGCATCAGTACTTCCAGTGAATATTCAGGACTGATATCCTTGATTGGTTTGATCTCTTTGCAGTCTGAGTGACTCTCAAGAGTCTTCTCCAACACCACAGTCCAAAAGCAAGAATTCTTCAGCACTCAGCTATGTTTATGGTCCAACTCTCACAACCATACATGACTACTGGAAAAACCATAGCCTTGACTAGACAGACCTTTGCTGGCAAAGTAATGTATCTGCTTTTTAATATGCTCTCTAGGTTGGCCATAGCTTTTCTTCCAAGGAGCAAGCAACTTTTGATTTCATGGCTACAGTCATTATCTGAAGTGATTTTAGAGCCCAAGAAAATAAAGTCTGTCACTGTTTACATGATTTCTCCATCTATTTGCCATGAAGTGATGGGACCTGATGCCATGATCCTAGTTTTTTTGAATGTTGAATTTTAAGCCAGCTTTTCACTCTCCTCATTCATCTTCATCAAGAGGCTCTTTAGTTCTTCGCTTTCTGCCGTAAGTGTGGTGTCCTCTGCATATCTGAGGTTATTGATATTTCTCCCGGCAATCTTGATTCCAGCTTGTGCTTCATCCAGCTTGGCATTTCACATGATGTACTCTGCATATAAGTTACATAAGCAGGTGACAATATACAGCCTTGATGTACTCCTTTGCCAATTTGGAACCAATCCATGTTCCATGTCTGATTCCATCTCTTGCTTCTTGACCTGCATATAGATTTCTCATGAAGTTGGATATAGTAGAAAAAAATTAACATGCACAATTCACATGTCTGCTTTTTCTTCTTTCACAGTTGACTGTCTTGGAAAATAGTGTTATCAGTCTATGCTAATAGATCAACTCCTATTTAAAACTCTCACTTCACACCCATGTGCACAGACGCATTAATCACAATAGCCAAAATGTAGAATCAACCCAAGTGTCCATCAACAGATGAATGGCTAAACAAAATATGATATATGCAGAATAAGGAATGTTATTCAGCCTTAACAAGAAAGGAGAATCTAAATCATTCTATGGACCTTGAGGACATTATGCTGAGTGAAATAGGTCAATCATAAAAAAAGCAAATACTACTTGAGTCCACTTATGTAAGGTACCTAGAGTAGTCATCATAGATACAAGATATTTAATAGGTATAGAGCTTCATTTTGGCAAGACAGAGTTTTGAAATGTGAATGCACGTAAGACTAGTAAACTGTAAACTTAAAATTGTTAAGATGGTAAATTTTATATTTTATCACAATTAAAAATGTAAAGAACACCTCATATTTTGATGCTGCTGTTCTTTCTTACTAGACCATGCTAAATACCTTCTCTGTTTCTTCATCCTACTAAGCTTCCATGGGCATAAAGACAGCTCACGCTGTCTTGCCTTGTAGACAGCAAGACTAGTGGGTAGAGAAAGCCAGGAATTAAAAGGTAGGAGAGAATCTCAAACTCAATGTGGTACATATATACAATGGAATATTACACAGGCACGAAAAGGAATGGAATTGGGTCATTTGTAGACATGTGGCTGAACCTAAAGGCTGTCATAAAGAGTGAAGTTAGTTGGAAAGAGAAAAATAAATATCGTATATTGATGCATATGTGTGGAACCTAGAAAAACGGAGCAGATGACCCTATTTGCAAGGTAAGGATAGAGACCCAGATGCAGATTATGAGCAAGTCAACATGGGTGGGTGGGGGAATAAACTGGGAGATTGGAATTGGCGTATGCACACTGCCATGTGTAGAACAGAGAGCTAGTGGGAAGCTGCTGCATAGCACAGGGAGCTCAGCTCTGTGCTCTGTGCTGGCCTAGAGGGGTGGGATTGAGGGGGCGGAAGGGAGGTCCAGAAGGGAAGGGATATTTGTAGACATATAGCTGATTCTCTTCGTTGTACAGCAGAAAAAGACACAACATTGTAAAGCAATTGTACCCAATTAAAACCAAAAGCAAAACTCAATGTCAGCATCAGTGGTCTCAGAAAATTATCTATCATTACCTGATGCAGACTGATTGTAGATCTCCTTGGGCTCACACTTCACATCATACTTCTAGGGTCTTTCTTTCTCCTGAAATCTTTGATCATCACCGTTCTTCTACCCTTCCTTAGAATGCCCAGCATCCATCTGCAAAGCCAACCTGTCCTTGGGAAATTCTAAACTCCTCCAACTCTGTTTTGTAGACCATGCCCTGAAGCCCTTGCCATTTATATTCAAAGAGCCTCTCAAGGTATTTTCCACATGAATTATGAATTCCAAATGAATTAGAAGTTCCAAATGAATTTTTAAATGAGAAGAATGATTACCCTTCCTTAGTATGCTGAATATGCTTCAGTAGGCTTTAGCATAAAATAGTAATATTTTTTCTTCATACCACTAATGGAAATATTAAATCACCCTATGCACCTTGTAGATTAAATATTGAGGAAGTCTTTTTAACCCAAGTATATATCAAATGCTACAGTTAAAATTTCATATTTATTGCTACATGTGTATAAAAAATGCATGAATATATCCGCTGTGTGGAGAACAACCTTCTGAGGACTTCAGGTTCTACCAATAACATAAAGGGAAAGAGTTCTGGTGGAAGTTTTGGTCTGGGGGACCTGCTAGGAAGGATGACAAGTAATTAGCAGGTAGAGAAACCTGACATGTGGTGATGTAGGGAGGAAAGTGATGCCCCAATGAAGGAGGACCTTTTGTTTTTTGCAGAAAAACAGGAAATATAAAAATGGAGAAGAGAAGAAATGAGAGTCATCAGTGAAAGAGGGGAAGGAGTGGCAGTCGTGAGAGATGACATTTGTGTAGGGGTTGGTGAACAATAGGCACGCAGTAAAGGAAAAGGAGACCAACAGCAGGAAGACGAAAAAGGGAGGCTCTGAACTGCTGGGCAGGAGTGGACTGGGTGGAGGTGGGGCGTGAGGTGGCCTTGAGAAGGAGAAACGATGAGGTTATATGGTCTCAATGTACCCTCTGTAAGGCAAAGAGTTATCTTGTTTCCTTGGTGCATCTGTTTATAGAAAGAGGCCCGGATGAAATGGAACATTCCAGAAGGAGAGTCTTCTTCGGCACTGCTCTTTTAATGTAGCACTTCTAGTAAAGTGTTAGTACCACAGTGATCTAGCACTTTAAATATTCATTCGAAGTGTGTGTGTGTGTGTTGCTTAGGAGGTGAGGACAAGAAATTGTAATGTGCTCCAGAATTATACACCTAGGAGGAAAAGAGGACCCAGGCTTCCCAGGGGGTGCAGTGGTAAAGAATCCCCCTGCCAATGCAGGAGATGCAAGAGATGTGGGTTCAATCCATGGGTCTCAAAGATCCCCTAGAGAAGAAAATACACTCCACTGTTTTTTGCCTGGAGAATCACATGGACAGAGGAGGCTGGTGGGCTACAGTCCATGGGGTTGCAAAATAATTGAATGCAACTGAGTGTGCATGTGCACACATGACATGCATGCGTGCGCGCAAGCACACACACACACACACACACACACACACACACACAGGAGGACCCAGGATATGGGTCTGAGGGTGCAGCCTCTTGGGCCTGCATAGAGTAAGCCATATAAATGTGATGCACGAATCTCGCAAATATAGAATCCACACGTTGGCATCAAGCCCAAAGGTCTCTTTTGACTTTACAATAATTTTCTTTTCTTTGTGAAACCAAAGGAATAAAAGTACTTTGCTCCTCTTATAAGACAAAAAAATCACGCTGTGAGCAAAAGAAATGTTCATGAATAAGTATCAAATAGAAATCATCTTCCTATATGACATGAGGTCTTTGTTGGCAGAGCTTTAATTCTGCCTCTACTTCCATATTACCTCAAGGGGACAAATCAACAGAAGGTGTGTATGTTCACCTAAATTTTAGGCCTTCTGCTCATATTCTTAATTAATGATTCTCAGAGAAAAGGAAATATTTAAGTTTGTCTCTTTAAATTAGTACTTTCTCAAAGAGTTTTGAGAAACTGCTCTTCAACTGGATATGGATGGACATTTAAAAAATATGGTTTTATCATTTCAAACTGGGGAGGTAATAGAAAGTTAGTGAGAAATAACAAACCATGGTGACCAAAAATTGTATAGTTTTTAGGTATCTCGTTCTGAGTACATTCTATCTCATGAATGCTTTCACTATGCAAATACAAGGAGTCTATTCCTTGCCATGCTCACCAAATTGTCTTATGGTTGTGACAGTAGCAGCCAGTCCAGTCCCCCTCACTTTTACATCTGTTGAACTTTCTGTTTTTGTGACTGTGCCATCATTTCTCAAACCAATTTTATGGCTCAGTTATGACATTGGTTCCAGTTGGTGGGTTTTAGATACATTGCTATGCTGGACATCCTTGTGAATGTATCTTTTGTTCTTTAAGACTGTCTAATTAGAGGAAATTTCCCATATTGGAATTTCTGGGTCAAGATAAGGATATTTTCATGATTTTTGACAAGCTTTACCAAATTTCCCTTTAAAGAGGTATTTATACAAATGTCATGATGTTGTAAACCATTGGGCAGCAGTCTTGACTGAAGGTCTCAGTTGAATTACAAAATATTCCCAGTTTTTGTTTATAATTGGTTGATATTCAACTTTAAAGGCAAATCCTTGTTGAGTAATTCCTGGAGGCTGTTTGCTTTCTCCAATTTTTGATACAAATTGTAGGCCACCTTTTACTCCTCACCCAGGCAGGCACAGTGCTACAGTATCCTGTTCCTTCTGACTCTATACTAGTTTGTATTATTTGCTCAAAATGTTTTGTGCCCTGGGAACTGGAGCCTGTTCCTTCCTGTCCCCTCCCCCATGGTCCTCTCTATGGGGGAGTATTGTCCCCACCCCTTCATGTGAGCCTTGTGCGTGTGACCCTCTGGCCAATGCACGCCGAGACTGAACGAAAGTCCTTTAGTCCCATATTTGCTTCTTCTGTCTAGGGAATGGCCTGTTCCAGATGGGTGCCTCCTTCTTTCTCATGGTCCTCCCAGTGAAGGAACACCTGGGACCAAGAATGAGCCCTCAGGTGCTCTGAATGAGAAATACACATTTGCTGTTTTGAGCCATTGGGACGTTATTAGCAAGACTAGGGAAAGTTGACTAATATAATCTGTGACCCATATCTGAATCTGGCAAGATGCTTTGGAATTCTCCCATTACTGAGCTGATGGAGTTGGTTTTATAATGTTCTGGTTGCAAGCGTCACTTTGACTGCAAATGACGTTCTGTATATTTCTTGTGAATGTTATATATGAAGTTTATTTGGGGTGCAGTAGCTCAAAAGTTTAATGTTTATTTTCAATCCAGTCACCCAGCTGGGTTTGCATGAGAATTAGCCCCTGGTGGCCTGAGCCATGCACTGTATGTGAAGGGTTCACTTATCTCCTCTCACTAGAATGATACTAGTTATATGCAGTCCTATTGATAAAATAGTCCTTCAGATAATTTTCTGCATTCTTTAGTTCAAATGAAAAATCTTGGATAATTTATTGGCGGTCATGAACAAAATCTCTGTTCTACTCTACACTTTCACATATTCATTTATTTGAGGCTTAGAGAGTACAAGGAAGGACTTCAAACACACACAGTACCTTTCCTCTACCAGGTACAGGAGCGGTAGTGAGGTTGGCCCCATCTGCCATGACTGCCTTTGCTGGGAATCACTATAGCAGCGAGCAGACCAGTCAGATACACTTGGGTTCATGTACTTCCACTCTGGGCTTCCCAGGTGGTGGTGGTGCTGCTGCTAAGTCACTTCAGTCGTGTCCGACTCTGTGTGACCCGATAGACGGCAGCCCACCAGGCTCCCCCGTCCCTGGAATTCTCCAGGCAAGAACACTGGAGTGGGTTGCCATTGCCTTCTCCAGTGCATGAAAGTGAAAAGGGAAAGTGAAGTTGCTCAGTCATGTCCGACTCTTAGCGACCCCATGGACCGAAGCCTACCAGGCTCCTCTGTCCATGGGATATTCCAGGCAGGAGTGCTGGGTGCCATCGCCTTCTCCGACCAGGTGGTGCTAGTGGTAAAGAACCCACCTGCCAAGGCAGGAGATGGAGGAAACGCAGGTTTGATCCCTGGGTCAAGAAGATCCTCTAGAAGAGGGCATGGCAACCCACTCCAGTATTCTTGCCTGGAGAATCCCATGGACCGAAGATCTTGGCGGGCTACAGTCCATGACGCTGCAGAGAGTCACAGATGACTGAAGTGACTTAGCACACACACACACTTTTGCTCCAGAGAATACAATAATCTTTTTTTTTTTAATTGGGGTATAATTGCTTTACAATATTGTTTTAGCTTCTGCTGTACAATGAAGTGAGTCAACTGTAAGTATACATATATCCCCTCCCTCTTGGACCTCCCTCTCACCCACCCCGTCCCACTCCTCTCAGTCAGCACAGAGCACTGCGCTGAGCTCATTGTGCTATGTAGCAGCTTCCCACTAGCTAGCTATTTGACATATAATAGTGTATATATGTCAATCCCAATCTTAACTGAGACATTAAACAAGTTTTTTTTTTTTTTGCAAATAAATATGTATACTCTGGCACACGGCCATAAAGTTTTTGAGCTTGTAAATTAAACAAAAATAAAGTGATCTCCAACGAATATGATTTATGTCCTCTCCATTCTCCTCAATGCGTCTCATTTTCTCAAGATGAGGATAACTGTTTTCATTGCCCACTGTCATGTTTCGTATCTGTCGCCATGATCTCTTTTGACATTGGAGGCCTGGAACTGGCGGAGACCTGCTTTTGCTGTGTCCAGATACTCTGCCACGAGGCGACTGGCCGCCCTGCCCGGCTCCCTGGTCAGCTGTTGATGTCTTGTTGATTGCTCTCCCTCTACTGTGCTTCAGTATCACCGCTGCTCTTCTTCTGAAGTCTGAGATTTTTCACTTGCCCTTTCCTTACATATCTATTCTGACACATAGCTTGCCATTCTCTAAGTGTTCTTGCTTTGCTTTATTTATTCATTTTTTCCAGTCTTACTAAAGCAGCCTGTTTCTGTGATTCTGCAGTTCTGAGATGCATTGCTAACAACTTGACACCCTTCACTGTTAGAAGTTGGGTTCCTTTCAAGATACCTCAGGACACCTTACTTTTTTTTAACAGAAAACAAATAACACAGAAAGGTGATTTTTATCAAGAAGAAGTACAAATTACAGAAAAAAATAATGTTATGCCTTTATGATATTTTCTTGTTCTTATTTGAAATCTTTCCTTACCCATGACTCCAAAGGCTATTGAGATCAGCTTAATGTCACTTCAGGGCTTTTGACTTTTTCGATTTTGTTCCCTTAGTATAAATGATTTATACATAGATTAACAGGTTCTATCACAGGAGATTGTTTCATAGCCAAGAGTTCTCTGAGGATAATAAAAAAAAAAAAGTACACTGAGGGGTAGTTATACAGCTGAAAAAAAAGTGTTGTTGGATAATTTGTTCGTTTACTGATTTATCCACTCAATATTTATTCATTGGATGATCTCATTAATACTGTTTATAGATTTGTGTTGTTTCTTAATCTGAAATATTTTTCTAAAAGGTAATTCCATGATACTTGTGATATTTCATATTGGCTTCCAGGTGATCCAGTGGTAGTTTGCCTGCCAGTGCAGGAGATGCAAAACATATGGGTCTGATCCCTGAATCAGGAAGACCCACTGGAGAGGAAATGGCAACCCACTCCTGTATTCTTGCCTGGAAAATTCCCTGGACAGAGGAGCCTGGTGGGCTGCAGTCCATGGGGTTGCAAAGAGTCAGACATGACTGCACCACTGAGCACACACACAAATAGGTATTTTATACCCAGAGAGTTAAGAATTAGAAAATTCCTATTTATACATGAAATGTTTAACATAATTTTCAGTATGTCCAGATATATTTAACTTATCCTTTTCTCTCACAGCAGAACCTAGGCTTATTTCAATGGCTTATATGTTGTTTGTTGTTTAGTCATTAAATCTTGTCCAACTTTTTTACAACCCCATGAACTGTAGCCCACCGGGCTCCTCTGTCCATGGGATTTCCCAGGCAAGAATACCGGAGCAGGGAGCCATTTCCTTCTCCAGGGGCTCTTCCCAACCCAGGGATCAAATCTGTGATTCTTGCATTGGTAGGTGGATTCTTTATCACTGAGCCACCAGGGAACCCCTCAAACAAATGTAGCTTAAGCCAAAAAGAGAGTTTAAGGTATCTTCCAGAAACAAATTAGTCAGTTTCTGTCTTTCTGTGTATATAGATTTTCCTTATCTCTGCTTCTCTTCTGATGTCTAGGGGAAGATCATCTTCCAAAATCCCAATACATTTTTTCATTCAAGCACCAGAGGGAACCAACTTCAGTTGCTTTGTTCTGATACAAATCCCTTTTAAAGATATTTCATTAGCCCACTTGGCTCTTTTTCCAATCAGTTGTGTGTGTGAGTGGGTGAAGGGGCTGAGGGTTGGATGTGAAAGTGTGTAATGGATGTGAATGAGGTCACATGACTTTGTGGTCACATGACTTTGTGGAGTTATGAACAGGAGTTATGGACACTAACATTTGAGAAGGGACTTTCTCAAGACGGAAATACAGGTCAAGTAATTCACTATTAAAATAATTGGCTGACTAAAGTCCAATGCAGGTAGAGACTTAAAATTGTATGTGTTTGGCAAAAATAATGATTTTATTGTTTCTCAATTATAATAACTGAAAAAAATTGTCACCTTTTTTCATATTCATTTCCTGATTCTGATAAGTTTTACAAAGAAACAGATGAAATGCAAATAAAATTATTATACCATTACTGCTGTTCAGATAGATCACGTGCTTTAAAACAGAGCTCTTGTATGTCAGTGGATTTTCAAAATATGTGCTTGACAGATGATGTATCATTCTTTTGGTATCAGATTGTGTGCAAAAGCTGTTTGGGGTGTGTCAATGTCCAACGAAGGAAAGTGCAGATAAGCTTTATATGAAATGTGACTATTGCACTATAAGCATAAATATAACAATGGAATAATAACATAATATAAAATTATATTCAATTATAAAAGCAATATGTTTTCCTTAGAAAGTTATGCAGGGAATACATACTCTTGTAAAGAAAGAAGTGAGGATCACTTATAAATCCATGAGCCTAGACAACCACCACATACATGTTGATGTGGAGCCTTTCAGACTTTTTCTCAATGAATATTTTCCACAGGCAGCTCCTTTGTAAATTGCCTTTTACACTTGCCAAGCATTGCAGATTTTTCCTATGTAACTAAATACAGACATATACAATTAATTGTAATGAGTACACTGTATTCCTTTGTATGGTTTCCCATAGCATTTCCAGATTCCTCTTGATGTACTTTTTTGTTTTTTGGTTTCTAATTATTCTCTATTATCAATAGAATATCCTTGTACTATATATTTGAACACTCATCTGATTATCAGTGTGTATTTTTAGAAGTAGAATTGCTGGGTCAGTGAACATGCATTTGAATTTTATAGCTGATTGCCAAATTACCCTTCGAGAAGAACTTTTTTTTTTTCAGTTGATGTTTCTACCAGCAGTCTTTGAGGATTCCTATTTCCTTTAGCCTCCTTAAACTGTCTATTGTCAATGCTTTTAATCTCAGCAATGTTTTAAGTGAGAAGTGGTATTTCATGTTGTTTTAGTTTGTGTTTAAAATCATATCCTTAAAACAGAAGAGCTTGGCCAGAGCTTGTTAAGGTTAATTTGTCAGAGCCTCTGGGGCTTGGGAAAGTGTGAAAAGCTGGGATATAGGAGAATTTTTTGTGCCTTTTGTCCAGATAATTTGCAGCCATTAGGTGCTGCAAAATTGTTTGATATTAGGTGCTCAAAATTGTTTGATTGCCCTGGTAGGTGGGCATACAGATGAGAAGTCAAGGTAGCCTGTCTGTTTTGTTGGGCATCTTTTATGTCATAAGCTATGGTTTCTCCTAAGCTGTGCTAAGTTGGTGCCCGGTTACTGGTAAATCTGGGTTTTGGTCTCCAGGATCCTTTACCTTCCAGATTTTATCTCTTATAGGAGCAGGAACTATCCTTCAAACACTGTCACGATTGCTGAGTTATTTGTTGTTTTTCAGTCATTTCTGACTCTTTGCAACCCCATGAACCACAGCACGCTAGGCTTCTCTGTCCTTCACCATCTCCCAGAGTTTGCTCGAACTCAGGTCCACTGAATCAGTGATGTCAACCAACCATCTCAAAGTAATTGCTCCTTCCACTTCCAGCCTGGCCTCCAGAGCCTCTGACCTGCAGGTCAGAGAGGGGCCCACGTCACCAGCACTGGCTTCTTCAAAACAGAAACTACTGACAGAGACTTCCGGACTCTTCTCTGATCGCTTTCTGCTGCTTTGTGCCAGCTTTCTCGGGAGGGTGAATTCTGGGTATTGTCTTGCGATTTTCTTTGCTTTAGTTCACAGAGTAGTGGCTCTATGACCTGTGGTTGGTCATCCTTTCAGTTTCAATGGCAGTGCAATTTTATCCCTAGTTTGTGCTCCTCTTTTTCCTTCTTGGTCAGTTTTTTGATGATTGTGACAGCACGGGGAACAAGTGGTAATATGATTCTTTCACCATCCTCTTTCCTGGAAGTTAATGTGTTGAAATTTAATTTTGTTATGGCATCCAACTTCCAATTTTTGTACTAGCTTGTGTCTGAGATCTAGTTATAAGTCAAGAATCCAGAGAGCAGTATCAGTATGACCTGACAAACTCCCGTAATGGGGAAGCATTTTCTATCTTCACACCTATTAACCATAGTATGTATAAGTGGGACTGGAGAATATAGTAAATTCAGGAGTTGTATTACTCGAGCAAAAATAATTGATGGTTTCGAGACAGAGGACAGTGAGAACGACAGGGAGCATGTCTGCTTGCAATTCCTATCACTCTGGAGAAGACTTCTTTAACCTTTGATTTGCTAATTAATTATGGAGAGATGCAGTCATGCTATAACACCCAGGAGGTCACCCAGCTGCACACCTAACTCACTTTTATGTGCAGGAAGCAAATGAGTAAAAATCGAGCTGACATCAAGGCATTTTTTTTTTCCCAAAATGAAGCTCATTAACTATCAATGAGCTATTCAGCCTGTGTCCTTTATCAGTGCTCAAATCCTCAGTGTATCTCAACAATTGTCCTAGTCATTGACTCAAGTCATCAAGAACAGGGTGAATCGTTTTGTTCAATTTATCAAAAAGGCATCACTCTGAGTATTTTATTTTAGAAAAGTTCTTACTGTAAAGAAATCCATTAAGTATAACATATATATATATATTTCATGTAATCTTTTAGGAGTGGGCTTCCTAGATGGTGCTAGTGGTAAAGAACCCACCTGTCACTGTAGGAGATGTAAGAGATGCTGGTTCAATCCCTGGATTGGGAAGAGCCCCTGGAGAAGGGAGTGGCAACCCATGCCAGTATTCTTGCCTGGAAAAATCCAATGGACAGAGCAGCCTGGAAGGCTATAGTCCACGAGTCACAAAGAGTCTGACATGACTGAGCGTGCACGCATGCACACATCTTTATGGGCTGCCTCATCTCTGCCCTAGCAGACGCCTGTGGAGTAAATGACTTTGTAATTTATCGACCAGTTCCGGACCTTTCTGTGAATGAAAGGCAGCCATACCTTACTGAGTCCAGGGCAGCAGGCATTCATTTGGATTGCTGAGCCACCGTAGAAGTTCTGGTTTTCCTCCTTAGGGGTCTAGACTAAAACCTCTGCCACACCTCAGAAAGTCAAGTCCAGCTCCATCATGTAAAAATGAGTAGAGAATGTCTTATAAAGGTTGTCCAAAGGATTCAGAGGCAAGTGTTTATATTTCACGTTTTAGAGGGAATTTATCAAACACCAATCTTCAGCATCTCTGCATTCCACACAAAAGGGCCACCCCAGGAACATGAGCTCTGTCCCTTTAAACAGCTTTCCTTGTACCCCGGATTGAGTTGAGTTCTGGTCTCAGTGCCTGCCCTCCTTGGGCTTTCCTCTGCACCCAGGCAGGTCAGGGAGGAACCAGCCTCCCATGGAAGCTTCACCTCAAGCATTCTGAGGGATTTCTCAAGTTTTTGTCCTTCTTCAGTCACTCAATCATGTCCGACCCTTTGTGCCCTCAGGGACTGCACACCAGGCTTCCCTGTCCTCCACCACCTCCCGAATCTTGCTCAAACTCATGTCCGTCGAGTCAGTGGTGCCATCCAACCATCTCATCCTCAGTCATCCCCTTCTTCTGCCTTCCATCTTTCCCAGCATCATTGTCTTTTCCAGTGAGTCAGTTCTTCTCATCAGGTGGCCAAAGTATTGGAGCTTCAGCTTCAGCATCAGTCCTTCTAATGAATATTCAGGACTGGTATCCTTGAGGATTAACTGGTTTGAAGTCCAAGGAACTCTCAAGAGTCTTCTCCAATACCACAGTTCACAGGCATCAATTCTTCGCATTCAGCTTTCATTATGGTTCAACTCTCAAATCCATACATAACTACTGGAAAAACCATAGCTTTGACTAGACGGGCCTTTGTCAGCAATGTTTCTGCTTTTTAATATGCTGTCTAGATTGGTTATAGCTTTTCTTCCAAGGAGCAAGTGTCTTTTAATTTCATGGCTGAAGTCACCATCTGCAGTGATTTTGGAAACCAAGAAAATAGTCTGTCACTGTTTCCATTGTTTCCCCATCTATTTGCTATGAAGTGATGTGACCAGATGCCATGGTCTTCGTTTTTTGAATGTTGAGTTCTAATCTAGCCTTTTCACTGTCCTTTTCCACCTTTGTCAAGAGGCTCTTTCTGGTATCATCTGCATATCTGAGGTTACTGATATTTCTCCTGTCCTTTTGCGTGTTGTACTCTGAACATAAGTTGAATAAGCAGAGTGACAATATACAGCCGTATCGTTCTTCCTTCCCAATTTTGAACCAGTCTATTTTTCCATGTCTGGTACGAACTGTGGCTTCTTGTCCTGTATACAGGTTTCTCAGGAGGCAGGTAAGGTGGTCTGTTATTCCCATCTCTTTAAGAATTTTCCACAGTTTGTTGTGATCCACACAGTCCGAGGCTTTAGAGTAGTCAATGAAGCAGAAGTAGATGTTTCTTCTGGAACAGTCTCCAGTAGAATATTACTAATTAACCCTATAAAATGTATGTATTTTTTATCAAGGGTAAGGGTAGGTTGAGATCCTTTACTGTTGTCTTATTCAGGTTTTTGGGAGGCAGAGGAGATAAAAATGTGCTTAATCACCCATGATTAACAGTCGTTTCTATGCCGTGTTCTTTAATTCTTTTACCGAGCCTTCATGCCAGTCAAAAGGTTAGTGCAACTGTAACTCTTCTATATGCGAGAAGATGGACATTCAGAAATAGTAAGAGGCTTGATTGTTTTCATTTGTCCGCATCATAGATCTGGAGTTTCAGTAGCCTCCACAGCTCACGCCTTCCTCACACCTCCATCACAGAACATCTCTTTAATATGGGGATACTGACAATCCTGAAGCTCCGTGAAAAGTTTCCTATCAAAATAATATTTTAATTTTTGAGGTGTTTTAGAATAGATTCGTTGCTGGACCACGTAATTTGGTAGTTGATCAGGCACAGGCAGAAAAGGGAATATCTAATGGGCATGTCTAAAATCCAGAATATTAAAGATTCAGTTAACGCCTTCCCAGAGAAGCCAGAAGAACTGAGGAGATGTGGCAGTACTTGGCGAATCATGTGGTCTGATCAAAGGATGCCTGGTGACCCTGTGCAGTCATTTGAAAGATAAAAGGAAAACAAAAGCTGCATGTGTTCAGAGGATAAGAGTTTATTGGGCAGAATCATAGGAGTTTATTATGCCAGACAAACTTGACTTCTAGTGTTTTGTAAAATGGCATCATGGATGAATAAAATGTAAGCAGCAGATGGAGTGTATCAGGGCTTTCACACGACACTTGCTATGGCAGAAAATGTTCAGTAAATAATTAATTAAAATGACTGTCTAAGCACTGTTGCTTTCACTGAAAATTAACGGAAGTTAAACATATCTTTTAAAAGATGAATGTCAGCCTGCTGAGATGAAGAGCATCTCCAAAAGCAAAGGGTAGAACCACTTTTAAACCTGCTATGTGGAATATCTTCATTATGCTAGTGCCCACGGATATAGGAACAATTACAGTGACCAGGTTATAAGCAAAGCCTACCTTTCTTTAGGGCTGGAAAAAGTGAGCCCAAGGATATGGGTTAATTCTTCTAGTCTCAAATATAGAAAGTTATTAAATAGTGTGTGCTTAGTTGCTCAGTCTTGTCCAACTCTTTGTGACCCCATGGACTGTAAGCTGCCAGACTCCTCTGTCCATATTATCCAGGCAAGAATACTGGAGTGTAGCCATTCCCTTCTCCAGGGGATCTTCCCACCCCAGGCATCGAACCCGGGTTCCCAGCACTACAGGCAAATTCTTTAACATCTGAGCCACCAGGGTAAATCAGTATTTTTTTCTGTGCACTCTTCTTTTAATAAGATGTCGTTTTCAGAGTGGAATTTACCCCAAGCAAATTTAAAATGCCACTGCTAATTAATTTCCAAATATTTTGCTATTATCAGTACCTTTGTAAAAGGAGAATATTATAAATGCAAAGTGTTCCTTTATAATTCTCTTCAATCATTCCATTTCTTCTCTCTGAAGAATCACCTGGCTTGAGACTTATAGAAATTATTCTACTTTTGAGTACTAGTGAGAAGAAACATCTTTATTTTTTGAGTAGACATTTTTGTAGGCCTACTATGTGCTAGTGTTGTGCCAGGCTGGGGATAGACGTACAAACTAACGTATCAAGCCCCTCTGATGATGGAGTGTACATTTCAGTGGAAAACTGGACTTTGTATTATGGTTGTAGCAGGGAATCTAATTAAAACTTATCCCTTATTTCTAATGTCCAAGTTTCATGGTTTTCACAGCAGCTATCACATAATTATTCTGACATTCTACACATATGGTATTACTAGATAGCCATGGCTGTGAAATGTGGTTCCTTAGCAACTGCTAATGTATCTTGGAAAGGCAAAGAAACTGTCATGAGATGCTCTAGGACAACAAGTCCTTATCAAAAACTGTCAGTTAACCCACAGTATAATATTTATTTTAGTGTGCGGTGAAAAATATTTCAAGTAGAAAGCATAATTAAAATAGAATTTTCTGGTGACTTCTTAATGTTGGAAGTCACATTGATGCCTAAAGACAGGATGGTTTATCTGCAGCTTTTTGCCCAGGGTTTGTGGTGTATGAGCAGCACAGGGCTGTGTGTCTGTGCTCCGTCGCTCCAGTCGTGTTTGACTCTGTGTGACCTCATGGACTGAGGCCCTCCAGGCTCCTCTGTCTACAGGATTCTCCAGGCAAGAATATTGGAGTGGGTTGCCATGTCCTCCTCCAGGGGATCTTCCCAACTCAGGGATCGAACCGGCATCTCCTGTGCTGCAGGCAGATTCTTTACTGCTGAATCAGCGGGGGGGCCCACTGTGGGGCTCGGCTTCCACATTCACTGCCTGCTTCTCTAGCATCATCATATCACTTTGAATTAAAATGATTTGAAGGGGAAATTCTTTAAGCTCTAGGCGCTCCTAATTTTATAGGTTCCACCCCATAAGATAACAGATACATAAAAGTGTACCACATCCCATATTAAACATGCGATTTCTCAAACATCACGTTCAGAAAGCAGAACTTCTCAGGATGCAGTCAGAAGCAACGTCCCTCTGTCCCACTGTCTGTTGAAACCCACGCTGGGGTAAATTAGTTTCCTCAGTCAGTCAGTTCAGTCGCTCAGTTGAATCTGACTCTTTGCAACCCCATGGACCGCGACACACCAGGCCTTCTTGTCCATCACCAACTCCCAGAGCTTGCTCAAACTCATGTCCATTGAGTCAGTGATGCCATCCAACCATCTCATCCTCTGTCATTCCCTTCTCTTCCTGCCTTCAATCTTTCCCAGCATCAGGGTCTTTTCAAACGAGTCAAGTCAGTTCTTCGCATCAGGTGGCCAAAGTATTGGAGTTTCAGCTTCAGCATCAGTCCTTCCAATGAATGTTCAGGACTGATTTTCCTTAGGATTGACTGGTTTGATCTCCTTGCTGTCCAAGGGACTCTGAAAAGTCTTCTGCAACACCACAATTCAAAAGCAGGAATTCTTTACCGCTCAGCTTTGTTTATGGTCCAACTCTCACATCCATACATGACTAGTGGATAAACCATAGCTTTGACTAGATGGACCTTTGTTGGCAAAGTAATGTCTCTGCTTTTTAATATGCTATCTAGGTTGGTCATAGCTTTTCTTCCAAGGAACAAGTGTCTTTTAGTTTCATGGCTGCAGTCACCATCTGCAGTGATTTTGGAGCCCAAGAAAATGAAGTCTATCACTTTTTTCATTGTTTCCCCATCTGTTTGCCATGAAGTGATAGGACTGGATGCCATGATCCTTGTTTTTTGAATGTTGAGTTTTAAGCCGGCTTTTTCACATTCTTCTTTCACCTTCAGCAAGAAGCTCTTTAGTTCCTCTTTACTTTCTGCCATANCAAGAAAATGAAGTCTATCACTTTTTTCATTGTTTCCCCATCTGTTTGCCATGAAGTGATAGGACTGGATGCCATGATCCTTGTTTTTTGAATGTTGAGTTTTAAGCCGGCTTTTTCACATTCTTCTTTCACCTTCAGCAAGAAGCTCTTTAGTTCCTCTTTACTTTCTGCCATAAGGATTGTGTTGTCTGCATATCTGAGATTGTTGACATTTCTCCCAGCAACCTTGATTCTAGTGTGTGCTTCCTCCAGCCCAGCATTTCATATGATGTACCCTGCATAGAAGTTATATAAGCAGGGTGACGATATTTGACGTACTCCTTTCCCAATTTGGAACCAGTCTGTTGTTCCATGTCTGGTTCTAACTGTTGCTTCTTTATCCACATACGGGTTTCTCAGGAGGCAGGTAAGGACCCCTTGATAAAATCTTAGAGCCCAGAACCCATCTGCTCCCTCATAAATGGTTAAATCTCCTCTAGTCATTTTGTGAAAAGAATTATCTCACATAATTGTAATAAATGTTTTTCTTTTTTTCCCCACTGTGATGCTTAACCTAGCCTTCAGAATTGGAGAGTTTCTCTTCCTCCAGATTTGGTTGAGATCCACCCTCGACTCCTGCTTCTGTAGGAGTATTTCTGGACTCTTGAGCGACCCTCTGTTGACAGGTCCCTCTAACTGAGTTATTTTGGTACAATCAGTGCCTATGGCTGTCCAAAGCTCTGCATTCCACAGCTCTTTTCACTGATCTCCCTTTGCCTAAAGATTTCTTACACAGGACCTTGCACAGGACAGAAGTAGGTACCCACATGACACACTGTACTCTGTCATCCTTGAAAGTACAGTTACTTCCTAAAAGTTGTCCCCATTCTGCAACTACTCGAAACTTCAGCTAACCACGGTTGTGTAGAGATCTTGTTCAGGTGTGAATCACCCACAAGTGCCGTAAACTCCAGGTTCACAGATGTAATGTAGCCCAAGTCCTAAGAATTTGTATCCAAGTCAACATGACTCATTGCTATACGAAGTCAAGATAGAAGCAACTGACCCTGTTGCCAAGAAGGACCTGTGAAATCAGACTGAACTGGGTTCAAGTCTACAACCTCCAACTCCAGTCTCTGGGATTGTGGTTGTGATGTGGAAAAGGCAAGTTTCTCAAGTGCTTTGAGTTCCAAATTAGCTAATTGGTAATTAATTTCCTAAGGTTTGCTAGAACATATGTATTCATATATTAATATAAGTGAACAGTTTTGAATGTAAAATTATACAAGGTAAGAGTCAAATAAATCAAGAAATAAAGGCAAAAGGGAAATGCAAACACAAATTTAGGATACAGCCAGAATTAATTTTAGTACACAAAGTGTATGGGACCACAGTTCCCTCATTGCTTAAGTAGAGCGACTCATAGCTAGTTCTATGGTGGTCATCATTATTGCAGGTCTGTACAACTTGTCACTGCAAAGACTGCAAAGATGTATTTGTTTTCACTTTACACTTGGTTTTCAATTCTTCTGAGGTTATCATGAGAAGATAGAAATGAATGGATTCTGAAATAAGGATAGATTGGGCAGAATGAGTGAGCTGTGTTGATAGATAGTAGATAAAGTACAGATTTAACTAGAAAGGCTCTTGTGGAATATAGAAGCAAACAATTTAGGTAGAGAAATAAATTATGTGATTACTTATAGAAAAATGTAAAAATTCATGAAATCCTTATGGCAGAGCAAGGAGGCCTTTCAGTTCAGTTCAGTTGCTCAGTCATGTCCGACTCTTTGCAACCCCATGAATCTCAGAAATCCCTGTCCGTCACCAACTCCCAGAGTTCACTCAGACTCACGCCCATTGAGTCAGTGATGCCATCCAGCCATCTCATCCTCTGTCATCCCCTTCTCCTCCTGACCCCAACCCCTCCCAGCATCAGAGTCTTTTCCAATGAGTCAACTCTTCGCATCAGGTGGCCAAAGTACTGGAGTTGCAGCTTTAGCATCATTCCTTCCAGGAATTCACCCAGGGCTGATCTCCTTCAGAATGGACTGGTTGGATCTCCTTGCAGTCCAAGGGACTCTCAAGAGTCTTCTCCAACACCACAGTTCAAAAGCATCAATCCTTTGGCGCTCAGCCTTCTTCACAGTCCAACTCTCACATCCATACATGACCACTGGAAGGGTTAACAATTTGGATATTGTTGTTTTGTTGCTGTTACTATAATTATTTTCAACTAAATTTTTGAATTGTAAACATGAGCTCAACTCTTTAAAAAACATTTTTTTTATTAGAGGATAATTGCTTCATGATATTATGATGGTTTTTGCCATATGTCAACATGAATGGGCCATAGGTATACATATGACCCCTCCCTCTTGAAACCCCCTTCTGCCTCCCTCCTGGGCTCAACACTCATTGTATGTTTTCACTCAGTTCTCAAGGGTGAAAACATTTGTTATTTTCCAGTAGGCTGATGAAGGTATTGAGGTTCAACGTGCCCACGATAACACAGGATTCAAGCCCTGAGTGATTTTAAAGTACCTCTTAACCATTACATGGCTTACATTATTTATAAGCCGTAAATAAGCTCAGCAGCCAGCACCTATCCACCCAAGTCTAAGGCACACAGGAGAGGTACAAACGCTATCACATAACCTGCTCTAGCATAGAGTTGGCACATAGTGATGGCTTTGACAGTGGCTTTTAAGATGCAGCTTCATATGGGTGAGCCTCAGTGACCACAGTCACCATTTTTAGGCCACCTCCAATAATAGAAAAGCAGTAGTCATCACAGTAATAATGTTGTTTTGATATGTACAATTGACCTTATACAAAATAGAAATATCTTTAGGAAATTTTACTGTTTGTTGACCCCTCACATATACTCTGGAAAAAAAAAAAAAGTGTGCTTAATATGTAAACATTGCTTCAAAAAAAAGTTCCCAAGACATACCCCTACCTGTCCCCCAGTTGATAAATATTGTTATCCATTGACCTTTCTTTAGGGAATTTTGGACACATTAAAGGGTATGAATTATGTTCAGGAAACTTTATTACTGAAATTACTAGAGGAATTTAGTTTTGATGCTTATTATCTGATAATATTTAGCAGCAGGAACTGGAGAGCCATCAAGCCCTGGTCTGTTTATTTTGATATTAATTTACTTTGTTTGTCAGGGAGGAAAAGAAAATTTAGGAAAATACATATAAAGAACAAAATACTTAACCCAGGTCACACTTAAATTCAGCATTAACTGTCATTCTATTTAAAGATAAGACCATGGAGCTGATACAAAACTATTTGATTCCTCTAATTGCCATTTTCTCATTACATGATTTAGAATTTCCTCTTCTATTTTGAACTCCTCTGTAGACTTTCAGTTAAGCAAGACTTCATTATGTTTCTTCATTCTAAGACACGTGGTATAAATTATTTCTTATCTGGGCATCTTTCTCTAGTCCACACTCTATCCCACCCCATATCACAAGTGAGTCATCGGGGTACCATTACAAGATGGCACTTATAACTGCGCTTCCCTGGTGTCTCAGATGCTAGAGAACCTGCCTGCCAATGCAGAAAACACAAGAGATGCGGAGTTCAATCCCTGGGTTGGGAAGATCCCCTGGAGAAGGAAATGGCAACCCACTCCAGTATTCCTGCCTGGAAAATTTCATGGACAGGGAAGCCAGGTGGGCTATTGCCCATGGGGATCACAAAGAGTTGGACACAACAGAGACACCTGATATTAAAGGGCACATGGAGCTCCCTCTCCAGTCACTGTAATACTGTCTCAAATGGCTTGAAGCAGCGGTCCCCAACCTTTTTGCACCAGGAACCAATTTCATGGAAGACAATTTTTCCGCAGACCAAGGGTGTGTGTGGGGGGGTGATTTAGGGGTGATTCAAGCCCACTACATTTATTGTGTACTTTATTATTTTATCAGCCCCACCTCAGATCATCAGGCATTAGATTCCAGAGGCTGAGGATCCCTGGACTTAAAGGATTGAACCACACAATCAACTCATTGTTCGTTAGAAGCAGTCATTGAGGCAGAGAATGTTTAACCATGGACTATGTATAAGGGTCCTGAGCAGGGCAGTATACACAGTCTAAACATTATTTGATATGGAGTCTCAGTTTGTAAGAGCCACTAGAATCTGTAGAACAGATATACTTTAAAGGCCAACAAAGAGTGTTTCTTGACCCAAAGTTAGCTTCATCATTTAGAGTTTGTAAACATTCAGAAAACAGCACATACAGGCTTCTACACATCTTAATAAGATACTGAATCTTGTTGGCAAGGTGACTTTCTTTCCTTCTTATGCTGGGAAAATATGAATGGAAGAATTATAGAATGTCATTTTTTATTTAGCATCATTCTATGGCTCTTTTCTTTTTTCAAGTGAAAAGCTAGATTAAAATACAAAATCACTTAAAATGACCCAATTTAAGCAACTCTGTTTTTCCTGACTTTCTTATTTATCTGAATGTGTTCAGCAATATTTTAGATGGGAAATATTATCAGAAAGAGAATATCTGCCTTTAGGGAGATACACTGATCTACTTAGCATGAAAAATAAATGGTAAATTGAATGCTCAGAACCATAATTTATCTACAGTTTGCAAAGGATCAACAATCAAGACTTGAAGTTGCACCTAATTTGTTTCAACTTGCTGGCTGTGGGGAACTGGATGAGGGACAGCATCTTGGGTATTGATGGTGGTAGTGTTTAGTCAAGCAGTGTCCAACTCTCTTGAGATCCCATGGACTGTAGCCCACCAGGCTCCTCTGTCCATGGGATTTCCCAGGCAAGAATACTGGAGTGGGTTGCCATTTCCTTCTTGGGGATCATCCCAACCCAAGGATCGAACTTGTGTCTCCTGTGTTGGCAGGCAGATTCTTTACTGCTGAGCCACCAGGGAAGCCTCTTGGATATTAAGATGCCTCAATGAACCAAAGTCGCTCTAAAAAATTAGCTATTTAAGGGCAAAAATGCAAGCCAACCAGTAATAAACTCTCATAAAAACTTTTGTCTTTCAACAGGAAAGAAGATGTTCAGAACAAACAGTTTCAAATCTGTTTTGGAAATGTGGAATGCTATATTCCTTTTTTAGAGATTCAGAAAGTATATTCACAGATTAAAAGCTATAATTTGTCTGTTTATATTTTTCTGTGGGACAGTTTTCCAGATTTGCTCATTAGATCCTTTGTGGACTATCATCTATAATTTTGTCAAACGTGAATGTTTCCAAAGAACTTGAAAACTCTGCATTGGACTTTTGGTGACTTTACGTGCATGACGTAGAACCAGCTATATATGCTTAAATCACACACATTTATACAAAGAATACCTGCTACACTGGAAGTTCTCCAAAGTTTGGTTTCAGCTGTTTCTTTAAGTCACATCCTAAAACTGAAAGGATTTATTCATACAAAAGGGAAACACTCTACTTTTCAATACAGTTACTGAGACCTCCTTACTGCTTAGTTAGGGAAGACCTTCTGCTTGGGTTTGTGATTATTCGTGAACGTGCCTTAGGATATATTGCTTCAATTAGATTTTCTGGTGGTTTCTTGACCATGTAATTTAGTTTGCCTTTGAAGACTTAAAATCAACAAATGATTGGAAGTTACAAAAAATAGACCTCAATATTCATACTGCACAGCTACCTTTAAATACAACAGACATGTTTATGAGTTGATATCACCCATGGAAGTGAAGCTTCTCCAACTAATACCAGAAAACTGTTTTTTATTTTCCTACTATATAGGGAAAGGCAGTGTAAACACAGATAATAAAGCTTGATTAAAAAAGGATGCTTAAATATGTATGGAATAGTCTTACCAAAACAAAATATATTAATTGGTCTCAGGCATATGCCTTAATCAAGGATATTATAGATATTAATAGGCATGCACTTAAAAATAATGCTGACAAATCTGGTATTGTTAATATTTATTTTGTAGACTGCTTTAATTTTCATTGGTAATGCTAAATAACAGAAAATTGGAACAGATGCCTCACTGTATTCTTACTAGGAGAAAAATCAACTTTCCTGGAGAATTACAAAAGGAGAATTATTAAGTGTTTTCTACACTATGAGATTTCATGAATCTGGTTAAGAATCTAGTAAGTTCTTTTCCTGCTCAGAGCAAATGTATACTTCAACCACTATACTCTTTGGATATGGTCTGATTTTATCTTTGTTGTTAAGGCTGGTGTGCTTTGCTGTGGCTGTTGTTAAACTGAATGGAGATTTACTCATAATTAAAGACAAAAGAGTGAAAAACCATTCTGCCATGATTATGTTGCAGATTTTTTTTCTGTCTACAAGTGAGACTCTGCAAATGGTTCTGATTGCAGCATTTGGGAAAGGACTGCACTGGAATTGGTCCAGAAAAGAGTGCCTAAAAAGAGCTGATGGGAAGAGCAGCAATATAAGGAGAGTCTAAAATAAATATGCTTTTTCAGCCTGAAATAAACAAAGCTGAGAAGGGATTTCGTTGATGGCTATAAAGTCAGGAAGTGTATAGATTAGAGAGGACACGGCTTTTGACCAAATTCATTGATGTTTTAAAAGAATCATTTTTTGACTTATTGAAAGAAGTACTTATGAAATGGCTAATATTCATATTACATTAATAATCCCAAGAAGTTGACTTGATAGAAACATGTATACAAAAAGAATTTTGGAAAGAAAATGTAAATGGCACATCGTGAGCTGATTATTAGGAATTTGGAATATTGTGAATTCTCTCTCTCTCTCTCTTTTTTTTTGGTCAGAGGTTTATGAAGGACTTTGCAATAGATCTAGGTTCAACCCCTGGATTGGGAAGATCCCCTAGAGAAGGGAACAACTACCCACAGGTAATTTGGCAAACACTCTAAAACAAAAAACCAAAGAAAGAAATCCGTGATTGTTACCTTTTGCTGATTTCCATAGTGTAAACACTTACCATGATTGATTTCAGGCTACCAAGAATTTAACAACTAGTGTCCCAGATTTGTGAATATTTAACAGTTGACTCCCATAGATCATCAAATATACCACTCATATCATATTTACAATCTATAAACAAAGTCACTCTCGGAAAGAGGACTGTTATGTTTAGCCTGTGAGCCTAAGAGACCAATGGGGAAGAAACCTACAATACCCCCATAAATTAATATAACTGGATTAAATTGATTATTTAAAAATATAATTTCACGTGTCTTCTCTCCAATTTATATGAATTCTTCCTTTGGTTTTCATTTATCCATTCATACATTCACTCAGTCTCTCTTTACTACCTGGCATGTGATGTGAGCTCTAAGAAAAGGAAGACTTGGCTAGAGAGGAGACTAGGGTGCAGACTTCCGTATCTGATGGTACATGTTTACTTGGGTAATGCAGAGCAGTGTGCTGGGTAAATAGATGTTATGTACACAGCTTCTCCAGGTAAGTGAAAGAGGAGGGCTCTGTGGGTATGAGGATCACAGGGACTCCAGTGTGTCCTTTCCCAAATATAATTGCTCTTGAGTCTCTTTCTTTCTTTAACTGCACCCAAGTGTGCATGGTTCTTCCTAAATAAGTGGCTGTGTTGGAAGAAACTGTATGAAAAAAATAATAATACCAAGACAATGGCTTGTAATTAACTGAGTTAACAGCTTCATGTAAGCAAAATGAACAGTTTCCAGGGGCTTTTATGTACTTCCCCCAGTGTGCTGAAAGAATTACGATTATACATTCATTCCAGAAAGTGGCTGGAAGGTGTTAAGATCGTTTAGCTCTGTTATTAATAAAAAGACTCACTTGGTAATTAACATCAAGGCATTCATTTCACCAAAGGGTATTAATGTCTTGTCAAAAAACAGGAAAGATTAAAAATCGAAAAGATGAAAACCTAGCAGCTTTCAGGCTGAGATATGTTTTTCCCACACCAAAACCATATTCTTTTCAAGATGTTTTTAGCCATTCACTATGCCAATTTCAGAGCTTCTTCCCAGGTGGCTCAGGAGTGAAGAATCACCTGCCATTGTATGAGATGCAGGAGGCGTGGGTTTGATCCCTAGGTCAGGAAGGTCCCCTAAAGGAAGAAATGGCAACCTCCTCCAGTATTCTTGCCTGGGAAATCCTGTGGACAGAGGAGCCTGACGGGATACAGCCCATGGGGCCCTGGACTGTGAGAGTCAGACATGTCTGAGTGACTGAGCAGGCACGCACGCATGTGAGTTTCATGGTTGGCTTTGTGGGATAAGCAAGAATTTGACCTTTGGTGGTGTACATGACAAATACAGCTAGTTCCAGTTGGAAGCCTTAGTAACTGCTTTAACTAGGAAGAAACTGTTCATTGATAAAGAAAACATTTTTTTGCATTCAGTTAAATAAGGTGATTGTTCAGCTAGTCTGTATAAATTAAAAGAGCATGCAATATTCAAATAAATACAGTCTCACAGAAATCAAGGTTTCCTTTAGTTAAAATGTATAAAATGTAATAGAAGATTTCTGATTTCTCTTTATCTCAGCATATGAAAATGTTATCTGGATGCACACATAAAATATATTTGGAACTTCCAGAGGCAACATTATTTATTCTACATCATTAAGTAATAATGCATCACTGTTATTTATTATTAACAAATTTTCAAATATTTGGATATAAATCCTGAAACATCTGAAGCTGGCTTACTGATCACAGTTTTAGAAAGAATTGGTGGCTTCGTGGTGAGACTGCAAAGTTTCTGGGTTCATCCATCTCCATAAACCCCATTTCTAGCACAACACTTGGCACTCAGTGAGTGTTCCATGAATGACTGTAAAATAGAATGTGTTCAGAAATATTAAGTAATAACATAGTGTCTTCCAGTTGATGGATTTAGTAATAATTTTGTCATTTAGATCTCTTCTGTAGACCCAGGTGATGAATATTCAGAAAATATAAGAAATGTAATCTCAGGCAGTATGCATAATTTTGAAATGTAATCACTGCTTATAGTGCTTACAATTCTGTACAGTATTTCATAGCAGGGGAAAATATTTATTTTCATCAGAGTTGTCATCACTCCATTATATCATTTATTCTGAAAGTAGCAGACGTTGATAGGGATTGAAGTAACTTAATCAGTAATATAATTAAATGGAAGGTAAATATTGCTTTCCAAAGGTGAATGTCAGCCAGCTGAGATGAGGATACATTTTTAAAAGCTGTTTCGTTCACTAGAGTTTAGCTTATTGTTGTCTTTATTTCCTGTTGATTCAGAATATTTCCTTTTTGTATTTGCTGCAAAGTCACCGCACTCTTAGTAATTGTGTCTATTAATTTTCCCCATTTGCGGGTTTTTGTTTTTGTTTTCCTTAGTGCATGAGTGTCCTGGACCTGAGTGTGGGCAGTGTGAGTTTGTGGAGCTTTGTGCCGTGTGCTGAGGCTATTAGATTTGTATCCCCAGGGGTCCTTCCAGCCAAGCGGCTTACTTGACACTGTAGGCCTCGTGGCTGATGAACCACTGTGGGCCCACTGGCCACCACACCATAGCCAAGCTGTGCAGGCTTCCTGCCTTGGCTCTGTATGGGCCTTTAAAGCAAAAAAACAGCATTGAGGTAGACCCAATACATTCCTGTGGGAATTGTCACAGCCTCGTGGTAAAGAAAAGCCCCAAATACTGGTTCAGATCACACCCAAATTGACCAAAATATGATGTCTCTTAATGATCAGGAAAGGACTCATGCTTTTTAAGCTACTTAGTCATACAGGATGCATCTCTAGAGTCATTTTAAAAATACTGAGATTGCTAAATATATGTGCATGGGCTGTCCGTGGACACTGAGGACCACAGTACAGGGGTCCACACTACCCTTCCCCTGTTCTTTTCCACGCCACTTGAATGAAACATAGCAGCTTTTTGCAAAGGGAGTGACACTTAATCGAGGTGTTTTATCAGGAAGTCGAAGGAAGAACTGTGATTTTTGCAAAACACATCTTTGAATTTACCTAAATTGAATATTGTGACCTTAACTAGCTTTTACAGCTTCACATTAAATGGGTATAGTCCATAGGTTCACAAAGAGTTGGTTACAACTGGGTGACTGAGCACGCACACACCCATTCACATATTAAATGATGCTGTCTACACATGGCTTGTAACCAAACACCTTTCTCAAGTAACAATAAACACTTTAACAATTATTACTGTTTGTTCTCTTGTGAGTTTCTGAAAAATTCAGTAAAATATTTTAAGATTGCTATTTTGGACATGAGAGGTCAGAACATTTGGTAGCAATTTCAGAAGAATAGTAGGTAAAAAAAAAACTGGAGGTTGCCTTTAAATTTTTGACTACTAAAAGGTGTTATGAACTGAATGAATTTTAAAAAATAAGAACACCAATGTAATGACTTGAGGTGCAAAGATTCTGTAACTTTTGAGAGAAATTGGAAGGGTCTTGGGAGTCATGTTTGAGTATGGTTGTGAGAGTTACAATAAAAGTTAACCCAGAAAAGATGAAGAAATCCAGTCAATTGAGTTACATAGGCAGAAACCTTACTGTTTCACGTTGGATAAAAATAATCAGAGTTAACTAAAGAGAGTTTATTCTAAAGGACTATTGCCAGAAAGAAGAATGGAACCAACCATAGATCCATAAGGGGTTCTCTTTTATAAGGAGTAATAAGAAAAGCTCATGCACTTCCCTGGTGGCTCAGTGGTAAAGAATCTGCTTGCCATGCAGGAGATGTGTTTGATCCCTGGTTGGGAAGATCCCTTAGAGAAGGAAATGGCAACCGTCTCCTGTATGCTTGCCTGGGAAATACTGTGGATAGAGGAGTCTGGTGGGCTATGATCCATGGGCTCTCAACAAAAGAGTCGAACACAACGTAGTGACTGAACAGCAATGAGAAAAGCTCTGGAGAACAAAGTTTGGGGAGGTGAGTGATGGACGCTGGCGGGTGGTGGAGTGGTAGATCAGAGAATGGGTTCTTATGAGGTCAGTCGGCTTTTGAAGGAAGACTGTTGTATGCTGGCTCAGACAGGGTGGCCCAAAGTTTAGAGGTTTAGAGGAAGGAGAGATTCCCAGTGAACATTTGGTCAGTAAGTTTTGTTCTGATTGATCTGTTCATGAGCAAAGAGAAAACGTTTGAATGAAGTCTCTGTGCCCACGTCAAAGGTAAATAAGGGAACCCACGAGTCTTAACTGACTTCTCTGGGGAAGGGTATTATTTTGCAAAGGGCTGTTTTTGGAACACAAAGAGTGGGAGAATTTTGTAACCTTTATTTTTTCCTAGGATCACAGGGCTTAGGTAAAATCCAGTATTTTCACCAGCCATGAGAGAGAGTATAGAAGATCAGCTGGGTCAGTGCTCCAAGGACCAAGGAGAGCGTCTGGAGACAGTTCAGATTGTAGTGATGAGGAGGAGACGGAGGCTGGGATGCAGGCAGTCAGGAAGCAATACGTATCTTAACAATTGGGTCTAGGGCACAAGACTGCAGCTCAGAAGCAAAGGTTCATTCTTCAGTACCTAGGTGTTGAGAGTAAGAGGGGGTCCCGGGTCTGGCCCTGGCTTCTGGAACAGGGAAGCATCTCTGTTTACAGTAACCAAGCCCTCAGGAGCGCTGAACTAAATCAGAGGTAGTTTGGAGTTTATTGAAAACAATGCTTGCCCCATCAGTGAGGGAAGCTGATTCCAAACTCTGAAACTTAGTTCAGTCCTTCTGGGATAGGTGGGAAAGAGAGTAGGCAGAGCCTGGATCATAATATTTTTAAAGAGGAATTTCTTTTCCAAGAAAACCAATTTATTTTCAGCCTGAATAATGATCCACTACATCACGGACCTCTATCATTTCCACACTATATATATTTAGGAATTTCTTTTTGTTTA
This sequence comes from Neotragus moschatus, assembly GCA_006410615.1. Taxonomy (NCBI): domain Eukaryota; kingdom Metazoa; phylum Chordata; class Mammalia; order Artiodactyla; family Bovidae; genus Neotragus; species Neotragus moschatus. The sequence continues at coordinate 532,362 of SJYA01003144.1, read as the reverse complement.
ATAGGTCAGCATCCTGAGCCTCATGGGGGAAAAGTATAGTTAGATTTAGGAAGGAAATAGAATATAAATAGCTATTTTAAAGGATTGTAAGGCTTGAAAAATTACGTGTCAAAATTGAAAACATAAAAGTTAGCTTTTCGGGTTTCTCTATTTTTAAATTTCTATTTCTTGTCTGTTGATAATATTCATGTTGAATTGTTGAATTATTTTTATTCCAAATGTTGAGTATAGTTTCTACATGCTATACGTGAGACTTTTATAAATGTATTGTATGTGGTTTACCGTTTGCTTTCCTTTAGGTTACCTTAAATTTATTTAAATATCCAAGAAAGGCTCATAATACATAAATATGAAGATATGATAGAAAAGTCTATTTTATTTTATTAATTCATAAGAGTCTTTGTGAAAGTTTTAAGTACGGAGAGAAAACGTATCATTTTCTTGACCTGGTATGTAACAATTCCCAAGGATGAATTCAAATATAGCAATTGCCTCAGAACTGCTCTCTCTATATCTGGTCTAGTAAGGCCTGGGTTATTTATTCAAATTCCAAATGTTTATTCAGGCTACAGTGTGGTACTTAACAAGATTTCTCTTCTGAATGCATGTAGTTGTTACTTTGCTGGAATACCCATCCTGATATGACTTATATTTTGGTTATATAAAAAAATTTAAAACTTCTTATGCCTTACACTGATGTGAAAAGACATATATATATCTCCCTTACGTCACTGTAAGGTGTAAGATGTATTACAGGATGGCTGATGGGCTCTGTACATCTTTGGTAATGCTACAGTTCTCAAATGGAGTCTCATTCACGATCAGCATGCATTATATGTGGTGATTTAAATAAAAAAGTAAATCTTTTTTTTTTTTTGAGTATCTAAAGGTATTTATTTATTTTTAACTTTACAATACTGTATTGGTTTTGCCATACACTGACATGAATCCGCCACAGGTGTACATGAGTTGAGTGTTATCCTCTTATGCAATGCATTCCTGCTGCTGCTGCTAAGTCACGTCAGTCGATGTCCGACTCTGTGTGACCCCATAGACGGCACCCAATAGGCTCCTCTGTCCCTAGGATTCTCCAGGCAAGAACACCAGAGTGGGTTGCCATTTCCTTCTCCAATGCATGAAAGTGAAAAGTGAAAGAAGTCGGTCGCTCAGTCGTGTCGGACTCTGTGCGACCCCATAGACGGCAGCCCACCAGGCTCCCGTGTCCCTGGGATTCTCCAGGCAAGAACAATGGAGTGGGTTGCCATTTCCTTCTCCAATGCATGAAAGTGAAAAGTGAAAGAAGTCGGTCAGTCGTGTCCGACTCTTAGCAACCCCGTGGACTGCAGCCTGCCAAACTCCTCCATCCATGGGATTCTCCAGGCAAGAGTACTGGAGTGGGGTGCCATTGCCTTCTCCTGCAATGTATTCCTATCAATCATTAAAACAACACAGAATTGTGACTTATGCATAGAACTGGAATATTTCTAGAGATATATGTGTGCAGGGCGTGTGTGCTGTCGTGTCCAACTCTTTGTGACGCCATGGACTGACTGTGACCCGCCAGGCTCCCCTGTCCATGGGATTATCCCAGCAAGAATACTGGAGCGGGTTGCCATTTCCTTCTCCAAGATGTGTATAAGAGANCTTTTTTTTTTTTTGAGTATCTAAAGGTATTTATTTATTTTTAACTTTACAATACTGTATTGGTTTTGCCATACACTGACATGAATCCGCCACAGGTGTACATGAGTTGAGTGTTATCCTCTTATGCAATGCATTCCTGCTGCTGCTGCTAAGTCACGTCAGTCGATGTCCGACTCTGTGTGACCCCATAGACGGCACCCAATAGGCTCCTCTGTCCCTAGGATTCTCCAGGCAAGAACACCAGAGTGGGTTGCCATTTCCTTCTCCAATGCATGAAAGTGAAAAGTGAAAGAAGTCGGTCGCTCAGTCGTGTCGGACTCTGTGCGACCCCATAGACGGCAGCCCACCAGGCTCCCGTGTCCCTGGGATTCTCCAGGCAAGAACAATGGAGTGGGTTGCCATTTCCTTCTCCAATGCATGAAAGTGAAAAGTGAAAGAAGTCGGTCAGTCGTGTCCGACTCTTAGCAACCCCGTGGACTGCAGCCTGCCAAACTCCTCCATCCATGGGATTCTCCAGGCAAGAGTACTGGAGTGGGGTGCCATTGCCTTCTCCTGCAATGTATTCCTATCAATCATTAAAACAACACAGAATTGTGACTTATGCATAGAACTGGAATATTTCTAGAGATATATGTGTGCAGGGCGTGTGTGCTGTCGTGTCCAACTCTTTGTGACGCCATGGACTGACTGTGACCCGCCAGGCTCCCCTGTCCATGGGATTATCCCAGCAAGAATACTGGAGCGGGTTGCCATTTCCTTCTCCAAGGGATCTTCGTGACCCAGGGATTGAGCCTGTCTCCTGCCTCTGGATTCTTTACCACTGCACCACCTGGGAAGCCCCTAGAGATGTGTATGAGATATTGAAGACAAGCTGAAGGGCTGTCCCTTAGTTCCTGATCACAGCTCACCCTTTGATCTTTGCTCCCTGTCTTGGTCCCTACTTCCTCCCCACAAGTGCTCAGAGCTCTCCTACAAGTGGAGGCCTTTAAAATGTGGCCTCTGTCTGCTTCACTAATATCATTCCCTGATTTCCTCCCACCTGTGCCCTATGCTTCAATCATGAGCCCTGGTTTTGAAGTCTCCCTGCCTCTGTCCACACTGTTCCATTTTCCTGGTGAACTTCTACACAGGGCATCTTCTCTGACTTCCCAGGTGGAGCTTGCTGCTGTCGTCTGGCCTCCTCACTACATTGGTTGGCCTAACCTCCATGTTAGCATCAATTCCTCCATATACATTTATCTTTTCTTCTTCCTGTATAGCCCACTTCACCAAGAGCTCTTTGTAGACAGGGATCGGTCTTATTCTTTGCATTCCAGTGCTTTGCCTTGCACAGTACCCTGCTGAAAGATTACCAACAGGCACCTATTGCATTAATTAATTGAAAGTTTGTTTTTCACTATTTTTTTTCCTTCTGTATAATGACGGGAGTAGATTTTAGTAAATCAATACCCTTGGAAATTTTCCCTTAATATTATCAGACCTATGCAAATAAAAAGCCCTAAACATTTGGTACTTTTAGCTGTGCGGTATATAGTACTATGATAGTTCATCGACTTTAGTCAGTCATCATATATTTAATAATTTTGTTTATTTATTTGGCTGCGCTAAGTCTAAGTTGCAGCAAAGTTCCCTGATGAAGGACTGAACCCTGGCCCCCTGAATCAGGAGTGAAGAGTCTTAGCCACTGAACAACCAGGGAAGTCTTGATGCATATTTTTTAAAGTAAGATGTTCTAGCACAAGAACTATGGACATAGCACATCATGAAAATGGATAATTATCAATTATATATGAATAGAATCTATTCATATATATATATATGAATTAAATATGGGGCTCCCCAGGTGGCTCACTGGTAAAGAATCCCCCTGCCAATTCAGGAGACACAGGAGATATGGGTTTGATCCCTGGGTCAGTAAGATCCCTGGGAGTAGGAAATGACAACCCACTCCAGTATTCTTGCCTGGAAAATTCTATGGACAGAGGAGCCTGGCAGGCTACTGTCCACAGGGTTGCAAACAGTCAGACCCGACTGAGTGACTAAACACACACATACACGTGCATGAATTAAATATGAATATATGTATGTGGCCACCTCATGTGAAGCATTGACTCATTAGAAAAGACTCTGATGCTGGGAGGGATTGGGGGCAGGAGGAGAAGGGGACGACAGAGGATGAGATGGCTGGATGGCATCACTGACTTGATGGACATGGGTTTGGGTGAACTCCAGGAGTTGGTGATGGACAGGGAGGCCTGGTGTGCTGCGATTCATGGGGTCACAAAGAGTCGCACACGACTGAGCGACTGAACTAAACTGAACTGATGTGTATACATATCAATATTTTTGATATATGTATATATCTATATCTTTATTTTCTATTTATCGTCTATTTCATTGAGATCCTATAAGAGTGTATCAGAGAATACAAAAAAGTAGCAAAGTGACAATGGCTTTTGCATTCATCTGTTTTTGAAACTTATGTCAAGAGCCTAGTGGGAAAGTTGATGAAAGCCTAAAGAAGAGAATAATTAATTCTCTTAGAGAGTTAAGGGAAGTTTGCCCAAAGGAGGTAATTTTTAAATTTATGTCTTTGATGATTACCTAGACATTTCCAGATGGTCAGCACCTTTCTACCCAGCCGAATAGCAACATGAGCAGCAGAAAGGTGGCCTGAACATGTTTCCTGTGTTTGAACCCAGGAGCCCAGGTCAGAGGGGCGGTGATCCCACGTAGATAAGAAAAGATGAATGCTGAAGGACAAAGAGAAACCAGTTGTTCGTGAATCTTAGAATCAAAGGGGAAAAAACAGTAGCAATTATATGCAGACACCTTTCCTATTTGGTCTAAAGAGTAAAGGGTCAACATCCACAGAAAGAATATAAATCTGAGCCGATTCTGGTTAGTTTAACATTGTAATCATTTTTCATAATTCACACAAAATGCCAAGTTTGAATGTATTTCTGAAAGCAACTATTGCTATGTATATTATTTCAATCTTTCCTCTTGTTTTTAGACCTCATTTCCAGTGTTCATTGCTGTAATATAGGGTAGCATGAAATAAAATTTTGTACTAGTTTCTATTTGAAGGAAAATTCATGAATTTCTTCTTGTAAACCATGTCCTTTAAAAAAAAAAAAAAAAGACTGTAATTTCATCCTCTTGCCTAGGTAATAGATGCATCTTTGCCAAAATGTAATCACGTTGCTTGATCTTATTTTTCCCTTTTGGCATTCCCAGTGCTTAGACCTCATAATAGTTTAAAAAAATGAAATTGGCAGAGGAGCAACTGCACAACCACAAAACTAGTTGGAGTTGGCAGAGCAGTCAAGAGCTTGGCTGATATTTTGGCACTTGCTTTTGTAATTGAAGAGGAACTCTTCAAGTAAATAGCCTATTCCAGGATTTGGGACTTTGAGAATGCTTATTTTAAAATCCTTTTCTATTTTGAATTAAGTCACATCTATCCATGGTTAGACAAGCTGCAGTGGCATTGAGAACACCATCTACATAGTAACAAACAGATGTCTTTAGAACTCAAGGAGTTCTGCCCCCATTACTGGGTTGCAATTAACCAATTCAATAATTAAGGTTCATGATCTTACTTCCCACAATATGAAATTCTTCCTTGCCAAAGTTTATTTACTTCTCAAAGATAACCACGTTATCTTTTTTATCATTCTGGTAATATGGATGCAACATCAAAAGCCTACTTTCAAAATAGAGCAGAATATTAAAGCAGAATTCACTCCTTTTCTAGTTGTAATAAAGGCTATCATGGTCACATGGATAATTACAATGGTCTTTAAACTGGTTTTCTGGTCTTATAACTCAGCCTCCTACACCGCATTCATTCCCATTCTAAAAGACCAATTTGATGGAGTCTCCTTCCTACTTTAAATCTAGTAATAGATTCAAATAGAAATTATAGACTTACTGGTGAGGCCATTCATGATTCATCTTCACCTACCTGTCTAGTCTCTTTCTTCCCTGCTCCCAGTTTGCAGATTGCCTTCTGTAGCCCAGCCTTCATTGTGTTAACTCCTTCTTCTACTCTCACATGATGTATGTTTTACTCCAGAAAGCCTCACTTGACCCTATGAGACTAGGATAATGCTATACTCATCACTTGCATTTACTATGCATTCTCTGTTTCTACACATGAAGCAGAAACTATAAGCTTGGGTGCTTTGTTCACCTTTTTTCCTCACATTATTCTTATTGTTTGAAATGCACTTCATAAATATTTATTAAAAGGATACAACTGGAAATATGAAAGGCATGAAATAGGTAAGTCACCAAAGTTCTTGTCATCAACTAGTTGGCAAGCCTTGATCAAATAATCTTAACTTCTCTGAGCCCATCCCCATTTCATCAGCTATAAAATGAAGGTATCTGGACTACATAAATTCTCTATCCCATCTGGTCTAAAATTCCATGATCCTGTTTTACCATTAAGCCAAAAATGACTGAGTATCATGTTTTCCCAGCAGAATGTTTGACATAAAATCCAATGCAAAAGATTTGAAAAAGAGAAACCAGTAATCTTGTTGGAGAAAGAAGACCTGTATATGATAAGCAGGAATGAAAGACATGAATCTTTATGAAATGCGTAGGTCTCTATGTATTTGCCAAGGAAAGAGAGCTAAACAGTGTTAGAATTAGATGGTTTTATTTTGAGAAATGTTCTGGGAAAAAAACTTAGGATGCTACATAAGTTAGAACATACCTTGAAGTGAAAAGGTGGTGTGAAAAATGATAGCAGTGTCATGGCTGTGAGCCCTTTATATCAGCAGAAGAGCATGAAAGCTTCACAAAATGGGATTTTCTATTTACAGAGCAGTATTGGAGTGCTGTTGGGTGACGAATATCTGCCAGTCGGTTTTTTGGGAAATGTTTTTGGGTCAGTTTACTTACAATGTAGTTAGAGATATTCACTCAGTACTACTGGCATTGAAAGCTCCAAGCTTCCCCAAAAATAATAAGAACCCTTTTGTTAACCTTAAACAAATAGACTGTCAGTTATTTCTCCAGTAAAAAATGGTCTTATTTGGGATCAGCAAGCAATTGCAATTCAGAGTCTGCAACCCTGAGAGCTACTGTGCGAGGCCCATAGAACAAGGAGAGGAGCACTTTCATAAAGATGGGAAAAGGAAGTTGGGAGGGCTATAGGAAATAAAGAGTCACCTGGAGGAATTAGAAGTTCACTGTATAGTGGCTTTTCATTGGCTGAGTCATGACAGTCTCTCATTGGTTAAGCTTTTGCCAGGCAAGAAGAGCAAGTCTTTCTTCTTCCTCTAGGACTTTGCTATTGCTGTAGGGTATAAGAACTTCCCTCTTTGGTCTCCTGACTCTGTTGTAATTGAGGTCTATTCATTTTTATGCTTTACATGGAATAAGTTTATGAACAGAATGTCACATCTGTGCATTTGTCCTTCAGTGGACAAAACTGGTTTTTCCAGAAAACCTGAGTCCTGTGAAACCTTTACAGGTAAATCTTAATAAACAAGAACTGTTACTGACTGATATTTGTAACCAAGCTTATTTGTAGGAATTTGATTTTTAGTGGTGTAAGGAGTCAAGGCAGGAAATCTGGAAAACATTTATAGTCAGCCTTGACTGTTAAATGAAATGATATAAATGAAACACCTAAGACAGAGATAGACATATGTTAGGCACTCAGTTAATGTTACTCCCATTACTTCTTGCTTTCTGCCTTCTTGGTCAATACAATGAGACATCAAGATAAATGTATCTTCAGTTCTTAATTGCTTGTGCTTATCATTTTGTATTCATGACTTTCCTATCCAGAAAGATATCCTATCCTAAAGATAGCCTACAAAAAGCAAAATATTTCAGCTCCCAGGAAATAAGGTATTTGAATCCATTTCTAATATGTATGACTGGAAGATGATTTTCTAGAATGGAGGGAAATTGAAAAAACAGCTTATCAAAGTTTCTAAGTCTTGAATGTTGCTATTTTCCATTTCACTTTAAATTTCTCTGACACTGTAAGATTCTATTCATTGTGCCACAATTCTTATTAAGCCTTTTCCAAGTTTTTCACTTGGAAGGCATGAAATTTTTTCATATCCACTGCAGATTATCTCTCTATATTGCAGAATTTTTAGGTTGAATGTGCCCATAAAATGTTAGAGCTGGGAGGGAATTTGGAGTTATTTTATTCAAACTCCAAGTTCAATAAATAAATAAAGAAGGAAAAGTGCCAGAGAGGTTAGTAAATTAGTCACTATTTTTATATAAAAATTTTCAGATTTTTGTGTTAAAAAATTTATATGATATGCCTGCACATCAATATCTCTGCCACTTTTTACAACTCTAACTGGTTCAGCAGGTTCTGTAAAATTCTTACATATCCAACTGACCTTTATTTTCTACAGCTGTTTGAAAGAAAGCCTCTTCAGGTCAGAAGTTTTTGTTTGTATTTCTCTAGAATATATTTTTTTCTTCCCACACACTAGCGTCATCATTTTTTATTAATTTTTATTGCAGTATATTTGCTTTCCAGTGTTGTGTTAGCTTCTGTGCTGTGCTTAGTCGCTTAGTTGTATCCAACTCTTTGTGACCCCATGGACTGTAGCCCGTCATGCTCCTATGTCCATGGACATTCTCCAGGCAAGAATTCTGGAGTGGGCTGCCATCCCCTTCTCCAAGGGATCTTCCCAATGCAGGGATGAAATACAGGTCTCCTGCATTGCAGATGGATTCTTTACAATCTGAGCCACCACGGAAGCCCAAGAGTACTAACGCAGGTAGGCTGTCCCTTCTCCAGGGCATCTTCCTGACCCTGGAATTGAACTGGGGTCTCCTGCTTTGCAGGAAGATTCTTTGCCAAAGGTGGTACCAGGGAAGCCCTGTGTTAGCTTCTACTGCATAGCAAAATGAATCAGCCATACAGGTACATTTGGGATTTCCCTCCCATTTAGGACACCATAGTAGCACCATTTTTGAAACTTTGCTTATTGAATTTTGTTTTCTTGCTTGAAGTGATTACCATTCATTAGTCCTGCCAACCTATCTATTATTTAGGGCCCAAAGCCCTAAATAGAGTGAAGTTTTCTAAATTACTCCAGCATGATGTCTTTGTGAAACTTTTATGTGTTTATTTCCTGTATCATAAATTCCCATATTATTAAAATGTATAGACTTATTCATTGGTTGGTTCATGGACTTGTGTTGTACTCTAAATCCTAGATGAATACAATTATCTTAGGGGTGGAGCTTTTTGCCCAGAGCTGTTGTCTTGTGTGTGCTTAGTGACTGCTCAGAGCATCTCCTTGATGCTGGGGAGAATAATTTATTAGCCAAATTTTGTAACCTTTGAGGCTCAGATGAGAAGTTTTCTGGAATGTGTTAAAGGTTCTGTTCCTAGAGCCAATGCAGCATTTGTGTCTAGAAGAAATGTCATTTGTCATAGCTTATTAGAAGAAACTGAAAAGATCTGAGAGGGAGAGGGAGTGGTTTTGGTAAGTGTGATTGGGGTGAATGGAGATCTTTTTTTGAACAATACTGGTTTGTAAAGCTATGAAATATAACTTCAAACAGTGCTTTGGGAAGATGGCTCAAAGTAACCAAATAAGGGTAAAATGAAATTCCATCATGCATTCAGCATAAATACTTACTAACCGGTTTTATAGTCTCATTACAAAATCTTTGTGGCAACCCAATGAAAAATCGGAGAAACTGGTTATTTGAAACCACTTATCCATTGGCTCACTTATCCAGTGTGTTCAGATAAATGAAATCTGACAGGATTCCCAGCAGGGCTCTGTCATGGCATTGATGTTTTTGATTAGATACCAAAGAAGGCCATCTTCAGAGGCTGTTATTTGGATTAATTCCCAGGGCTGATTGCTACCCCAGTATCTTTAAAAAGAAATACTGTTACAAGGTATTCATATGCAAATAGGACAGTGATTTAATATTGCAAAGTTTGAGAGAACTGGGAAAATCAACAAAACCCTTCTTTGAACATTTTGTTGCTATCTAGTTGAAATGAAAGAGATAACAGTTTTGTGCAGTTTTGTGAGGTAGACCAAAAGCACGGGTGATGAGCCTAGCATGTCAATTTACTTTCTCAGGAGGTATAATGAAGTCTTTCTAGAAGTCCCTATCTATTACATCACAAGAGGAGATTTCTAAGCCTTAATACCAGATTGCTAACATTATCACTGTAGTGACTATAACATCTGGTAAATTGAAAAGGAAAGATAAGCTTTCTTTTCTGTATTTAATCTGCAAGTTAGTACCACTTTAAAAGAAAAGTCCTTGGGAACTGTAGCTGTTAACCACTTAAACTAATCAACAAATCTAGTTGGAATACTGGGGGAAATACAGCTTTGAACTGAGATATACTTGATAGTGTTGAGGTTAAAAATTATACATATAAGATTTTTTTTTAACGATGTGAGATCTTAGTTTCTTGACCAGGGATCGAACCCATGCCCCCTACACTGGGATTATGCACTCTTAACCACTGGGCCACCAGTAAAGTGCCCCAATACATATAAAATTTTGATAGAAAATATCTAAAGAGTCTCATGAAAGAAAGCACAGTTATATTATATCTGATTTTCTCACAATTTACAATTTTTTTTCAAATGTGATCTCCTATAACAAAACCATAGTAATTTTTAAATCCACAAGATCTCATTTTATATTTCATAACTCTTTGTTAGTATCAGTGGAGCATTGTTGGAAAATATAAAAGCAGAACTGAGAGATGTAAAGGCCAGAACTTGGCTTCCCGGATTACACAGTGGTAAAGAATGTGCCTGCTAGTGTAAGAGACGCAAGAGATGTGGGTTCAATCCCTGGGTTAGGAAGATCCTCTGGAACAGGAAATGGCAACCCACTCCACTATTCTTGCCTGGAGAATTCCTTGGACACAGGAGCCTGGTGCGCTACAGTCCATGGGGTTGCAAAGAGTTGGACAAGCCTAAGCACATACCCAGGGCCAGAATAGTAAAGCATGACATTGATAGGTTAGTGAAGAAACTAAAATGAAGGATAAAAAAGGAGACATTTCTGTGCAGGCTGAAATGCACCTCACAAAAATGCGAAAGGAGCCATGTCACTAAAAACAGAGCAAGTTGAGAGGGGAAATGAGCTGTCATCTAGCCTTAAAATACCCTGACCCAATTTTACCATGCATGGACATTTTATCATAGAAAAAATAAGATAGTTTCAATAGGAATTATTTGCTATTTCAAGCTGTTTGCTACCATGTAAATATTTGCATAGATCCTTGCTATTTCTATTAGCCCTGCTCTATTTTGAGTGTTAACAAATGTTTCATTATGTCCTTAAAAGAGTGGAAGGACTAATGCATAATAAGAAGATGTACTTCTGAAAAAATCGAACCATAATTCATTGCCTAGTGTAATTTTCCAACAGAGTGCTGTTACTCAAATAGTTGTGAACTGGGAGAAAATGTCCACTTTGTAATTTAGAAAACCCGCATGAAGAGTAAAATCTCAGAGACTTTTCTCTGTATAATATACAGGATTTCACTTGGAACCTATCTATACCCCTTTAAAAAGCCAGTATCATAGCTGCAGACCCCTTATTACTTAAAGGCACGTATTTCTAACTATTTGGAGATGATCTGCAGGGCTGTTGCATGGGAATAATAACCTGTTCATAACATGGGAAGCTTGGTTTCCTAGGGTGCCTTTAAAATTTTTTTCTAATATATCACAGATTGGACAGAAGAGAGATTTTTTTTTTATTCCCATTAGAGTGATTCTCAACCTTACTTTTGATCAACCTATTAACTACATTAGGGGGAAAAGAGACTCTTTAAGTCTCTCACTCAAATGGCTTGTATTTAATGTCTTTGTATCTTTCACACATAGGAGTAGGCAGAGAGGTTTGCCTAAACTGGCTCCCTAGAGAGATGAAGAAAAGAAATGAGTGAACAAGGGTGTGTGTCTTCTCAGCAGTGGAGGCTGATACTGGGGATCCTAGTTTGTCTGGTACCCCTTTATCTAGCCTTTATTTCTTTGCTCTCTAAAAGCACATGCAGAGAACTCAGAGAATCCAACTAAAGCCGAGAATGGGCTTAAAGCCCCACAACTTCTTGGTATATAAAAACATAAAAATATTCTCCTGGCGACTTTTCACCGCTTTCTCTGCCCCCTTCAGAAATATGGGAAATCATTAGAAAAGATCTACTATGTTGATCAAATATCAAACCTTAAGTGCTTTTGGGATTGAGGTGTTGAATTCTATAAATAAAGACTTGGTTTGTGATTTATGAAACCTATAGTACAATGAGACTTGAAGATTTTTTTTAATGCCATGAATATCAAACTGCTCCATGAATATCTGACAAACTATAAGGAAATTCTTATCTTTCATGATAATTTGACATAGATTTAACCATCCCAATTAGCTATATGCATATTAGTATAAACAAATGTTGCTCCAAGGATAAAATTCACATTTATTATGTTGATTACTACCTAAAGTATACTTAGGTAATAATTGAATTTTGTATTTGTTTAATATGCAGAATATATATTGCATTGGCCAAAAAGTTCATTTGGATTTATCTATACGGTATAACCAGAAAACATGAATGAACTTTTTGGCCAACCCAATATTTGTTCTGACATGTGGAGATCTTGGCCTTCAAGCACAGCAGACTGGTTACATGTTATTACTATGCATGTGATAAGGTAGTCATTTATTTACTGAGTGTTTAATTTGGTAAGTGGTTTTTCTTATCCAAAAGGGATATTAGTAAACTGATAATAATTCATATTTGTACATAATTTTGTAGTACCTAAGATAATTTGTTTACAAGTATATATCTTATAAAATCCTTGCAAAGTGATGAAAAGTAGCTAGAGCGCACGTTCTTTCCTCTCTTTTACAGATGATAAAATAGAAACCAGAGAAGCTATGACCTGATTAACATCACACAGCTAATAAATATCAGACCCAGGGCTGAAAGTCTCATCTTCTGACTCTGTCTTCTGGGCTTTCCATTGAGCCATGATTGATTTATAAATTAGTGAGATTAGAATGAAGATAATATTTGCTTTATAAAGTAATCAGTGCCCAGCGTCTTTGGAGCAAATAATACACTTATGCTTATAAGTGAAATAGTTTCAGCGAATTGTTGCAGAGTTGTAATTTGAAGGAATACAATTTTAGAAGTGATATAACTGTTATTGTACTAGATAAATTGAGTGATGACATGAAAATTCATGAGCACGGCTATCTTAGCACTATCAATCTGGATGAAAACTCAGACAATGCATACCCCTAAAATTATATTCGATACTTGTATAGAGAGCATATATCTGTGATTGCAGTTGTATTTCTAGAACAATGGATAATAATGTTACTTGATGACAGCATTTATATATTACTAAGTTACTTACAGTTTTAAAACTACTATATAACAATTTTCTGACACTTTAGGAATGAGAAAAATGCTAAAGCACCAAGCAAAAATATTTTGAGGGGTGGTAAGCAAGCTGTTTCCACTGATATTTGTGTAAAGTTGAATGCATTCCCCTTATTCTTCTCTTTTCACGAGTACTTTATTACGTATGTGATGTACCTCATTCTTGTGAGGTACCTTTTTTTTTCTTATCATCAGCCTTCTCTTATACCTGTTTTATTGAGAAACAATAATTGAATGAGGTTTAATAAAATAGGACTTGTCACTCAGCCAAAACACCCTTGAGAAAATCTATTTTACATTTTTAAGCTGATTAAAAGCCATTTTTATTCAATATACTAAAAATTTTCCCATTTCTTGTTAGAGCATGTTGTGTGTGATGGAAATCTATGTTTGAATTTAAAGTTATTTTTGTTACCCAGTTATCACTGGACTACTTTACACAATGCAAATCGAAACAAAAAGTACATAATGCATTTGATCTTGATTAATTTTGAAATTTAGTGCGGTCAGATATTGCAGTTAACAACAAATGTATGTTTTCTGCTTCTGATTGATTTAATTTCCTATTTTTTTGCCTAGAGCAAAATTGTAAAATGATTAGAAGCCGAGTATCTAGCATCATTTCAGGATTGTGGTTCAGGGCTTAGCAAACTATTGCCTGCAAATCCAATCTGGCTGTATCATTTTTTGTTAATAATGTTTCATGAGAACATAGCCACTCTTATTTATTTACACATTATTTAGGATTGTTTTCATGCTATAAGATCCAGATTAAGTAAATATAATAAAGATCACATGCCCTACATATCTTAATACATTTGCTGTTTGTTTCAGAAAAAACTTTACTGACCCCAGTTATAAAGATTCTTGTTTGTAGACTGAATGGCATTGTTTTCTATACTGACTTTCTTAATTGTCTTTAATATTTTCCACCTTTGGAATCATGACTACATTCATCAGAAAAAAGCATGATTTCATCTGTTAATGAATCTTCTTACACTTTTTTAATATGTGGGGAAGCTCTGTATTTTTAAATTTCTTAAAAACTCAATGACAATAACCTGAAAGACAGTTGAACAAGAGAACATCTGAATCCAGAGCAGTTAAGATGGAGTTTATATGTGCAAATTTAATAGTTCTTAAATATCTAGCAATAAGCCCTGAAAATATTTCTTTCTGTGAACCTTGATAACATAGTGTATGTTTTGAGTAGAAAACCTCTGGCATTTAAAAAAATTAAATCTGTAGCTAAATGTGTCATCTGAGACATAATCAATAATTTATACAGAGATCCTAAGTGGATATGTTTGTCCTAAAACCCTAGACTTCCTTCAGGTTAAATAGTCTTACCATTTCCAGTCCAGATCTTTTGGAGAAGGCAATGGCACCCCACTCCAGTACTCTTGCCTGGAGAATTCCATGAACGGAGGAGCCTGGTAGGCTGCAGTCCATGGGGTCGCTAAGAGTCGGACACGACTTAGCAACTTCACTTTCACGCATTGGAGAAGGAAATGACAGCCCACTCCAGTGTTCTTGCCTGGAGAATCCCAGGGATGGAGGAGCCTGTTGGGCTGCCGTCTATGGGGTCGCACAGAGTCGGACACGACTGAAGTGACTTAGCAAGCAAGCAGTTAGTGCTTGCCTATATCCAGTTTCCTATTGGTCATGATCTCAGAGGAAGGTTCCACTTCTGAGACTCTTTGAAATTAGGTGAGGCTCTGTAATTACTGCTAACCAATGACATGTACTGGAAATCATGTGTGTTTCACTTGCTGCCACCACATTTAAAAGCCAGTATTTTGCCTCCTCCATGCTCAATTTCCCTGCCTGTGATACCTTGTAAGCCTTGGGTAGAGATAACAGCACCACAAGATGGGGGACACCTGGGTCCCTATGTGTGTGACCAGAAATAAAATTTCTCTTTTCCTTTTTCAAGCTTGTCAGACAGTTAGATTTTGGAATGTATTGATTGCTTACTATGGCCAATTTTATCACAGTTAATGCTGTATAGTATTATGGCCTTGCTTGCAATCATTTATTTATGCCTACTTACAATGGCACCCCACTCTAGTAGTCTTGCCTGGAAAATCCCATGGACGGAGAAGCCTGGTAGGTTGCACTCCATGGGTTCGCTAAGAGTCAGATACGACTGAGCGACTTGACTTTCACTTTTCACTTTCATGCATTGGAGAAGGCAATGGCAACCCACTCCAGTGTTCTTGCCTGGAGAATCCCAGGGACAGGGGAGCCTGGTGGGCTGCTGTCTATGGGGTCGCACAGGGTCGGACACGACTGAAGTGACTTAGCAGCAGCAGCATTGTCTCTATTGATGGTTTTGAAATAGAATTTTTTTTTTTCCTTTTTAATCGCTGAACTCAGAGAAACAATTCAACAGACGTAGAATCAAATGTTTAGCGTTTAAGTACACTCTCTGATGGTTTTGACTATGTAGGTCTCTTTACTATGTGTACACAGGTGATTTGAGATAGTTAAGAAATAGATAAATATCCATATTCTAGGACTGAGAATCAGGGAGGCTACACTGCATATAAATGTATGGCTCAGATCTGAATGTCTGTGTGGTTTTAGTGGCTATTCTTACTTCATGTGTCTGGTCAAGATTACTTCATATTTCCAATAATAGACAGGTAATGGTGATGCCTGTGGTTTAGTCACTAAGTCGTGTCCTACTCTGCCAACCCCATAAACTGTAGCCTGCTAGGCTCCTCTGCCCATGGGAATTCTCAGGCAAGAATATTGGAGTGGGTTGCTATTTCCTCCCCCAGGGAATCTTCCCAAACCAGGGACAGAGCTCACATTTCCTGCATCACAGGTGAATATTTTATTGCTAAGCCACCAGCGAAGCTCAATATTAGGCAGAGCTCTCTATAGATAGGTTTTTGAAAAGTGATCACATTTTTGTTGTTGTTATTCGAATAGTGATTTGAATATATTGGGAAGGTTTGCAAGTAAAGGAAATTCTTTCTGAATCATCTTATAAACCAGAATACATTTCTAAAGAGAGAATACTATCTAATTAATAATTTGAAACTTAGCTTGAATTTTTATATTACTGATTTCAGACTGTGAAAAAAAGTCTGAAGACATCTAATACAATAATTTGATTTTAGATTGAAGCAAACTAAAGATCATGGAAGAAAATTAATTTGAGGTCATGTAACCAGTGAGAGAGAAAACAATAATAATAATAAGTCAAAAGTCTGGCTATCTAGACCAGGATTGTTTCTAATTTTAACTGCAAAAATTATATAAGCCAGTGATATGCATTTTAATCAGAAACTTGATTACCCAAGATAGAAATAATATATTAGGATATATATGTATATATTTATATATCACATGTGTATAACATATTACAACCTTTTAGATGAAGTTTACACCAAAATAAGTAAAGTAAATGTCAAATTCATCAGGAAATGCAGTTTATTTTTCTAATCTGAGGGACACAAGAAGGAAAAGAGAAATGCTCTTTTAAAATTAGAAAGATCTTGTGCTCAGTTAAAGAATGATTATAGGGTCTTCCCTGGTGGTCCGGTGGTTAAGACTTCGCCTTCCAATGCAGGAGGTTTCAGTTTGATCCCTGGTCAAGGACCTAAGGTCCCTCATGACTCATGGCTCAAAACACAGAAGATAAACAACTGAAGCAGTATTGTAACAAATTCAATAAAGAGTCTAAAAATGGTCCACATAAAAAAAGGTCTTAAAGAATGCAGAGGCAAACGTCTGGAGAAGGATGAAAAAGAGGGCTGATTGATAGACAGATATCAGGAGCAGGGTAAACTCCGTGATGGAGCAAGATGATGGAAATTTGGGGGAAAGTATACAAGAGCCGGGTGAAATATGGTGGGAAAATGGATTAGACGTAGATTATGGAAGATCAGATTAACAGGTTTAGACTTTAAGAGCTCATGGGAATCTTTGTATAATT
This sequence comes from Neotragus moschatus, assembly GCA_006410615.1. Classification (NCBI taxonomy): domain Eukaryota; kingdom Metazoa; phylum Chordata; class Mammalia; order Artiodactyla; family Bovidae; genus Neotragus; species Neotragus moschatus. The sequence continues at coordinate 515,329 of SJYA01003144.1, read as the reverse complement.
TTCAGCAATGCTTTTGAAGGTGACTGTTAAGCAGGCTACATGAGGAATTTTAAAAGGACACAGGAATACAACTGATAACACATATCTCACAGTGCTAGTTCAAGTGCAGAGCATATGACTTGGCTGATTAAAAGAGTTATGAGAAGGAAGACACTGAAGGCAGAAATGTTTTCAGGCGAAGGGTATTTGATTATGGACTAGCCATTGGGCAGGAGTGAGAGAGGGAGAAAATAACTGAAGTTTAGAGCAAAGTACAAAGGCAGGCCAGTTATCATTAGCTGAACTAAGGATTTGGGAGAGAAAATCTGGTTTGTTTGGGAGAAGATACAGTGGAATATATAGATGAGTAGGAACATTTGGTAAGATTTTTGAGATGGAGTGAAAGCTTTCACATGTAAGATCTCATTTCATTTTTGTTTTGTGGTTTAACAAGTGACGCCCAAACCTTGGGCATCAAAGGAGAGCAATGCTTTATTTTGCTTATGAACCACAAGTAAGGCAGAACTTGTCAGGGACAGCTCATTGCTGCTCCACACAGCATCAGTTGGGGCAGCTCATCTGTAAGCTGGAGGATCCACCCAGGAGGTGAGTCCCTTACTTCCTTTACATTGTAAACAGGTGCTACGGTCCTCCAAGATCTCCCTTGAGACTATGGGCTGAGAGCCTTATTTCCTCCCCAAGGGGCTGCTTGGAATTCCTCATGCCATGATGGCTGGGTTTCAAGAGCAGGCGGCACAAGAAAAAGGAAGTAAAACTGCCTGTTTCCTTTGGTCTGTGCTCCCAAGCTACAGAATATATATTTCCACTGATTCTAATTGTCCACGACTCACAGAGCTGACACCCTATTAAAAAGCAGAGGCACCACTTTGCTGCCAAAGGTATGTATAGTTAGAGCTACGCTTTTTCCAGTAGTCATGTATGGATGTGAGAGTTGGACCATAAAGAAGGCTGAGCACTGAAGAACTGATGCTTTGAGACTGTGATGCTCGAGAAGACTCATGAGAGTCCCTTGGAGGAGCAAGGAGATCCAACCAGTCAATCCTAAAGGAAAGCAACCCTGAATATTCACTGGAAGGACCAATGCTGAAGCTGAAGCTGGGAAAAATGGAAGGTAAAAGGAGAAGGCAGGAGAGGATGAGATGGTTAGATAGCATCACCAACTCAATGGACATGAATCTGAGCAAACTCCAGGAGACAGGAGACAGTAAAGGACAGAGGAGCTTGGCATACTGCAGTCCACAGGGTCGCAAAGAGTCAGGCGCAACTTTTAGCTACTGAACAACAGTCACACAGAGCTGAGAGTGAAAGTGAGGGGAAATGTAGTCTATCTCTCAATTGAGAGAATGTGAAATGACCTTAAGGCCATGTTTTTAAGTTATCACAAACTGAAGATCACTTATAAAATCTAATGTTACTTAGGGGCTTCCCAGGTGGCACTAGTAGTAAAGAACCTGTCTGCCAGTGTAGGAGACATAAGACACAGGTTCAGTCCCTGAATTGGGAAGATCCCCTAGAGGAGAGCATGGCAACCCACTCCAGTATTCTTGCCTGGAGAATCCCATGGTCAGAGGAGCCCGGCGGGCTGCGGTCCATGTGGTCGCAAAGGGTCAGACACAACTGAGTGACTAACACACAGTCTTACTTAACAGAGGGAGAAGAAGAGCATGGGACTGGCTGGTTTAGTACCTATAGCAAAACTTTCTCACCTAGGTGATGGCTTATGACACGTCGCTTTGCTCACTGTGTCCTAGGGACAAACAGGGCAGCAGAGTCCTTTGGAGTGGCATCCACATGCCTGTTTTGCTTAGATTTCACTTTGGGGAAACCTACGGCCTACACTGTGTGGACCAGAAGACCATGATTCTATGATGAACAGTAACTGAAGGCTCTCTGGCTATCTTGCTAGAAAAACCATGTGCAGATTTTTATTTATTTCTTTTAAAGATTTTTTTGATGTAGTCCATTTTTTAAGTCTTTATTGAAGTTGCTACAACTTTGCTTCTGTGTTGTGCTTTGGTTTTTTGGCCCCAAGGCCTGTGGAATCTTAGCTCCCCAACCAGGGATTAAACCTCCACCCCATGCATTGGAAGGCAAAGTCTTAACCATCGGACCACCAGGGAAGTCCTGTAAATGTATTTTAATTACTGACTTTCACGCACTGTTCACCTGGGTCATCCCTGTCCATAAATCTTATAGGAACTACCCAATGATCATCTTGAACACAATTTTTANTGGCAACCCACTCCAGTGTTCTTGCCTGGAGAATCCCAGGGACAGGGGAGCCTGGTGGGCTGCTGTCTATGGGGTCGCACAGGGTCGGACACGACTGAAGTGACTTAGCAGCAGCAGCATTGTCTCTATTGATGGTTTTGAAATAGAATTTTTTTTTTTCCTTTTTAATCGCTGAACTCAGAGAAACAATTCAACAGACGTAGAATCAAATGTTTAGCGTTTAAGTACACTCTCTGATGGTTTTGACTATGTAGGTCTCTTTACTATGTGTACACAGGTGATTTGAGATAGTTAAGAAATAGATAAATATCCATATTCTAGGACTGAGAATCAGGGAGGCTACACTGCATATAAATGTATGGCTCAGATCTGAATGTCTGTGTGGTTTTAGTGGCTATTCTTACTTCATGTGTCTGGTCAAGATTACTTCATATTTCCAATAATAGACAGGTAATGGTGATGCCTGTGGTTTAGTCACTAAGTCGTGTCCTACTCTGCCAACCCCATAAACTGTAGCCTGCTAGGCTCCTCTGCCCATGGGAATTCTCAGGCAAGAATATTGGAGTGGGTTGCTATTTCCTCCCCCAGGGAATCTTCCCAAACCAGGGACAGAGCTCACATTTCCTGCATCACAGGTGAATATTTTATTGCTAAGCCACCAGCGAAGCTCAATATTAGGCAGAGCTCTCTATAGATAGGTTTTTGAAAAGTGATCACATTTTTGTTGTTGTTATTCGAATAGTGATTTGAATATATTGGGAAGGTTTGCAAGTAAAGGAAATTCTTTCTGAATCATCTTATAAACCAGAATACATTTCTAAAGAGAGAATACTATCTAATTAATAATTTGAAACTTAGCTTGAATTTTTATATTACTGATTTCAGACTGTGAAAAAAAGTCTGAAGACATCTAATACAATAATTTGATTTTAGATTGAAGCAAACTAAAGATCATGGAAGAAAATTAATTTGAGGTCATGTAACCAGTGAGAGAGAAAACAATAATAATAATAAGTCAAAAGTCTGGCTATCTAGACCAGGATTGTTTCTAATTTTAACTGCAAAAATTATATAAGCCAGTGATATGCATTTTAATCAGAAACTTGATTACCCAAGATAGAAATAATATATTAGGATATATATGTATATATTTATATATCACATGTGTATAACATATTACAACCTTTTAGATGAAGTTTACACCAAAATAAGTAAAGTAAATGTCAAATTCATCAGGAAATGCAGTTTATTTTTCTAATCTGAGGGACACAAGAAGGAAAAGAGAAATGCTCTTTTAAAATTAGAAAGATCTTGTGCTCAGTTAAAGAATGATTATAGGGTCTTCCCTGGTGGTCCGGTGGTTAAGACTTCGCCTTCCAATGCAGGAGGTTTCAGTTTGATCCCTGGTCAAGGACCTAAGGTCCCTCATGACTCATGGCTCAAAACACAGAAGATAAACAACTGAAGCAGTATTGTAACAAATTCAATAAAGAGTCTAAAAATGGTCCACATAAAAAAAGGTCTTAAAGAATGCAGAGGCAAACGTCTGGAGAAGGATGAAAAAGAGGGCTGATTGATAGACAGATATCAGGAGCAGGGTAAACTCCGTGATGGAGCAAGATGATGGAAATTTGGGGGAAAGTATACAAGAGCCGGGTGAAATATGGTGGGAAAATGGATTAGACGTAGATTATGGAAGATCAGATTAACAGGTTTAGACTTTAAGAGCTCATGGGAATCTTTGTATAATTTTCAGCAATGCTTTTGAAGGTGACTGTTAAGCAGGCTACATGAGGAATTTTAAAAGGACACAGGAATACAACTGATAACACATATCTCACAGTGCTAGTTCAAGTGCAGAGCATATGACTTGGCTGATTAAAAGAGTTATGAGAAGGAAGACACTGAAGGCAGAAATGTTTTCAGGCGAAGGGTATTTGATTATGGACTAGCCATTGGGCAGGAGTGAGAGAGGGAGAAAATAACTGAAGTTTAGAGCAAAGTACAAAGGCAGGCCAGTTATCATTAGCTGAACTAAGGATTTGGGAGAGAAAATCTGGTTTGTTTGGGAGAAGATACAGTGGAATATATAGATGAGTAGGAACATTTGGTAAGATTTTTGAGATGGAGTGAAAGCTTTCACATGTAAGATCTCATTTCATTTTTGTTTTGTGGTTTAACAAGTGACGCCCAAACCTTGGGCATCAAAGGAGAGCAATGCTTTATTTTGCTTATGAACCACAAGTAAGGCAGAACTTGTCAGGGACAGCTCATTGCTGCTCCACACAGCATCAGTTGGGGCAGCTCATCTGTAAGCTGGAGGATCCACCCAGGAGGTGAGTCCCTTACTTCCTTTACATTGTAAACAGGTGCTACGGTCCTCCAAGATCTCCCTTGAGACTATGGGCTGAGAGCCTTATTTCCTCCCCAAGGGGCTGCTTGGAATTCCTCATGCCATGATGGCTGGGTTTCAAGAGCAGGCGGCACAAGAAAAAGGAAGTAAAACTGCCTGTTTCCTTTGGTCTGTGCTCCCAAGCTACAGAATATATATTTCCACTGATTCTAATTGTCCACGACTCACAGAGCTGACACCCTATTAAAAAGCAGAGGCACCACTTTGCCGCCAAAGGTCTGTATAGTTAGAGCTACGCTTTTTCCAGTAGTCATGTATGGATGTGAGAGTTGGACCATAAAGAAGGCTGAGCACTGAAGAACTGATGCTTTGAGACTGTGATGCTCGAGAAGACTCATGAGAGTCCCTTGGAGGAGCAAGGAGATCCAACCAGTCAATCCTAAAGGAAAGCAACCCTGAATATTCACTGGAAGGACCAATGCTGAAGCTGAAGCTGGGAAAAATGGAAGGTAAAAGGAGAAGGCAGGAGAGGATGAGATGGTTAGATAGCATCACCAACTCAATGGACATGAATCTGAGCAAACTCCAGGAGACAGGAGACAGTAAAGGACAGAGGAGCTTGGCATACTGCAGTCCACAGGGTCGCAAAGAGTCAGGCGCAACTTTTAGCTACTGAACAACAGTCACACAGAGCTGAGAGTGAAAGTGAGGGGAAATGTAGTCTATCTCTCAATTGAGAGAATGTGAAATGACCTTAAGGCCATGTTTTTAAGTTATCACAAACTGAAGATCACTTATAAAATCTAATGTTACTTAGGGGCTTCCCAGGTGGCACTAGTAGTAAAGAACCTGTCTGCCAGTGTAGGAGACATAAGACACAGGTTCAGTCCCTGAATTGGGAAGATCCCCTAGAGGAGAGCATGGCAACCCACTCCAGTATTCTTGCCTGGAGAATCCCATGGTCAGAGGAGCCCGGCGGGCTGCGGTCCATGTGGTCGCAAAGGGTCAGACACAACTGAGTGACTAACACACAGTCTTACTTAACAGAGGGAGAAGAAGAGCATGGGACTGGCTGGTTTAGTACCTATAGCAAAACTTTCTCACCTAGGTGATGGCTTATGACACGTCGCTTTGCTCACTGTGTCCTAGGGACAAACAGGGCAGCAGAGTCCTTTGGAGTGGCATCCACATGCCTGTTTTGCTTAGATTTCACTTTGGGGAAACCTACGGCCTACACTGTGTGGACCAGAAGACCATGATTCTATGATGAACAGTAACTGAAGGCTCTCTGGCTATCTTGCTAGAAAAACCATGTGCAGATTTTTATTTATTTCTTTTAAAGATTTTTTTGATGTAGTCCATTTTTTAAGTCTTTATTGAAGTTGCTACAACTTTGCTTCTGTGTTGTGCTTTGGTTTTTTGGCCCCAAGGCCTGTGGAATCTTAGCTCCCCAACCAGGGATTAAACCTCCACCCCATGCATTGGAAGGCAAAGTCTTAACCATCGGACCACCAGGGAAGTCCTGTAAATGTATTTTAATTACTGACTTTCACGCACTGTTCACCTGGGTCATCCCTGTCCATAAATCTTATAGGAACTACCCAATGATCATCTTGAACACAATTTTTATGAGCCTACATTGTTTTTCACTAAAATCTCTAGTGCTTAGTGTATCTCCTTAATACTTTTCAGATAATACTAATCACTGTAGAAGTCTTTTTAAAGTGACTTTGGAGTCCTGCTGTAATTCAGAGATCATGTAATTGGTCTGCCTTCTCTCTCCCTCCCCCAGCCAAAATAACAGATTACATTCTTGCGTGTCGAAGTAGTAATTTAACTCCATCCAGTATTCTCTCTAATGTGCCATTTGTTTTATAAATCCCCTCTAGATTTCTCAGCTCATGCTAGACTTTTTTAAAGTCATAAAATGACTCTAAATTATTAACTCATGAAAATGTCTCTGTGTCCTCAAGAGAGATGAAGAGAGATGGAAGGAAACAGTGCTCACAAGACCCCGATGTTATTTGTAAAATTCCCTACAGAAAATTATAATGTCTGTTTTTAAGATTATTTCATTTTATAGCATATTTGAAATTTTTAAAAATATATTTTGAATATGTATTGATAGAGAATATGCATATATGTTTTTCTATTATCCTGGTTACCTTTTAACAGAAATTTATCCCTAAAAAGATTTCTTTATTGCTTTTATGGGCTATTTAAATTATAGTGCTGCTGTAAGAATAATCACAACTATTCCCAAAATGTCACTGAAAATTTTAAGATCAACAACAATAGTAATAATGGCTAACATGATCCCAGCACTTATTTTGTGCCCCAAGTGTTCCACATGTAATTCATCTAATCTACTCAGCAACTCTCTGAGTACTTAGATGATATGTGATAAACAGTGGGACTTTTGCCCACACTTTACAACATCTTTTTTTTTTTTTTTTAATGTGTTTATTTGGTTGTGCCAGGTCTTAGTTGCAGCATGTGGGATCCAGTTCCCTTACCAGGGATCAAATCTGGGCCCCTTGACTTGCGAACTGTGAGTATTAGTCACTGGGCCACCAGGGGAGTCCTGCTGCATCATTCTAATCAATGTATGCTGCTGCTGCTGCTGCTAAGTCGCTCCAGTCGTGTCTGACTCTGTGCAACCCCATAGACGGCAGCCCACCAGGCTCCCCCATCCCTAGGATTCTCCAGGCAAGAACACTGGAGTGGGTTGCCATTTCCTTCTCTAATGCATGAAAGTGAAAAGTGAACGTGAAGTCGCTCAGTCGTGTCTGACTCTTAGCGACCCCATAGACTGCAGCCTACCAGGCTTCTCCATCCATAGGATTTTCCAGGCAAGAGTGCTGGAGTGGGGTGCCATTGCCTTCTTCGAATCAATGTACACTTGCTCCCAATTTTCTTATTTAGCACATCATGAAATTGCTTTAAAGGTATAGACATTTTGCAACGTTACACCAGTTTGCAGCTGTATCTCCTGTATCTAATTTCCAAATAGGCATACTCAGCAGTCTTAGTCCGTGATCGTTGCTAGTATGAAGATTTTTCTTTCATCCCCATCTACATTCAAAATAAGTACCCTTTCTCTATCTGGTAGATCTTTCTTCTCAAATTTAAAAACCCATCCCAAGTGTCATACACAAAACGAAGATTTCACTTGATTTCTAAGCTGATTGTGAATTGCACCTCATGACTCAGTAGCAGAGAATGGAAAGCAATCGCCCGCATGATGGGTTCATATGCCTGCAAGCTCTGGAAGATAGGAGACATCATCCCTTCTGTTGTGCTTTCTGTATGACCATCCTATCCACGTCAAGAAAAATCTTCAAGGTTTTACCAGCTAGGCGGGTAAGGCCTCTATTATCTCTGTGGAGTTTTTTTATTTGATTGTTCATCCTTTCCAATATGAATAATTTTAGCCAGGTTTGCTCAATTTTCTTGGTAAAAATTGTTATAGGACTATCCGATCTCCAAATGGAGAATATTGAAGCCCAATTCTCCTCTTTCGTTGCAATAGTTTCCTCAATGTAATAACAGGATTCTTTCACTCACTGAGGACAATCTATATCTGTGACTATATAACAACAGTAGTCAGCTGGCTTATTTTTTGTTCCATCGAGATAGGAAATGTATTCCATTATTTATTTATTGAGCATGCACAAGAGAGCATAGAAATGTATGTACTATTATTAGAGGCCCTTTCAATGCAAGTTAATAGCGATAATTTGAATTCATCATTTTAATGTTCAAATTTTATATTTATTCTGTCATGTCTATTTCAGTGAAGATTCAAAAAACCGAGGCATAGACATGGGTCACACAAACAGTATGTGTAGTTCTGGGACTAGAAGCTAAGCCACTTGACAACCGTAAATTGGTGAGCACATACATACTCTTATTATTTTAAAGATTAATGAGAAACCTTTTCTCATCTGTTTTGTATTCTGAGCTCCTAGTGCACTTTCTCATTTCTTGTTTACTGGGTATATGGATGCATGTAAGATCCATTTGGTTTTCTTAACAGGTTTCCCAACTGGTGTGCAGTAAATGGATATCAGGTATGCTTTAGATTTTATTTCTTTTCATCCTCAGACCTTGGCAGGATGTTGAATAGTGAAGAGCCTGGAGTGTACTATATGAGCTATAAAAACATTGTAATTTTTCCGATTATGCCATACCATGAAAAAATTTATAGCCACATATTTAACACATATATCACTAATTAAGAAAGAATTGAATAGAGTTGATTACAACTCAAATCAAGATATTGAAAGAGCAACCAGTTGAACCCACAGAAAACAAAAGGAATAAATCAATGAAAACAAAAGGAAAAAATTAGTGAATGATCGAATAGAAAGTAGTAGGACTGATAAATAAATCAAAAGCTCTTTTGTGGAGTGGGAAGAAAGGAAACACTACTAGTAAATCTAATAAAAACAGACTGTGCAAATTAAAAGTGAGGATGGCAAAGTAATTACAGCATAGACGAAATTCAAAGGCTTATAAAAGTATAATTTGCCTGAGTCTATTAAAATAAATAAGAGAACTGAATAAAATAAATAACATCTAAGAAAATATAAATCTCAAAAGTTGATCTCAGAAGACATCTATGACCATGAAAGAAATAGGAAGTGTTTTCAGTGAGTAAACCTCAAAGAAGTGCTAGGCCAAGAGTTTCAGAAACAAATTCTCTACAATCTTTGAGGCATTGTTGTTGTTCAGTTGCTAAGTTGTGTCCAGTTCTTTGCGACCCCTTGGACTGCCTGCCAGGCTCTTCTGTCCTCCACTGTCTCCTGAGTTTGGTCAAGAGAACTTCAGCTCTATTCAAATTATTCCAGGCCTGATAAAACATTAAAGTGTTAGAATATTTTTGTAAATTAGCATAACGTGATGACAAAACTTTAGACTGCATATAAAATTAAGTAAACTAATCTTACTTATATCTATTAAAACCATAAACATATGATTCAGAATTAGTGCATTAACAAATGTTGTATCCTGATCATGTGATGAAGGGTATTCATGTTAGGAATGCAAATGTAGATTTGTATCGGGTAATATTTCAACACAATCTGCTATACTGTTATGTTAAAGGAAAATAACTGTTTTTTAAGTACATGCAGAAATTAATCTGGCAATATTCAACACAAAATCCTGAATTAATAAGAAATATGAATATAGTAGAAATTGAGAACAGTTTCTTTCCTCTGATAATGGGGCTCAAACAATCTCATAATTAACTGTGAAGCAGATTTCTCAATAAAGTTAGTAATAAGAATGATGACTACTGTCACTGTCACTACTGAAAATTACTATAAAAAAATTACTAGGAATCTGAACATCATAATTATAGGAGAAAATGTTAGAAACTAGGGACTGAGTTTAACTATTGGAATTATTTGCATATGATATGCCATATACAGAAAGATCAAGAAATACAACTGCAAATGGAAATAGCAAGAGAATTGAATAAAGTGAGTTATAAAAGATGAAAACATAAAAATTAGTATAGGTGATATAGTGGATGGAAAGGTTTTATTTACAATAGCAAATATATTTAGATTATCTAGGCATAAACATTTAGTCTATATGGACATAAATGTAGAAGAAGGCTTTTAAGAGAGAATTTAAAAGTTAAACAAGTATGTAAATGAGATCTGAAGACAATGGGAAGACTTCTCATTCATATGTATTAATAAAATACTCAGTAGTGTTAATATGTCAGTTCTCCCTAAATCAGCTTATAAATACATATAATATGTTTGAAAATATCAAGAATTCCCATAAAATTGACAAGTGTCACTAATGTTTATGTGGGAAAATAAGTGTGTGAGATTTTCCAAGTAACATCTAAAGAAGAAGAATAATGAAGGTGATAGCCACACAGATATTAAAACATATTACAATTTCACAATAATATAAACAGTTTGAGGTTGGTATAAGCAGATTAGTTGAACCAGAACTATTCAAGATAGTTGGGAAATTGCCTCAAATAAATACCAAATTTCACAGGTTAAGTCTTTGTGGAACAAGATGAGCTATTCAATAATTATTAGGGAAGAACTAACTGACTAGGTCTCTTGGCAAAAAGTTAAGCTGGAATTCTATTTGCCCCACTGTAAAGGAAAAAATACCAGACCACCTGACCTGCCTCTTGAGAAATCTGTATGCAGGTCAGGAAGCAACAGTTAAAACTGNGGACAGGAGGAGAAGGACAGAGGATGAGATGGCTGAATGGCATCACTGACTCGATGGAAGTGAGTCTGAGTGAACTCCGGGAGTTGATGATGGACAGGGAGGCCTGGCATGCTGCGATTCATGGGGTCACAAAGAGTCAGACATGACTGAGCGACTGAACTGAACTGAAAGGAAAATTAAGGATTTTTAAAAGATGATACCACTGAATTATAGAAAATAACTTTGGTGGAATTCGGTATGTATATGAGTGCTGTGTGGCTTTCAGAAGCTGTGGTTAAAGATTGATAAATTCGACCATAATCAGAAAATTCTTCAGTGGGGAGAAATTATAGGCAGAATCAAAACTGCAAAAATTAAACTGGGAATATACTTGATTTTCTTAATATACATAGAATATAGCAAACAGTAAAAAGTAAAGAAAACATGGGCAAGGTCACACGATAGGTTGTGTAATATAAAAGGAATTTAAGTGGTCAATAAGTTTAAAATTGCTTCCTTTTCACAGCCAAAGTGGCAATTAAAAAGTCTTTCAGGTTATAAAAGATTGTTTAAAGTGACAAGAATCACTTAGGAATAGTTTAGTGAAATAGACTTTCCCATACTGTTAGGGTATGGAGGAGAGAATACCCACTAGGTGACAATTTGGTAGTATTTTAACAACAGTAATAACAACAGAAATTGCTCATACCTATTATTTAGAAAATTTAACAAGTTCATTTCCTCTTATCACTGAACAATACTCAGTAGTATGGATGTACCACAGTTTCTTTATCCATTCCTACTGAAGGACATCTTAGTTGCTTCCACGTTTTGGAAATCATGCATAAAGCTGCTATAAACACCCTTGTGTGAGTTTTTGTACTAACATAAGTTTTCAGCTCATTTTAGCCACTTCCTAAGAGCGTGGTTTCTGGATTCCTTGGTAAATCTATGTTTAACTTTGTATAAAATTGTCAAACAGTTTTCCAAAATGGCTATACCAATTTTCATATTCACTAGCAGTGGATCAAAGTGTACGTTCCTTTATATTCGCCCTGTCATTTTGCTGTCAGTAGTTTGAATTTTTGCTATTTGAAGAGACGTTTAGAGGTATCTCACTTTTGTTTTAATTTTCAGTTTCCTAATGATAGGATACAGAGCCTTATTTTCATATGTTTATTTGCCATCTGTGTATCTTCTTTGGTGATGTCTTGTCAGATCTTCTGCCCATTTTTTAATTGAGTTGTTTTATTTTTAAGTTTTGACAGTTTAAGTTGAGTTGTACATATTAGAGTCTTTATCACATATGTAATTTAAAATGTTTTCCCCCTGTCTTTCATAGAGCAGAAGTTTCAAATTTCAATTAAAACATTTTTTATTGGATTATGCTTCTGGTGTTGTATCTACAAAGTCATCACCCAAATCACGGAAACATATATTTTCCTCTTGTGTTATGTTTTGTACTCTTGAATTTTAGATCTGCAATCCATTTGAAATTAATTTTTGTGAAACTTGTAAGTTCTGAATGGTTCGCATGTGGTTGTCTCATTATTTGGGCTTTCCCAGGGGCTCAGTGGGAAAGAATCTGCCTGCCAATGCAGAAGGCATGGGTTTGATCCCTAGGTGGGGAAGAGCCCCTGGAGAAGGAAATGGCAACCCACTTCAATATTCTTGCCTGGGAAATCCCATGGACAGAGAAGCCTAAAGGGCTACAATTCATGGAGTCACAGAGTCAGACAGGACTTGGCAACTAAACAGTCCCTATTATTTAAGAACCAATTCTTTCTCCACTGAATTGCCTTTGCTTTTCTGTCAAATATCAGTTGACATTATTTATGTAGCTCTCTTCTTGGGCTCTCTGTTTTATTTTAGTAGTCTATCTGTCTACTTTTTGGTTAGTATTACACTTTGTTTGCTTAATGCAGTCTCATAGTAAGTCTTGAAGCTGGATACTATCAGTTCTTCAAGTGTGTCTGTTTAGTGTTGTGTTGGGTATTCTTAGTTTTGCCTTTCTCTGTAAATGTTACATTGAGTTTGTTGACATTCAAAACTACAACTTGCTGAAATTTTGATGGGAATTCTGTTGAATCTATAGATCATTTTGTAGTTGAAATGTTAAAATATTGAGTCTTTTTGCTCATGAACATAAAATGGCTCTCCGTGTATTTAGAGCTTCTTTGATTTTTTTCATCAGCATTTTGTAGTTTCCTCATATAGGTCACATATGTATGTATGGATGGATGGATGATCTATCTATCTACGTATGTGGTTGCTGTTAAGTTTGGACCTAAGTATTGTATATTTTGGGTCCTAATGTAAATAACATTATGTTTAAAATTTTATCATCCAATTTTTTTGTTGATGAAATAATAGAAAATAAATTAAGTTTGTATAAATTACAACCTTTCAATACTCACTTAAAAATTCCAGGAGGTTTTGTTGTCTGTTCTTTGGGATTTTCCATGTAGATAATCATGTCATCTGAGAACGAAGACCATTTTATTTCTCCCTTCTCAATCTATATACCTTTTATCCACTTTTCTTATTTTATCGTATTAGTTAATTCCAGTACAATGTTGAATAAGGATAGTAAGAGAGGACATTCTTGTCTTTTTTTTCTGATCTTGAAGGAAACATCTAGTTTGTTAATGTTGTTTTTGTTTTACCATTAGGTATGATGTTGCCTGTAGTGTTTCTTTGTAGATTCTTTTATTACATCAAAAATATTTCCCTTTATTCCCAGTTTCCTGGAAATTTTTATCATGAATGTGTATTGAATTTTCCCAAATGCTTTTTCTAAATCTATTGATATAATCATTGATTGTTTTCTCTTTCACCTGCTTATATGATGTAATTGATTTAATGTTGAACCAGCCTTGCATAAATGGAATAAATCTCACTTGGTTCTGGTGTATAGTTTTTTATATATAGTTGGATTTGAATTATTATATATCATTGAGCATTTTTGGAGAGAGATTCATCTGTAATTGTCTTTTCTCATTATGTCTTTATCTAGTTTTGATATCAATATTACAGTAATTCTGGCCTCATATAATGAGTTAGGAAGTGCTTCTTCTTCTTTGATATTTTTGGCAGATTTGGGGAATTAGTATTACTTCATCCTTAAATGTTTTGTAGAATTTACCAGTGAAACAATCTGGGCCTCTTGCTTTCTGTTTTGGAAAGTTATTTAATTATTGATTCCATTTTTAATCAAATTGTCTGTTTTTCCATGTGTGAGTTTTGGTAGATTGTGCCTTTCAAGGAATTGGACTGTTTCGTCTTAATATCAAATTTGTGTTGTCTAGAATTATTAATAGGATTCCTGGATCATATTTTTACTGCCATAGGGTCAGTTATAATGACCACTCTTTCGTTTCCAATGCTAGTGATTTGTATGTTGTGATATTTTGCATTTATATTTGGTTACTTTGTATTTATGTCATAACAGAGTGTAAAGAAGACTGAGAATAGAATTCATCATAGGTGATTTGTGTACAGTACACAGCCCTAGTTCTCTTAGTGAGTATATACATGGTGTGTCACGTATTTCAAAAGCATAGAGAAAAGAGGAAACAACATTACGGGGTTCATTTCCAACTGAAGAGTTTCAGAGTGCAGATATATGCAATCACACGTGATCAGAAAGACCCTCTAATTGTTTACTTGTTCACATTTTGGTTCCATGGAGTTTATTAAGACAAACTCTAGAAAATAGATATTTGGCCCATCTGCTTCATTTAAAGCATTCAGTTGTTCAATAAAGCCTGCCCAAGTACTGCCTTTTGTTCATTAATTTACTAAATCAAAAGTTTTTTTCTAGTAGTTTTATTGAGAAGTAATGATATACATCACTGTATGAGTTTAAGGTATACAGGGTGGTGGTTTGATTTACACACAGTACTGTGAAATGACTGCCACTGTAGGTTTAGTTAACATCCATGATCTCATCCAGATACAGTAAAAAGAAGAGGAAAAAAAACTCTCCTTGTGATGAGAACTCTTGGATCTCCTCTTTTAGCATCTTTCTGTCATACAGCAGTGTTGACCATAGCCATCGTGTTGTACATTACACCCCAGCACTTATTTATCTGATAACTGGAATTTGTACAGTTTTACCACCTTCTGCTAATTCCTCCTTCTCCCTCACCCCACTACCTCTAGCAACTACAAATCTGATCTTTCTATGAGTTTGGTGTTTTGTTTTGTTTGTTTAGATTCCACATATAAGTGAGATCACACTATATTTGTCTTTGTGTGTATCTGTGTATGTGTACACATACCACTTAGGTTGTGTCTGTGTCTTGGCTGTAATAATAATAACATATTGTAATAATGCTGCTATGAACATGGGGGTACCAATATCTTTTGGGGTTAGTGTTAGCATTTCCTTTGTATGTATTCCCAAACGTGGAATTGCTGGGTCACATGATAGTTCTGCTTTTAATTTTTGGAGGGAACTTTGTACTTTTTTCCATAGCGGATGTACCAGCTTCTAGTTCTACCAGCATTATAGAAGGGTTTGCTTTTCTCCATGTTGTTGGCAGCTTTTGTTATCTCATCTTTTTGATGATGGTCATTCCAACACATACTCCCAGGTGCTTAATTTGCATTTCCCTAATGGCTAGTGATGTTTAATATCATCTCATGTTCCTGTTGACCGTTTATGTGTCCTCTTTGGAAAAAAATGTGTATTCGGGTTCTTTGCACTTGAATTTTAAAATTGGATTTTTTTTTTTTAACTATTGAATAGCTTGAATGTTGATCCAACTAGTTTGTAAATTTTTTTTTCCCATTCCATGGATTGTTTTCTTCCTTTGTTGATGTGAATCAAGTTTTATCAAGTACCAAAATTTATATTATTTTTATAAAGAGAAGTAAATGTTATGTTAAAATTAAAAACTGGGGAGGGGGAAAGGAGAAGCAGATAAACATTTCAGAAATAGATATGCTTGAGATCTTCAAAATCAGTGTAGCTATAAAGTGATGAAACCAGAATTTAGTAGAAAAGTCCAATCTGATTCTTTATAAGATAAAATGCACATTCTAAAAGCAGGTCACTTTTATAAATAAACTACTAGGATCCAGAGGCAGGAAACATGGGTTTTAGAACTAACTTTGCCACTTTGTTGGGTGATACTGAGCAAGTCACACTTTTTTTTTTTTTTAATCTAGGATATTTCAGATGATCTACATGATTTTTCAGTTTTATGAAACTAACTGCATCTCATGTGCTTAGCTACCCCCAAGTCAAAAGAGTGGTGAAATATGAGGGAAGGGAACCTCCCTGGTGGTCCGGTGGTTAGGACTCCAGGCTTCCGATACAGAGGGTGTGGGTTTGATTCCTGGTTGGGGAGATAAGATCCCATATGCCCCATCACTGCAGCACCAAAATATAAAACAAACAATATTGTAACAAATTCAGTAAAGACTTTAAGAATGGTCTGCATCAATTTTTTTTTTTTTAATGGAGAAGAAAATGACAACTCACTCCGGTATTCTTGCCTGAGAAATCCTATGGACAGAAGGAGCCTGGTGGGCTACCATCCATAGGGTTGCAAAGATTCAGACGTGACTTAGAGACTTAACAACAGAAGGACTCTTAGAAATAAGTTTGATATTCATTTTACATCTGGAAAATGAATCTTAGTATTCCCCTAAAAGGGGAAGTGATTCAGATGGTTCAGCTACCTCCAGAGAGATGTCATCTTACAAATACTTTTCAAAGAACTAAAAATAAAAGTATCTGTATCTAATAAATCCTTTAAAACATGTGAAGGAGAATATGCAATGTTTTAGTTTCAATCTTATTTGAGTTTTCTTTTCCTCCTTCACTTTCTGCATTCTTTTTTTTTTCTTGCTCCTTTTCTTCTATCTCTTCGTCCTCTCTATTCCTTTAACTTCCTTCTATAAATACTTCTTTTCTTACCACCTTTCTCTGTCCTGCTCTGCTTGCAATATAGGGCAGTTCATTATATGTATAGAGTTAGCAATTAATATTCAAGGCTAGATAGATTTCCAAGCCACGAAACTTAGTATTAATAAGGCTGACACTGGTTCAATTCCCAAGGGTAGCCAGGTAATGAGAGGAGATATGTACCTGTCATGATTTCTAGAGAAATACCCAGCATATGGTCTTTCATCAATGGGGATTTTTTTCAAACTTGATGATAAGTGGGTTAAGTGTGAATACAAGGTGACTATTTTTGCATTGAGATCAATCTGTTATTATGTCACAATTATGTCTCCATGCTCAAGAGCAGCTAAGAGTCTGTTTTTCTCCCTCCAGAACCCTCAGAGCCTCTTTATATTCATGTGCTCACTATTTATATACATTATAAAGTCAGTTAAACTAAGGGAAAGCTCTAAGGCTTAGAGGTTTTAGATAATAGTGGCCCAAACAGTCTTCCTTCATCAAAGAAGTTTACAATTTATTATGCTTCGTCTTTCTCTGTGAGGAGATAAAGGACACTTTTCCAAGGGCTTCTGGGGCCTGTGTTTCATAGATAGGGAGAACACATGTCCGACTTTGGCCGGAACAGTCCTTGGTTAATGCCTGCATTTCCCCCATAGAGGTGAAAGAACCTCTTTTAATCTTCAAAGTGTCCCAGTTTGGAAGATAGATTGTATGGTCCCTCTATTCATAGACCATCTTGAAGCTGAAGGAACGATTTCTTGTATGCATTAGATAAGGCACAGTTTGGTTTTTCTCCTCCAAGCGAAGGCCTTGCTGGTGAGTCCAGACAGCCGAAAGACAGCTGAGCCTTGTGCTTGCAGGGTGTCTTGAAATATTTTCTGTTGGATTAAAACACTGAATTGCTCAGTTTTGTGAACCCACTCATTGGTTTGAGAATTAGTTGACAAAGTGAATTGCTTCTTCAAAAGGCTCGATCCTTGTTGAAAATCAGCCTGATTTAGGGAGGAGTGGAACTTTCAGTTCAGTTTTTCTGGGAACATCAATTGGTTGAATTTGCAGATATAAAGACACATTTTCTGTGATTTGCCAACTCTTTAATTACTATTCATTGAAAAGCGAAACATTTTGAAACTCTGAGCTATGACTGCATTCATCCTGCCTTAGCCTGCTGCTTGCTTCTATCAGATGAGCACGCAGAAGAAACCCTTATTGATTTGACAGAGTGGAGCTTTTCAGCCAAATGAATTATGCCTGGTAACAGAAAATGTTTGGGAGAATATGCAGAGTATATATTTCTTTTCAAAAACTCTGATATCCTCATGTTTTAGGGAGTATGACTTCCTTTTAATTTAAAGGAAAACTTCTAATTCAACTGTATGCAAACAATGAAGGGATAATTTACCATTATGAGAAAGGAATAAAAATGAAAACCTTGTAAGGGATGAACAGAAATCACATAACTGAAGTGAATAGATCAAATGTTACCATATAATGAAGATGCTTTCTCAAAATATATTTGAAATAGAAGTGTTATAGTTTTTCTGACTTCATGACATAGTCATTGGTTTTGGGTAAAATGGGGATCAAATTGTGGCTCATCACATATCCCTCTCCATCTTGCTCACCATGACCTAGTCACACTGTCGTCTCCCTGATTCTGGAAGGTGCTAGACTCCTAATAACTATTCCAGCTAGCCCTTCAGGACTTCTTTTGGTCACTGGTCTTCTCCCTCGCCTCATTTACATTACGTATCTAAGGGACTCACATGCGATAACACTGGGGCTTCCTGGTGCCTCAGCAGTAAAGAATTCGTTTGTAATGCAGGAGACACAGGAGACCCAGTTTCTATCCCTGGGTCAGGAAGATCTNTAGCCCTTCAGGACTTCTTTTGGTCACTGGTCTTCTCCCTCGCCTCATTTACATTACGTATCTAAGGGACTCACATGCGATAACACTGGGGCTTCCTGGTGCCTCAGCAGTAAAGAATTCGTTTGTAATGCAGGAGACACAGGAGACCCAGTTTCTATCCCTGGGTCAGGAAGATCTCGTGGAGGAGGGCATGGCAACCCACTCCAGTAT
Organism: Neotragus moschatus; assembly: GCA_006410615.1. Lineage (NCBI taxonomy): Eukaryota > Metazoa > Chordata > Mammalia > Artiodactyla > Bovidae > Neotragus > Neotragus moschatus. Next base: position 496,555 of record SJYA01003144.1, on the reverse strand, counting down.
TCTTGCCTGGAGAATCCCATGGACAGAGGAGCCTGGTGGGCTACACTCCATGGAGTCACAAAGAATTGGACACGACCGAAGCCACTGAACACAGGAGCTGCAAGTGTGCTTTTCAAACTGCAGTGCTTAATTGTCTATATCTTTTGCTAGACTGTGAGCTCTGTGATGCTGGCTGACTTCTGCAGTAATGCTGGGTTTTGTATTGTTGTTCTTTATTTTGGGAGTGTTCCTCACAGGGATAGCTCTGTTCTATCATGTAATTCTCAGCTCAGATGTCTCCCCAGAAATTGTCTGGTCTAGAGGAGTTTCCCTATTGTTGTCTGTTTATTTCAGCCAAGGGACTCTAGATTTATTTTATATATAGTTTCTTTATCCCCCACAAGCAGATAGGACCACCTGAACAGAGGTATTGCTTCTCCTCTACCTGAAGGATGTATAAAAGACCTAGTATATAGAATCTATGCAAATATTATTTGTGAACAAATGATACTGCTATATTTCTATAAGTTGACATATATAAAATTATTGAGCATATGTATGCTCAATATAGATTAATGCTCAATCTGTTATCAAATATAGATTGCTTAATAAACAGTTTACTATATGGACAGTTGGAATTTCCAGTCTCAATTCAATCATGTAAGTTGTGCCTAACATATCAAATCATTACTAATCAATTAACCCTGAGGTCAAAATAAACAAAAAAATGCACATTTTCACTTTGGGGTGTATTAAGTAAGTACTAATGTTCTAACATTCCTTTATGAAGTGGAACAGCAATCTGGCTATTTAAACCAAACACAAAATTGAGAAATTTCATACCTCAGTTTATATAGGATATACTTGTTTCTCCTAAATGAATATTGTTCAAGTTGACATATATGGGGGAAAATAACTGAAATGTTGGTTATGAGCAACTGCAATTATTGTGCTGATCATACTGTAAAAATACTGGAAACGAAGCACACAATCATCGTAGTGGGCAGATCATAAAAGACTGACTTTTACCCTTTTATTGAGTTGGATAACTCAGCCTTAATTACTGATGAGAAATATGAACTTCTAATAGAAGTTGAAGAGTACCCAATAAATGTACCTTCATTTGTTATCTTCCGAAAGTGTCATTCAAGCTTAAAATCTGTTAAATTTTTTTCATCATGTTGCCCTTGTCTAAGAAAACCTAACAGTACCTTTTTCAAATCACAGAGAAGTTATTTCATTGGTTTGTTATTATTACTGAGGCTGATGAACTGCTAAAGAACAGGATCGGGACTGAACTTTGTATTTTTATAATAATGGCCAAGTAATCTTCCGAAAAATTCTAACACCACCCTGGGGAACATGATACTAAGAGCATGTATTTGTCATGTGTGGCCACAAGCAATCTGCTGATGATTTCCAAATGACATTCTCCATATCTAAGTCTTATTTGGATGCTTACACATCTGCTCTCCTGTTAGCAGTATTATCAAATAGCTTTAAGGGGTGTACTTTAAATACCTGAAAGCTTTCACATTCTGCAGAAGCCCTGGTAATGCATGTGATGATGATCTCAATTCTTTTCTATCAGGGTGAATTTTAGAGAGGTTGATCGATATGTAATGTTGTGTTTGTTGCTCAGTTTTGTCCAACTATTTGTGATCCCGTGGACTGTAGCCTGCCCGGCTCCTCTATCCATGGGATTCTCAAGTCAAGAATACTGGAGTGGGCTGCCATTTCCTTCTCCCAAAATGTAACGGAAAGATATTAAAATGTGGTTTTCCTGGGTCTTTGGAAATGTAACATTTGAAAAGTTATATTATTAAGAGCACCAGGGACATTTTACATTTGGCAGGTTTCTTTTACTTCTTAAGTATCCAGATGTTAATATATAAAATATCTTTTTAAGTATTTGTTTTCTTTCTTTCAATATAAAGCAATGGATAGTTATTTAATTTATGTAAATGAGAACTTTTCTCCCATCACCTTTCTGATTTAATATTCAGACTAGCTGCATTTTGTTAAAATTTTTCTTTCCCTGTTCCAAATTATTGTAAACACAAGGTAGCATTTTAAAATGGTTCGGTGGTAGCAATAAATACAGATTTACACATAATTCTTAAAAGTTGATATATAATAAGTTATCTGTATCCAATATTGATTACAGAGTTCTCAGAATCCATTATTCTGAAGAATATAATACCAGTGAAGCAATGTAATACCAGTTCTGGAATTAAGGCTTGTTAGGACTGAGAGAAAACAGTTCTTAACCACTCAATGAAACAGATAGTTAAACCAAAGATTAGTGAAGTTAAAACACTTGCCTAAGGTTATGGACCTTCCAAGACAGGATTTATGTTCCATGATTCTAAGTCCAGTGTTCTCACTGACTATATCATGTGCTTTTCATAGAGATATTCTGAAAGTAGTTGGTGTAACAGCAGTGATTTAAAATTTGGAATCCTCTTAGTGAATCTCAGAATTCAAAAACCAGTGTAAGATTTTATCAGCTACTTATTTTAAATGGTACAAGTGAACTTATTTGCAAAGCAGAAATAGAGACACAGACGTAGAGAACAAATGTATGGCTGCCAAGGGGAGAAGGGGCCGGGCGGTGGTGGTGAGATGAATCGGAGGTTGGGACTGAGATGTATACACGGCTGCTGCTGCTAAGTCGCTTCCGTTGTGTCTGACTCTTTGCAACTCTAAGGACTGTAGTCCGCCGGGCTCCTCTTAGTGAGGATTCTCCAGGCAAGAATACTGGACTAGGTTGTCAAGCCCTCCTCCGGGGGATCTTCGCAACCCAGGGATTGAACTCGGTCTTCGGCATTGCAGTCAAATTCTTTACCACTGAGACACCAGGGAAGCCCCATATATACACTATTATGTATAAGATGGGTAAGAAATAAGAATCGACTGTAGAGTAAAATGCCCTGTGGTCACCTAAATGGGAAGGAAATCCAAAAAAAGAGGATCTATGCATACGTATAGCTGGTTCACTTTGCTATACAGCAAAAGTAACACAAATTTGTAAAACAAGTATACTTCAATAAAAATTAATTAAAAATAAATAAAGTAAAAGATTGATTAGTTCTATCTCCAGTAGGTCTATAGGGCAGTCAGTAATAGAATCTGGGTCTTCATTTGTAACAAGGTTGTCTAGTGATTGGATCAGTTTGGTAAATATTTTGGCTTATGATCTTTCCATTCAAGCATATGGCATGTATGTAAAATACCTGAAATGTCTATGTGGGAAGCATAGCATCTTTATGTAGCAGTGGATGATGAAGTCTTTCAGAATATCGAAAGATATTTAATACAAGCGAACATGAAAATGTATGGATAAAATACAACTGTCTTTTTGAGATTCAGAAGGAGTTTTGTTTAATTGAATTATCTCAGTCAAAAGTTTGTTGACAGCACACCCATCCACCATCCATTCTGGCCAAAAGAAGTAACAAGGAAAGTGTCTATTTGATAAGACCGATTACCCTATCAATTCAAATATGTCTCTGGTAATAAGTCAAAACATTTATTTTAATATGAAAATGTTATTAAATGACTCAATTTTCTATTCTAAATATGTATATAACTGTCAATCAATTAGATGCCACAAAATTAATGTGCAGAAGCAAAGCAATCAGTCTTAATTGTTCAAGGAAAAATTCAGGTCACCTATCAACCTAAAAGAAGAAAGATGTCCAGATTTTATTTTGGCTGTTTAGCATTTCCCCTGTTAATTTCCTATTTTAATTTTCCAGCCTCCTAAATTAACTATTCAATATTTCACTATTCAGATTTCCACACACCTGTTTGGCATGAAGACAAAAAGGGTAAGAAGAAATGGCGTTTATGAGATTAGTCCCAAACCAGCCCTTTTATCGACCCACAAGTCATTAACCATCTGTTTGCTTCCTATCAGCCCCTGGCTGTATCTTTCTGCATCCCACCTGCTGGAGCCCTTGCAGACAAATTCCTGATTAATCAGTTTCTCTGGCTCTTAATTGTTCACTTAATTCCTGAGATGAGAGCATATCTCTTCCTTTCAGGGATATGCGAAAGTTTGAATTGTGCTTCTGGAAATGCAGACCTTTGATTTGGATAGATTTAGTACTGTCTGAGCATCGCCCCAAGAGGGGCATCATTGGAAATAACTTATAACCCTCTCTAGCATCCTCTAAGCTTGCACAACCAGCAATATTGTCATATATCAACATAATTCTTAAATATAGAAAATGCATAGCTAGTGGCTTGGGGATTATATTTTGGGAGTATGTAAGTCAAGCTTCGTGCACTAGTTTTATTTTATTTTGATTTATTTTTTGTTGGAGTATCGTTCAGTTGCTCAGTCATGTCCGACTCTGCAACTCCATGGACTGCAGCATGCCAGGCCTCCCTGTCCATCAGCAACTCCTGATTCTTGCTCAAACTCATGTCCATCAAGTTGTTAATGCCATCCAACCATCTCATCCTCTATCATCCCTTTCTCCTCCTGCCTTCAGTCTTTCCCAGAATCAGGGTCTTTTCCAATGAGTCAGGTCTTTGCATCAGGTGGCCAAAGTATTGGAGTTTCAGCTTCAGCATCAGTCCTTCCAATGAGTATTCAGGGTTGATTTCCTTTAGGATTGACTGGTTTGACCTCCTTGCTGTCCAAGAGACTCTCAAGAGTCTTCTCCAGCACCACAGTTCAAAAACATCAATTCTTTGACGTTCAGCCTTCTTTATGGTCCAACTCTCACATCCATTCATGACTACTGGAAAAACCATAGCTTTGACTAGATGGACCTTTGTCAGCAAAGTGATGTCTCTGCTTTTTAATATACTGTCTAGGTTGGAGTGTAGTTGCTTTAAAATGTTGTGTTAATTTATGCTGTACAAAATAAAATGAACCATATATATATATATATATATATATATATATATGTCCCCTCTTCCTTGGACTTCCTTCCCATTTAGGTCACCATAGAACATTGAGTAGAGTTCCCTGTGCTATACAATACGTTCTCATTAGTTATCTGTTTTATACATAGTAGTTTATATGCATCAATCCCAATCCCCCAATCCATCCCATCCCCAGTCCTCCCTTATGCTAATTTTAAAGACTAGGCAGTATAGTTTGACCAACCTATATGAAATTTTTTGCCTTTAGTGAACTTCTTATAACTTTTGGGCTTGAACCTGGGTTAGTTTGTAAGTAAATGGTAAACAGTGATTAATTTATTGCTTAGAAATATTATGACCTTTCTCTGAAAATAGTAAAATGCAACCAAATTTCTTTCTATGAGAAACACATCTCCATTTGTAATGCACTGTGTAAGTAACTGTAAAGTAGGTGAAGAACATGTTAACTAATTCCAGTTTTACTCTCTCATTCTGTCCACACATTTTGAATTCAGATGGTCTGACAACTGCATTGTCTCCTACAAAATGTTTGACCCACATTTTGTGAAATAATGATGATATATTTGATTGTTTGTTTCTCATTTGTCCTTCTCTGAATATAATATTAACTCGCTAAGCAGTAATTTCATCCATAAATTAAAGTTGCATGATTACATTTTGTCAGCTGTATTGATAAAATAGGATCTGCAGCAGCTAGCTGAGATTTACTGAGTGCTTAGTGTATACATGACACTATTGTAAGCACTTGCTGTTTATGTCCTCAGTTCCTGCAATACACTTAGGAGGTAAGTGCTGTATTTGTGCAGCTGTGACACACAGAGGCTAAGGGACTCTCCCAGAGTCAAACAGGTTCAAACTGGCAGAGCCAAGTTGTGAGAGGTCTAGGCCAGAGGTCTTAATTAATTGCATTTTGTGTGTATCTGTGTGTTCAGTTGCTCAGTCTTGTCTGACTCTTTGCGACCCCATGGACTGTATTCCACCAGGGTCCTCTGTCCATGGGATTTCCCAGGCAAGGATGCTGGAGCAGGTTTCCATTTCCTTCTCTAGAGAATCTTCCTGACCCAAGGACTGAACCCACATCTCTTGCGTCTCTTGCACTGGCAGGTGGATTCTTTACCACTGTGCCACCTGGGAAGCCATTTTATCTCTCAATCTTTAAAACTTATTTTATTGATGTGTAATTGATTTACAATGTTGTTTAACTTCAGATGTACAGCAGTGATTCAGTTATACATATATACTATTTTTTAATTCTTTTCTATTATAGTTTATTACAGGATATTGAATATAGTTCCCTGTGCTATACAGTAGGACCTCGTTGTTTATCCATCCTATATATAATAGTTTACATCTGTTAATCCCAAACTCCCAAACCATCTCTCCCCAGCCACCCTCCCTCTTGGCAGCCACAAGTCTGTTCTCTCATCTGTTAGTCTGCTTTTGTTTTTATGTCTTAATCTTGAATTATAAGCTTGAGGAAAGTGAGCTTTCAATCCAGATTTCTTTACATGAGGTGCTTCACTGTACAACAAAAAATAAATTTTTGGTAAGTTTCAAAAAGAAAAAGGCAGGAGAAATGAATGACCTACATTGTGAGTCATTCTTCGTTTAGTGGTGAAATGGTTCAAGAAATTTATACTAATTCAAATTCAAGAAGTATTTTAGTTGTCCAGGTCCTAGACAGAATTGTTGAAATTAGAATCATTCTCTTTTGAACATTAAAATCTACTCATTTCTGAAATATTTAATATAATAGAAACTGAAATAAAGGAGATTAGGGAAACTAAAGAAATGTATACTAGCTAGTCACAGTTTGTTATATAATGTATACATATTAGTCATATGCGATTTTAAAATTAGACGAAACATTTATATCATAAAACTTTGACAATAAACCAAAATTTTAATGTCAAGTTGTCAATAGGTATAAGGCCTTTTTTTCTACCTTTAATAGAGATAAAATATATTACAATTAATATCTTGCGTGAAAACCAGTTCAGTTCAGTTGCTTAGTCATGTCCAACTCTTTGCAACCCCATGGACTGCAGCACATCAGGCTTCCCTGTCCATCACCAACTCCCAGAGCCTACTCAAATTCATGTCCATCGCGTTGGTGATGCCATCCAACCATCTTATCCCCTTTTGTCCCCTTCCCCTCCCACCTTCAATCTTTCCCAGCATCAGGGTCTTTTCCAATGAGTTGGTTCATCACATCAGATGGCCCAAGTATTGGAGTTTAAGCTTCAGCATCAGTCCCTCCAATGAGTATTCAGGGCTGATTTCCTTTAGAAGGGACTGGCTGGATCTCCTTGCAGTCCAAGGGACTCTCAGGGGATAGAGTATATTACAATTAATGTCTTACATGCAAATAAACTTAGACAAAGAGTATTTTTTATTCTGATGACAATTAAGGACACCCATGATTATCGCTAAGTTCTAAGCACAATTTAAGCTATCACTAAACTCAAATAAAAAAGACTTAAAACACTGGTTCATGTTTGTCTGTCGTTTCCAGAGGGAAAGCCAAAAGTAAAATAGCAGTTGTTTGCAATTGTGGTGCAAAAGCCATGTGTGATTTGAGCCTGTTTCTCTGATTGCAGCAACAGCTCTGATTGTTTCTGGAGGGCAGTGTATGTTTGCTGATACAAGGAGGGTTTAGGGACTGGCATCCGGAAAGATAAGATCTGTTCTTGACGACATATAAACTGAAGAGGCTCCTGTGAGGACCATGTCTTATTATCCAGGCACAACAGCATCTCACCCGGGCTTTGTTCTTTAGCGAGAGGAACACATTTCTTCCCTGGTTTTAGACCTTGGTTGTCTAATTCATGTCTAGCATCATTCATTGTATCTAAAAATTTATCCTGTGACAACCTAGAAGGATGGGATGGGCGTGTGGAGGAGGCAGTCTCTAGAAGGAGGGGATGTATATATATGTATAGCTAATTCAATTTTTTGTACGGCAGAAACCAACACAACTTTGTAAAGCAATTATCCTTCAATAAGAAAAAAAAAAAAAAAAAGAAGAAAAAACCCAACTCTGTAGTTTACTCCAATAATTAACACTCCTTTTCTGTAAAATAAGTGAACCATAATTGTGCTTTTTTTGAACAAGTTCAGGCCAAGTCATTTTTATAGTAGAAAAATAGACTGAAATTTTCTGATGTGATTACAGGAAAATGTATTCCTACTTTAAAAATATAGTTAGTATAGCCAACCAACAGCAGAAAACTATAAGCTTCCTTTGAAGGACAGATTTTCAATGCAGTAGGTGAAAAATCACAGGCCAAGGAGGTAGCTTGAATCTTAACTCCAGTTCTTAGCACACGTGTGAATTTAGCTGCATCCCTAATCAGTTCAGTAGCTCAGTCGTGTCCGACTCTTTGCAGCCCCATGAATTGCAGCACGCCAGGCTTCCCTGTCCATCACCAACTCCCGGTGTTCACTCATAGCAGCTACCTTATGGAAAACATGGATAATAACGATCAGACAACAAAGTGCTGTAAATGTTGCAGACCACATGAATACTCAGAAAATGGTAGTTAGCCTTATACTTTCAGATTCTTTCTGTATTCAGTGAGATCAGTGAAATGACACATGCTTTGCCTGCTGTACGCTTACATTATTCCCTGCTGATGAGTTAACACCAGGAAATGAAAAAGAAAGGAAAGACGAGGCATAAGATGATGATGATGGTAACTGAAAAATAACAGTTGAATGTCATAAATTAAAATAAAGCCTCATTTTAATCCTCATGGAAAGTGGTAAGAAATCTAGATTAATGGACTCATACTATGCATTATGTTTGGTATGCTGTGTTAAGTATACTAGCTTACTTGCAGAAAATGCCTTAATACTCTGAGTAAATGTAAAGTTTTGACCCTCTTCTTTAGTTTTTTTTCCCAAGTCTTTGAAGCTTTAATGCTAACTGAGCTGAACCCACATAAAAAGGAGATTTACATTAATGAATAATTAATTATGGTATCTGAAATTAAAATCAATCTCATTAGGTGAAAACTGTCAACTTTTCTAGCAGATTATTTAGTAGACCCATGTGTACAAGATTGATCCCAAATGGGAATTCATTGATCACAACAGTATCTGAAAACACTTCGATACTGATAGGACTTTTGTCTATGGGTGGAAATTCAACAAGCTTCTCAAATTTGTAAGTTTCCCTAAAACAGGAGGGAGTAAAACCAGTCTTTGAGTTATTGAGAATCTGTCTCATGTCTGCCCTAACAGCAGAGATGTTCGCAATGACTTCTCAACCATAAATATCCCAGCATGCAGATAGGATTGTGTTGAGAACCATATAGGAAAGACTGGAGACTACAAGTCACTCCCTCCATCAGATAGAAAAGTCCCTTAGCCTCTTGATGTATGTAGTAGATTCTGATCAAAATTTACTATTTCCAACAGAATGTCACAGAGTAACAATTTTGGAGCACTGGCTATATGTTGAATACTTTTAATCTCCACATAGCTCTATAGAGTGAGTATTATTACCCTCATTTTATAGATGAGGAAACAAAAGTACACAGAAGTTAGGTGATTTACTTAATTTCACAGTTTTAACAGACCGCTTAACACAAATATGAACTAAATCCCACGTGTGAGTCCAAATGGCTTCTTTTATATCATGTCGTCTTCTAATAAAATAAGCTGATTAATCATTTTGCCAAAACTTGCCCTCAGATACCAAAATAGATGCCTTCTTACTACAAAATATACAAGGTAGGAAGTACAGAAATTCATTGACAGTTGAAATCCCCCTTGACTAAAGTTTCTATCTGGCTAGAAAAATGGGTCAAGCCCATTTTCATGGAAGAAAATGTAGAGGAGAAAAAAATTAATCCTGTTTCAGTGAGTAATAAAAATCCTTATTTTTGAAAATATTCAAGGTTCACATTTTTGGGGGAAGATGACAAATAAAAAAATTCCAGAATCATTTGGATTGAAGAAAAAAAGATGAAGCAAGGGTTACTATGGCTGGAATTGCCCAGAACGCACATGAGGATAACTGAGTATTTTTCAGTAGATGCTGAATTTACTTAAAGGCAGAGCTGCACAAACATGTGTGTCAGAGGAGTCCAGTTGTCTTTTTCAGTCCAGTTGTCTTTTTCAGTCCAGTTGTCTGGACTGAGGAACACAAATAATCTTTTCGAAACCTAAGCTTTGTGTGTCTCTAGCAACTGCAGTGTATTTTTAGGGTTATGGGAAATATTTTCCTGATACCTGAGCACAGAGATTTAGGGAGAAATTGATAAATTATTCAGGCATTATTATAATAAGAATCTTTCATGTTCCCCTAGGATTTTCATATTTTGCTTATTAGAATGTGACCTTTTAAAAATGTTAGATAGTATACTTTTTTGAAGAACGATGACAAACTTTGGATTTTATTATTGAACATCCATGGGAAATTAATTGTATTTCATAAGATCATCGGGTTCCAAATCAAGAAACAGAGTTATATGAATTGTGTCTTCTTAACCCTAAAAGAGTAAAATCTCATTCCAGAACTTCAAGTAGATGAGGACCTCAAAACCACGCACTTTGGGTTGCATGTGGATTCTGTACCATGTCGAAGGGTAGATGAACCTGGGGGTGAGAGAGACACCTGTGAGCATACAAAAAAGAGAGGAGGCTGCCCCTGTTTGGAAACAACATTATAGAATGTATTGCCCCATTGACAAAATGTAGAGAGGAATCCTAGAAGAATCGCTGTTTTATAACTAGGGGAGATGTGTGGACAGGAGTGAAAAAAGGAATGGCAGAAGTAATGGCTAGGCTAGCAGTGAAACATGGAACAAAATATAATGTAGATGGTGGTTCAGGCTGTTCTGGAACTAATTTTTACAGACAGGGCATGTGTCAGGTGTTATTTCTTACCATAACCAATGTATGAGGTCACACAAAAGCACTGGTTTAGACTGAACATATGTAGAAATGAGTCACGTTCCATACCCTCCCATTTTAATAAAACTGGTAATGCCACTCCCAAGCATTTGATTTCTCTTTTCTTAGAAGCTGAAAACAAGTTTGTTTTTCTGAAAAAATGTAGCCATTGTGTATGTGTAGTCTTAGATTTCAGTGGTATTTTAATGGTTTAGAGAGTCACCTGTACTGATTATTACCTTTTTTTTTTTCTTTTTGTAAATCAAAGATAAAGTACTTATTTGAGGTTCTAGGCATTATGGAAGTACAAATCAAATTTCTGTCATCAAGAAGCTCCATGTCCACATAAGAATATAATACTTAAAGACATGAAAATTTAATAACCATGGGTAGAGTTTGAATTTTTCCATTTCATAAACATGGGTCAAACACTGGTCCTATCTCATTTGACTATGTTTTACCTTGTGAAGTCTCATTTTTTTCATCAAAACCAGGATAATTGATTACTTTGATCTCCTGGGGTTAGTTTGAGGATATGATTAGATGTGTGTATTTATCAAATTACTTGGCCACTTGGCAATTACTAGATTGAGTATATACTCATAATTTTCATTATTGAATTATACTGACCATTGCAAATGGATCTAAGACTGGAAGGAGATATATTTGGTGTGAGTTTATAAGATAAAGTTTTATTTAAAAGGCTTTGGTGTGTCATCAAGTGAAATATCACATTAAAGAATAATAACCAAAAATGAATTACATTAGACATCAGAATGCACTAAGACCCTGATTTGTTTGGAAAATCTAATATTGCCAGCTTCATTGATTATAACAATTTATTTAATGTCCTCATGTACTTGTTTTGCTGATCTGAATACACAGTGACAGGTAATCAATAATTTTTTGTGGTGCCTTATAATTCACAACAGACATAAAATGATTCATATATTAGTATAGACTGAACTTCTTTGTTATCTTTAAAAACATCATAGACATATTAATATAAAGAAGATATTAAAAGTAGATATCCATGATATCTATGAAGAACATAGAACAAGGACCATGTACTCTATTGAAATAAAGGACATCAATGACCAAGAATTTCACATTCTTCTTCAAAATCAACTTTTTCCTTTGGAGATTTGCCACAATGGCAGGCAGTCACTTCCTAAAAAACTACAAGTAACATAGTAGATATTGTCAACTGTATTCTCATAGTCACTAGAATATTTCATGATTATTTCTTCTTTTTTTTTTGGTAAGATGATCACTAAATATAAAGAACTATAACTCCACAACTATTATGTCAAAGACTATGAAACATGAGGAAGAATGTAACACTTGAGAAATCTATTCTCATAGAAAAAAAAATGACAGAAAGTTCAGTCAGTTCAGTTCAGTCACTCAGTTGTGTCCGACTCTTTGTGACCCCATGGGCTGGAGTACACCAGGCCTCCCTGTCACCAACACCTGGAAACTGCTCAAATTCATATTCATCTAGTCGGTGATGCCATCCAACCATCTTCCTCTGTTGTCCCCTTCTCCTCCTGCCTTTAATCTTTCTCAGCATCAGGGTCTTTTCCAATGACTCAGTTCTTCACATCAGGTGGCCAAAGTATTGGAGTTTCAGCTTTAGCATCAGTCCTTCCAGTGAACACCCAGGACTGATCTCCTTTAGGATGGACTGGTTGGATCTCCTTGCAGTCCAAGGGACTCTCAAGAGTCTTCTTGGACACCACAGTTCAAAAGCATCAATTTTTTGGCACTCAGCTTTATTTATAGCCCAACTCTCACAATCCATCGATGCCTACTGGAAAACATCATAGCTTTGAATAGATGGATCTTTGTTGACACAGCAATGTCTCTGCTTTTTAATATGCTGTCTGGGTTGGTCATAACTTTTCTTCCAAAGAGCAAGCATCTTTTAATTTCATGGCTGCAGTCACCATCTGCAGTGATTTTGGAGCCCCCCAAAATAAAGTCTCTCACTGTGTTTCCATTATTTCCCCATCTGTTTGCCATGAAGTGATGAGACAAGATGCCATGATCTTAGTTTTCTGAATGTTTAGTTTTAAGCCAACTTTTCCACTCTCCTGTTACACTTTCATCAAGAGGCTCTTTAGTTCTTCTTTACTTTCTGCCATGAGGGTGGTACCATCTGCGTATCTGAAGTTATTGATCTTTCTCCCCATACCCACCAAACCCCATACCTGCTAGAGACACTCAGAGGGCTCAGACAAAACCTAGTGAACACCAGAAGACACCACAGAGACTGAGCCAGACCTGCCTTTGAGTGTTTGAGTGTTTCTTATGGAGGTATGTGTCAGCAGTGGCCTGCTGCAGGGGCAAGGGCTCTGGGTGCAGCAGACCTGGGTGTGGCGTAAGCCCTCTTGGAGGAGGTCACTATTAACCCCCCATAGAGCCACCAGAACTTACACAGGCCTGGGGAAACAGACTCTTCGAGGGCACAAAGAAAACCTTGTGTGCACCGGGACCCTGGAGAAAGGAGCAGTGGCCCCACAAGAGACTGATCCAGACTTGTCTGTGAGTATCCAGGAGTCTCTGGCAGAGGTGTGGGTTGACAGTAGCCTGCTGCAGGTTTGGGGGCACCAAGTGTGGCAGTGCGTGCATGGGACTGTTGAAGGAGGTCCCATCATATTCATTACCTCCACCATAGTTTGATCTCAGGTCAAACAACAGGGAGGGAACACAGCCCATCAACAGAAAATTGGATTAAAGATTTACTGAGCATGGCCCCACCCATCAGAACAAGACCCAGTTTCCCCTTCAGTCAGTCTCTCCCAGCAGGAAGCTTCTATAAGCCTCTTATCCTTATCCCTCAGAAGACACACAGAATGAAAACCACAATCATAGAAAAAAATCAAACTGATCACAGGGACCACAGCCTTGTCTAACTCAATGAAACTATGAGCCGTGCCCAAGACAGGTCATGGTGAGAGTTCTGACAAAATGTGGTCCACTGGAGAAAGGAATGGTAAACAACTCCAATATTCTTACCTTGAGAGCCCCATTAACAGTATGAAAAGATAGAAAGTTATTGTGATTTTATGAAATAGTAAGTCCATTTTATTAATGAGAATGTTATATTCCCGAGTCCATTTTAGTATGTTTTGTTATTGTTCAGTCACTAAGTTGTGTTCAACTCTTTGTGATCCCATGGACTGCAGCACACCAGACTTTCCTGTCCTTCACTGTCTCCCAGAGTTTGCTCAGATTCATGTCCATTGAGTCAGTGATACTATCTAATTGTCTCATCTGCCACCCCCTTCTCCTTTACCTTCAGTCTTTCTCAGCATCAGGGTGTTTTCCAATCAGTCATGTCTTCTCATCAAGTGGCCGAAGTTTTGGAGCTGTTTTAGTATAAAAGTAAAGTTTTCGTTTTTTTAGTAAAGTTTTAGTTTGGGCTTCCCTGGTGGCTCAGAGGGTAAAGCATCGCCTGCAATGCAGGAGACCTGGGTTTGATCCCTGGGTCAGGAGATCCGCTGGAGAAAGAAATGGCAACCCACTCCAGTACTCTTGCCTGGAAAATCCCATGGATGTTGAGAAGCCCGATAGGCTACAGTCCATGGTGTCGCAAAGTCAGACACGACTGAGCAACTTCACTTTCACTTTCAAAATTTTAGTATGTTTCAGTATGGAAGTAAAGAAAAATTTTAATATATCAGAAGATCTACCTAAGACTTTTGAGTAAAATTTAGGTTGTATGAATTATATCTGTAAAAATTAATGGTGCTTTTATTTTTAAACAGAAATGATTCGTTCCATGATAACTCTCTAGTGATTACACATTCTATTATTTGATTTAGCTTTGATAGCAACATGAGAAATTAATATACTTGTCATTGACCAAAGAAAGGTTGGAAATAAGAGTGTTTGTAATCTGTGATTCTTTGTTTTCATGATACAGTCCTAGTTTTCTCTGGGCATCTGTGTAATCCTGTATGTATTATTTTATCTGTGGTAAGATCTATCTACCTCTTTACTTTTAAGGGTAGATATTTCATGTGAGCATGACTGTTAGATCATAAGCTGCCTATGTAAGAGAGCATTCTTGTTCTCAGAAAGAAATTTGTCTGTAGAAAAAAAATCAAATGAATAAATAAACTCCAACTATGAAATACAGTGCTTTGATCTTCAGTTTAGGAAAGCAAGTAAAAGAAAGGGTCAGGAAGCTAAGTACTGTCTGAATAAACCTTTTGTACATCAGTGATCTTCAAAGTCAGCCATTTAAAATAAGGTCATTTTCAGAAATGACAGGAAGTCAAGTGGGCCATAATCACAGAATTGTTGCTTTACTCAATTAGAGCCCCACTAATGGTTCTTTAAATCATATTCACTTGATAAGAAGGTGGAAAGGGAAATAACCCCAAAGTAGCAAAGTTCCTGTCAGTGGTAATAAATGTAAATTGTAGACAAATAAGTACTGAAACATCATTCCTACTTCTAGGCCACTCGGTGATGCCTTTTCACTGGACATTTACACATTCCATGGCATACGTCCCATTTTACAAGCATGACGGAAGAGATCACATGGGTCTCCACATGGATTTAGTAATTTCTCTGAATTATTTAGTGCTTTGAAAACTACCTACTATACTCCCTAACTCTCTCTCTCTTTGCCTCTTAATTGGTCAGTGTGTGTTTGCTGCTGCTAAGTTGCTTCAGTTGTGTCTGACTCTGTGTGACCCCATAGACGGCAGCCCACCAGCCTCCCCCATCCCTGGGACTCTCCAGGCAAGAACACTGGAGTGGGTTGCCATTTCCTTCTCCAATGCATGAAAGTGAAAAATGAAAATGAAGTCGCTCAGTCTTGTCCGATTCCCAGCGACCTCATGGACTGCAGCCCACCAGGCTCCTCCGTCCATGGGATTTTCCAGGCAAGAGTACTGGAGTGGGGTGCCATTGCCTTCTCCACAATGTGTGTTTAGTAACTACTTAATATAGACTAAATCCATGTTGTTGGGGGGATGGGTTGGTGGGGGAGGTTCAAAAGAAGTCAAACTAAACCACTCTGCTGCTTTATATCTATTAAGAAAGTTGCATTCTATATAGGGATCAAGTTTAATAAAAGCAAGGAATCTAAAGAATGACAGAGAATAATAGAATGGCAGTGAGATAATGCCTCACTCTTATCAGGCAACTTGGGTGTTTACTTTTTTTTTTTTTGCTTACTTGTTTTCTTTTTCTTCACTATTATCAATTCTTTATCAATGCAGTCACATTCTGGAGTACTGGGGGTTAGGACTTTGATACATAAATTTTGTGGGGCCACTGTTCAGCCCATAAAACATACCAATAACCCACTCTTTGGATGAGGAAGATGCTCAGACAGGTGCTTCCAACTTTCTTGGGTTTCCTTTGACACTGAGAAGATGTGGGTGAGGTCAGGTTCACGTAGAGTGTCATCCAGTGAGGCAGAATAGAGAAGAGTCCCTGAGCTTTGTGAATAGCATCACTGATTCTGAGAAACTGGCTGGGGAAAAAGTAGAGATAAAAGCGACATTCCCACAGCAAGTCTTTTAAAGATTTTGTTGAAATTCAGCCTGGAACATGGCCTGGAGCCACTCATCACTGCCTCCATATAGATGTCTGGTTCAAGACTCGAAGGTGAAAAATAATTGAAAAGGAGCCAGCATGGAATCTTTACAGAGATGCTACAAGAAAATGTACATTTTAAAGGGAATCAGAGAAACAAGTGACAGTTGAAAACCATTAACTAGAGGACAGGTTAAAGAAATATTGGATATAAATGAAGAGTTGAAGAGGATTCAGGAGAGAACATGACAAGAAATATGAAATGCACTTTGTTGGTATCTCTGAATAAGGAACCAAAATAAGGAACAGAAAATCTTTGATCAAGACAATTGGAGAAAATTTTCCTGAGAAATAGAAAGCTTGAGTCTACAAAATGAATGGACCAAACATGTCCTTGGAGAAATTAACAGAGAATAGTTGATTGAGATGTAGTCCAGTAAAATGAATAAATTCTAAAGACAAAGACATTTGCTTAAGCAGGCATGTAAAATTCAAGTTATCTATAAAGGCAAAAAAAATTTAATTTGGTCTTATAGTTACTCACAGCAATAGTCAGACTGAAAGGAAATGTAGCCTATGAAGTTCTCAAAAAAAGTTTAAACCAAAGAGTTTAGACCAAGGCAAGCAAAATATCTATAAAGGCAGGAGATAAACATTTTTTGAACATGTAAGAAATCAATGGATACAGTTTCCATGATCTTTGATAAACTCATGATGATAAAATACAGCTAATAATAAATTTAGTAAAGATTGGTAATGAGTGTTGAATCCTATTAAATAGCAGATAAAAGACTAAGATAAGTGGGAGGTTTAAGGCTTCAAAACAGAATGTGAAGTTTATAAGCCACAACAGTGTAAAATTTACATATTTAAAAGACTGGGCTTGGGAACAGGGAAGAGAAAAACAGTTGGGAGACTTCAAGAATGTGGATTTATAAAGCTAAAGTCAAAGGATATTTTAAACTCATAAATCAGGTTGTGTGCATGCTAAGTCATTTCAGGCATGTCCAACTCTTCGTGAACCTATGGACTAGAGCCTACGAGGCTTCCCTGTCCATGGGATTCTCCAGGCAAGAACACTGGAATGGGGTGCCATGCCCTCCTGCAGGGGATCTACCTGACCAGGGATCGAACCCGAGTCTCTTATGTCTCCTGCATTAGCAGGCAAGTACTTTACCACTAGTGCTACCTGGGAAGCCCAAATCAGGTTACATAAGTATTAGTATGCTTAAATAACATGAAGATAAACATTAAGAAAATATTATACTCAATAAAATTGAGAGGGGAAGTTAAATATTTAAATTCTTGCTTTAGAGGAACAAGAGAGAAAAAAGAATCAAAGTACTATATAAACTTATGGTTATATGTGTAACCTTGCAAACAAACAAACAAAAAATCTAAATTATCGGAAGAAATACAAAGAAAACAAAGACCATTAATGAGAAAATGTATGTATCGGAGAACATAACCTATAATGGCAGAACTAAGGTCAAGTGTCTCTCATCAAGAAATGTAGATAATTATAAACAGACCAAACATTGTATTAAACCGCAGGAGTTGCCAATTGGATCAAAAGACAAAAATGTAACATATGCTGGCACAAGAGATGTCAGATACCTCAGTGGAAGTGGATTTCAAAGACACAAGTCTGGAAATGAGGAGAGCAGTCAAAATGCTACCACAGTTTTGTACAGGAGAGATGATGAAATCTTGACTGAGATAGAGAATCTCAGGAGGCAGGAATATCTGAAAGCAGAAGAATTTTTAAAAATTAATTTGATTATTCATATTGGAGGATAATAACAATATTGTGGTGGTTTTGCCACGGATCAGATGAATCAGCCATAGGTATACATGTGTCCCCTCCATCCTGAACCCCCGTACTACCTTCCTCCCCACCCTATCCCTCTAGGTTGTCCCAGAGCACCAGCTTTGGGTGCCCTGCTTCATGCATCGAACTCACCGACTGGATGTGGTGAGGGAAGGTGCTTCCTCGGTTTCTCACGGGATCACCATCAGCTGAGACAGGGAAAATTAGATGTATAAAGATTTTGAAGAGAACGATGGTCCATTTATCTTGCTTCCCTTGAGTTGGATGGATCTATGGGCTGTGTAAGTAGATGTGCTGCGTGGACAGTATCTACAATAATCTAAGCTCACTGGATAAATCTGGGAGGAAGATATTCATTTGGCACTTTCCCCAGTGCAAGGAGTAGGAGAAAGTTCATGTGTGGTGTATGAACTACATGTTAAAGACAAAGATGAACTGCAGGACTGTTCCTGGAGTCCTGCATAGATGGAGGGTGACGTTATAATGAAGATAGTAAATGGGAAAAAAGAATCCCATTCTCCTTCCTCATATAGAAGAACTGAGTTTCTTAACTGGTCGCCACATTTAATAGGTTTTTGCGATACACATTTGTTTTTAAATATGCTAATAAGTTAAAGATTTTCTAATGTTTATGATAATCTGATTCCAATGGAAGGCTCTTATCTCTATTATTTTATAGTAAAAAAATCTGTCAAGCACAGCAAATGACTGCCATAACTGTTGTAAATACACAGAACACACTTATGTTCTATTGCATGTGTTTATTCGTTGTTAACAGTTTGATTTCTCTAATTTATTTCCTGTCAGATTCAGATTTTGAAATAATTTTATAATTGTCCTTGACTTCAAAACCACTGCATGCCTATTAATGACACAGTGGAGTTAGGTCAAATATATCCTCAAAACACTCTGACTGAACATCTCACTTTTCCTATTATTTATGACCAAAAAAATTCCATTTCATTACAGCCATGAGTCTCCTCCATAAGGAACATTCCGCACAAGTTAATTTAACATTT
Source organism: Neotragus moschatus (assembly GCA_006410615.1). Taxonomy (NCBI): domain Eukaryota; kingdom Metazoa; phylum Chordata; class Mammalia; order Artiodactyla; family Bovidae; genus Neotragus; species Neotragus moschatus. Next base: position 477,364 of record SJYA01003144.1, on the reverse strand, counting down.
CAAGTTGTTAAAAGTACTTTGCTTTTGGCTTCATAAGTTAAAATGCTACCCGAGTCACACTGTAATTATGTAGGAATGCACAGCTTGTCAAATATCATGGATTTTAAGCTCCCAATCAATCGAGATAAAGCACAGTCCATGAAACTCTTTGCCTGACTGATGTTCCTTGTTGAAAGGTGATCCTCCTTTTTTCTTGGTGAGACAGAAGAAGAGAATAATAAAAAAAGGGAGGCTGCGGGAGGGGAGTGAAGAAAGGTTGGCTAGATCCAGGCAGATAAAGTCAGGTAGGAAGAAGGAAGAAGAAAAGACACTTTTTTGACTTCCTTGTTAATAAATACTTTGGGGAGTTGACCCTGGGTTTCTGTGAGGTATTGGTTCCAGGACCCCCTTGGAAAACAAAGCCCTGGGGATGCTCAAGTCCCTTATATAAAATGGTGTATGTAACTTACACACTTTTAATCATCTCTAGACTACTTATGGTACCCAATACAATGTAAATGCTATGTAAACACTTGCAGGTATGTGGCAAATTCAAATTTTGCTTTCTAGAAATTTCAGTATGTTTTTCAAATATTTCTGATCTGGGGTAGATTAAATTCACAGATGCAGAATGTCAGACATGAAGGGCTCACTGTTCTATGGGAAGGTTTGAAGACACAGATTTAGAGCACCCTGTACCTTCTGGCTGGGTTGGAACTGAGGTGGGGATGGGACCAGAAGGAGACAAGGAAGGGAACCAAAGTCCTAGAGGAAAGTTACAGGGAAATATAGGATGAGAAACTGAAGTGCTAGCTCATTGCATTGCTGAAAGGACAGGAATGGGAAACAGTGCTTACAGTGTAGTGGGGTCATGCTCAAGAAGGAAATTCTGAGTGGTGTGCTTGTGGGAACGTTGAAGAGATCATTCATCTCCTTTTGTTCTTTTTCTCTTTATTGTCTTTCTTGCTAACTTTTTTTTTCTTTTCTTAAACATTATTGGAGGATAGTTGTTTTACCATGTTCTGTTGGTTTCTACATACTGCAAAGTGAATCAGTTGTACATATGTATCCCCTCCTTTTGGATTTCCTTCCCATTGAGGTCACCAGAGCACGGAGCAGCGTTCCCTGTGCTATTCAGCAGGTTCTCATTAGTTACCTGGTTTATATTGTTCAGTTGCCAACTCATGTCTGACTCTGCAACCCCACAGACTGCAGCATGCCAAGCTTCCCTGTCCCTCACCATCAGAGTTTGTCCAAGTTCACATCCATTGAATCAGTGATGCCATCCAACCGTCTCATCCTCTGTTGCCCTCTTCGCTTCTGCCTTCAATCTTTCCCAACATTGGAGTCTTTTCCAATGAGTCAGCTGTTCGCATCAAGTGGCCAAAGTATTGGAGCTTCAGCTTCAGCATCATTCCTTCCAATGAATACTCAGGGTTAAATTCACAACATCAATTTCCTACTAACTTCTAGCTTTCTGCTTTAGGCATAGGCCTTCCCATTTCCTCCGTCCCTCTTTACCCTTCTTCCTCCTGTCTGCTGCCTTGCTGTCTCCAATTGCCCTCTGACCTCCACGCTCACCTGTATCACCTCTGATATATACACTTGCCTCTTACCTTCTTGAACATGTTTTCTTTCCCCCAAAGATCTGCTCCCCCCCAAAATAAATAACCCTCACATTAATAGCCAAATGTATTTGAAAGTGTTTACATTTCCTTCATGTTCTTAACATTGGGAAGGAAAATGAGATCCCATTGTATGTACTGGCTTTCTCTTTTCCGTATTTATTAAAGGCATGATATTACAACAAGAGAGCCATATTGTTGAATTTTAACTATGTACAATGTTAGTTTTGTGAAAATTCATAAGTTCATAAGATGCTGACTTTCGTGGGGAGAATCTGATGTGTGTCAAGTGGTTTGTATTTACACCCAGTACCAGTCAGTGATTCATTGATGCTTACACTGCTTTAGGAAAAAAAAAAAGATAGGCAAGCATGAATTTATTTTAGTGAATTAGATTTTGCAGCAAGACAATATTGTCTCAAAATACCAATGTGTGCAAAACAACTGGATGTATTTATCTATTTTGCATGTAATACTAAAGACATTTTGTGTGATTGCAACCTGAATTATAAGTAGCTTATATTAGTGCCTGGAGTAAAGAACAAATAAAAGATAATCAATGTGACGATGTCCAGGACGGAATTATAGTCTGGATTCTGCCACTAATGAGGTTTGTGCCTTTTGTTACACCAAATCCTTGAGCCTCAATTTCCTCATTTGCTAAAACCTGAGAGGATGATGTTAGATTTGCAATGCTTCTTTTAGCTCTCCATCACCATGTTCCTTTCTAAAGGATGCTTTGAAAGTTATCATCATGCTCATTTCCTTCCTAAAGCTCAGTATGCTTTTAAAAGAAAATGACCCCATGAAATGTCAGGGCATTTTAAAAATGAATGCCATCTTGGAATATAGACATGTTCTGTGTCTAAATTATTTAAATACACTCTAAATACGGGATGTACATTTCTTAGCCTAGAAGCACTATCCCTAAAGTGGGAACGATATCCCACGTTTTCGTCTGAATATTATATATTCTAATTGCATTTTCTAGAACAAATGCAAAAAAAAACAAAAAAAGATATCTCAAAGTTTGAACTCTGAAATGAGACACCTAAAAAAGATGTTAATTTACATAACACATCGTGAGGTTCAGTTTCAGAGTAGCTGAACGAAAAGAGTGTAAAGCTATAGACGTTCGATACAGTTTTGTTCAGGACATACTCTGCGACAGCTGGTGGGTTAGGTGCTGAGGGTCGTGAAAAGAATGAGACAGTTCCACAGTCTAGCCAAGGATGCTGAGAGTCACAGTCAGATTGATAGATCCAGGGGTGGCAGAGAGTGGGTGGTGGATGTACTGGGTCGAGCTTAGGTGTAATGTCACATTTATCACATAAGGCGATGTCTTCCTTCAGTTCAGTTAGAAAAGAAGAGAAAGTATATTCCTAGAGCCAAGAAGTGTAGGGCCAGAGGAGAAGTCATGGCAGGCGGACGAGAGAGCATGGGCAAAGGCCCAGATGTGAAAGGAGTGTCGTGAGTTTGGAGAAACAGAGGTTTTATATGCCTGGAGAATCATAGAGGCAGAGAGAGGAGGAGAAGAAGGCCATGTCAGTGGCAAGAGAGGAAGGAAGGGAGATAGCAAGGGGGCATAGGACAGATGCCTTGCATGCTCTTCCAGGAGCTTAGAATTTACCCCGCGTACATCAAGAAAGGACAAAAAATTATCAGTGGGTCCCTTTTAGCAATATTATTTTAAAATAGTATGGAGAGTCATGTGGTGGGGTGAGGGAAAGAAGCTGAATACCAGTCAGGAAGCCATTGTAAAAGTCTTTTGAAAAGCTGATGAGCTACGTGTGTGTCAGGGTTCTTCAGAGAAAGAGAGCACTATAGAAAAGGATTTAAGACGTGGAGTCATGAGATTGTGGGGGTTGGGAAGTCTGAAATTTATAGAGCAGTCTGGAAGGCTGGAAATCCAGGTAGGCTTTGGCATTGCAGCCTGTTGTCTAAAATCTGCCAGGGCAGGCCAGGACACGCGTGCAGGGTGTTGCAGTCTTGAGGCTGAACTCTGTCTTCTTCGGGAAACCTCTGTGTTTGTTTCTTAAGGCCTTTAACTGATTGGATGCGGCTCACTCACACCACGGAGGTTAATCTGCATCACTTAAATATTGACTTAAATATTACTCATTGCTACAAATACTTTGACAGTAATGTCTAAACTGGTGTTGGATCAAAATGGACACCATCGTCTAGCCAAATCGGCACCGACCGTTACCCATCATAACTTGTCACTCTTATTCATCTTGCGTATTACTTTATTCTGAATCATGATTCGAGTTTGCAGTTGCTGTGATTCATTCTCTCTCTGTCTCACTTCCTCCTCATATTAATTCAGAAAACAGAATTAGGTTAGCACCAAAAAATGCAAAATGAAATTATAACTGAGCAGTTGTTTTTGTAGGTTGTTATCAGCAGAATATGAAACTAGTCTGACTATTAAAGCAGTGAAACAGAGCACTTCACTGAAGGAGAAACGCAGTAACGGCAACAAAGATCCCACAATGATCTAGGAAACCTCCAGTCCCCCTCCTCTGCTGCCTGGTCAGCTCAGGAGCACTGGCCTTTAATATCTATAGTCTCCACATGAAGCCTGTGCTAGAATGGGCTATGATCAGTTTATAGGAAACTGAACATAGTCTATGCCCTTAAAACCTGTCTTCTCTAGAGCATCTCTGAACAGATTGCACGTAATTTTTTAAAGGCTCAGAAAGCACCCCCAACATTAGGAAAGCCACAGGTCTGTGGAGAGTCTTTGCAAGCTTAAGTCTGAGATTCTTTCTAAACTCTTGATTTATTTATGGCTGTGCTGGGTTTTTGCTGCGCAGGCTCGTCTTTAGTTTCAGCGAGTGGGGGCTCGTCTCTAGCTGTGGTATGCAGGCTTCTTGTTGCAGTGGCTTCTGTCCCTGCAGAGCGTGGGCTCCAGGGCGTGTGGGCTCAGTGGTTGCGTGTCCCAGACTCATAGCCACAGGCTCCGTAGTTCTGGCACCTGGGCTCAGTTGCTCCGCAGCATGTGGGATTGACCTCAACCAGGGATCGAACCCGTGTCTCCTGCCCTGACCGGCAGATTCTTTATCACTGAGCCAGCAAGGAAGCCTTGTTTCTAAACTCTTGAAAGAATGTCATTCTTAAGAGGTAAATGTTGTTCTCTAGAAATCAGTTTCTTACTTGGGAGCAGAACCTGTGTTTATTTGGACTAAAAGACCATCATTTAACAGCTCAAATGATTTTAGTAACATTCAGTTCAGTTCAGTTCAGTCACTCAGTCGTGTCCGACTCTTTGCGACCCCATGAATCGCAGCACGCCAGGCCTCCCTGTCCATCACCAACTCCCGGAGTTCACTCAAACTCACGTCCATTGAGTCAGTGATGCCATCCAGCCATCTCATCCTCGGTTGTCCCTTTCTCCTCCTGCCCCCAATCCCTCCCAGCATCAGGGTCTTTTCCAATGAGTTGAGTGTATAAAATATACTTTAAAGCATCATTCATTTCCCCTTTGGAGGTCTTTTTTTCTTCTTTTAAAATCCACGTGGTGATCCTTGCTTCAGTCTTGACCTTCCTGGTTTCATCCTTGTCCCAAACTGCTGGCCTCCATCCCATATTTAATGTTCTATATCCAATTTCTGCACAGCTAAGCTAAAAAAGCAAGGAAATTAATATGTGAGAATAGGTTATTGAATAGGTCAGCATAGGTCGATGTGCCTTATATTTAAAAATGCTGTGACCACTGATGTGAAATTAATGGGAGAAATTTGGAGTTTCAAAAGAAATCTGATGGGGAGGGGCGATGGGATTTTTTGTTGTGGTTCTTTTCAATATCCTTCAAACCACACTCTGGTAGATAAATAATTTCAACTATAAATTTCCATTTTTAAGGTTTAATTCCATCTTGATGGGCTTCCCTGGTGGCTCAGATGGTAAAGAATTTGCCTGCAATGCTAGAGACTTGGGTTCAATCCCTGGGTTGGGAAGATCCTCTGGAGAAGGCAATAGCTACCCACTCCAGTATTCTGGTCTGGAGAACTGCATGGACTCTACAGTCCCAGGGGTCACAAAGAGTCAGACACGACAGAGTGACTTTCGCTTTCCCATCTTGATAAAATGTGTGTTTCACATACGCGAATTTCACATATGAAAGTATACTTCCTGTTGTGATTGACATGTACACACACATATATTTAAAATATATAACCAGCAAGGATATACTTTATAGCACAGGGAACTCAGCTCAATATTCTATAATAACTTAAATTGGGAAAGAACTTGAAAAAGAATGGATACTTGTGTGGGTATAACTGAATCACTTTGCTGTACCCCTGCAGTGAACTCATCATCATTAATCGACTATACTCCAATACGAAATAAAAATTAAAACAAATGCAAAAACACACTTCCTAGATGACCAGATTCTAAACTTAATCTGAATTCCCCTCCTACAACTGAGACAAATGCAACATTGTGAAACACCTAGAAAATAAAGCCAAGGTAGATGTGGAGAGTTGGAGAAGGCAGTGGCACCCCACTCCAGCACTCTTGCCTAGAAAATCCCATGGGCAGAGGAGCCTGGTGGACTGCAGTCCATGGGGTCACTAAGAGTCGGACACGACTGAGCAACTTCTTTCACTTTTCCCTTTCATGCAGTGGAGAAGGAAATGGCTGCCCACTCCAGTGTTCTTGCCTGGAGAATCCCAGGGACACGGGAGCCTGGTGGGCTGCCGTCTGTGGGGTCGCACAGAGTCGGACACGACTGAAGCGACTCAGCAGCAGCAGCAGCAGATGTGGGGAGTGGCTCAACTGAAGAAGCTTAATCAGTTGCTGGGAAATGGAGAAAAGACTTTCAGTGTGTTACCGAGATTTAGGAGAAAGAAGCAAGCTTCGTGTGCTGGAGTTTGTGGCAAGGGAACGTCCATGGAGTTGGATGTAAGTTGGTCCCTGGTGAGTGAGGGCAGTTCTGAGCAACGTCCCGAAAGGAAGGTGTCTTCCTCTGATTATTGTAGGTTACCTCTGTGTGCCCCGTGGGAGGCTCAGATGAGGTAGACAATTTTCAATGGGCTCACCTTTATCTCATTCACTCTTTGTCTTCATAGTCACTTCTTTTATTTATTTATTTCTTTTGGGGGGGTACTATAATTGCTTTAAATATTGTGTTAGTTTCTGCTGTACAATAAAGCAAATCAGATCTCTGTATACAAATATCCCCTCCTTCTTGAGTGTTCCTCCCACTCCCACCTCCATCCTACCCCTCTAGGTCATCACAGAGAACCAAGCCAAGCTCCCCACGCTGTATAGCAGGCTCCACTAGCTAGCGATTTTACACACAGTAGTGTGTATATAGATATCAATGCAACTCTCTCAATTCATTCCACCCTCTCCTTCCCGCCCTGGGTCCAGATGTCAATTCTCTATGTCTACATCTCTATCCTGCCCTAAAACTAGGTTCATCTGTACCATTTTTTAAAGATTTCACATGAATGCGTTAACCAGGGATATTTGCTTTCCTCTTTCTGACTCTCCTCACTCTGTAGGACAGTCGCTTTTTAAACCCTCTTCCTAAGCTTCTCTCCTCTGAAGTGTCAGCGCGATCAGAGCAGCTACCTATCCAAATGTGCCACCCAGCCATCAAGAACCACCAGAGCAGGTGTTTGTTCTGACTTTGAGGTGGGAACTCGAACACAGATGACTCCCTTACATTTTGGAAGTCATGTATAGTTTGAATTTTTGAATGCTGATTCTCCTGAATTAAAATCAATTATATGAATCAGATGAAAGAGAATTGTTGCATAGCTCTTCCAGTTTGCTATAACTTGTATTCAATCGTTATACCCCTATGAAGTAGGCCTGGCCAATGTTTTGATCCAACAATGCAGAGAATCTTAAGGATCTTGCCTAAGATTGCATGGATAACAAATTTAAAAATTGTGAGTAGAACTTTGATTTTTCTGGTTCAGTCTTTCTCCTTTCATTGTATCTCATTCAGCTTTAAGGATTTCTCAGAGAAATCTGGTTACCCTATTAAAGAATTCTTGGAATTCTGTTGTAATTGTTCAGCTAAACAAGAAACAGGAAAAGCACTTTATAATAAACCTCATAGGAAGAATGTGATCATCTGTCATTATATCAGGTTGCCTTTCTAAGTACTTAAAATTACAAGATATAAACTTTATCCTAAACAGTGTAAATTAAAGAGGAAACTTTACTCAAGTAAATGATCATTACTTTAAAAATCAGGTTTCTTTTAACTTTCCTGGTGGTCCAGAGGCTAAGACGCTGCGCTCCCAATGCAGGGACCCTGGGTTCAATAACTGATCAGGGAACTAGGTCCCACATGCTGCAACTAGGACCTAGCACAACCAAAATAACTTTTTAAAATCAGGTTTTTCTAAAGAATTGTTTTCACTTACCTTGAAAAATGAAGAGCTTTCTTAGGAAGTCAGAAACTATTTCCTAGGAAGGAATTTACTTACCACTTAGGGAGCACTTGCAATGTACATATTATGTCAACTCTTCTAAGAGAGGTTGGCTTTTAGCCCCCCATTTTAGCTAGCACTTTAGTAGCTTGTCTGAGAACCTTGGACGGAGTGGCAGATCTAAAGATGGCAACCTCAGTGGTTTGACAGGAAATCCTACGCTGCTTCTGCTCTACTCTACTGGACAGGTCTTCAAAACCATAAGGAATGAAAGGCTAATAGACTCATTCAGCCAGAAGACTACATCATCATGTTTGCATTTCCAAGGAGTTAAAATAATTTAACTCTAAAGCTTGTAAAATATTAAATCTAAATATCACACTGAGCCTTGAATTACTCTTCAAGTAACATCCCTGTGCTGTAAAAATCCATTTGCAATACATTTTCATATGCAAGCTAAAGGATTTCAAAGCCTTCCTGGAAAACCCATGGGCCCTATGCAATTTGTACTCCTTACATTTTTCCCTTCCGAGTGCTTAGAAATTCATTGTTAGAGGGGTTTAGTCTATTACCTTCCACTCAAGTCCCAGTCAATTACTGCATGTTCATTTTCATTTTATGTGTATAAATGCCTTATTGTTCCAGGAAAAGCTGCATAGAGTGAAAGTGAAAGTGTCAGCTGCTTATTATCAATAGCAACAAGGAAACCAACCATGTAGATATAGGGGGATTTTCCAGGCGTCCTTGTGTACAGGAAAGCCTTCAGTGAAGATGACCCTTAAAACTAAGCTCTGATGGTAATATGCAAATAGATCGTGTTTGTAATTTTCTGAATTCAATTACATGTGCACTGTAGCCCTCCAAAATTGCAATTATAGTGATCAGAGGAATACTTTGAAGCTTGCTGAGAGTAGGTAATATAGCCATCAAAATTTTATGTGTGGTTTTTTTTTTTTTTTTGGCTAGTTAGTAGAAATGACAAGTAGCAGAGGAAGGAAAATGCATAGTTCACATGGGAAGAATTTTTATTGGACATTGAAAATTTTGCTCAGTGTTGAGAGATAGAAAGTCTTAATAAATTCACATATTTCTTTGCCCCAACTGCTTCATCGTTCAGNGGTTTTTTTTTTTTTTTTGGCTAGTTAGTAGAAATGACAAGTAGCAGAGGAAGGAAAATGCATAGTTCACATGGGAAGAATTTTTATTGGACATTGAAAATTTTGCTCAGTGTTGAGAGATAGAAAGTCTTAATAAATTCACATATTTCTTTGCCCCAACTGCTTCATCGTTCAGCCTCTTCTGCAAATATGGGTGTGTTTGGGTGTGCATGTGTGCACTTGCACACACTTGTCTAGGCTTAATGAAGAAACACGTGAAATGAGACATATATGCAGCTGCTACCATAGTTTACAAAGAACAGTGTTCTGGTTTTAAAGGAGATTAAAAACAGAAAAGTGGAAAATGTCAAGACATGTGTGTATTGTTTAATATTGGGGTAAGTGACCTGGAAAAAGATGTGGGAAATGCTTTCTCTGACTTTGCAGATGACATTAAATTCTTCAAGTTAATGGTACACCAAGATGACCAAAATAAATGACGGATGTTAGAGAAGACCATGAGTGTGAAATGAAGTGATATTGAATTCCACAGTGAGCAAAACGTGAAGCAATACATCCAGGGGCAGTAATCAGAACTGAACTAATAGGATGTCAGAAGTGAAATTAACAATGGAATCCAGGAAAAAGGCTTACAGGTCACTGTTTCCAAACATTTTGGGCCAGCAAACTGCTGGGTATCCTTAACCAGAAAAAATTTTAGGAAAACCATGAAGGTAAATTCAACTCCTATATAAAATCTTGAAGAGTACACACATGAAAAATAACATGTGAATTTCTGAAATATTTATAACTTTGTAAATAATAAGCAATTCTAGACTTTGAAAATAATGCTTTTAAAACATTGCACTGTCAAAAATTATGGGATGAAATCTACATGACTGTTTTTGGTACTCAGAATATAGAGCTTTTTGGAATATTGTATAATGGCACTGCCTATCAGTCAATACATCAACTTTGGTAGTCTCTTTTTGTCTGGTGAAATTTAATTTTTTGAATATTAGATTTTGTTGTATTTTGCTCCTCTTATCTTATAAAAATAATTGTAAAATGGAAAAAATTAAAGTGCTGACACTAGTGTTAGAAGCACAGAGCCAGGAAACCAAGTATGATTGAGAGAAATTAGACTCAAAGAAATCAGTGAATATTTAAATTCAGTGTGTGTCTTGCTGGGTTTAGCTGGATTGACTATGTGTGGAATGAGGAAGAAAACTTTTTTTTAAGATAGCTTATTAGAGAAATATCTGAAATGGTATTAATGCAGCTTTGAAGGTTTTGGCAAGGAGGGACTTTCTTCTTATAAAAGATAGTCACAATTTTCAAGTTTTATGTACTAAACTTTCAGTGTTATTTGCAAAAACACATTTTATGTAAAGTAGGTATGGGTATAAAAAAGATCATGGGTATAAAAGATCATAAAAAAGATCATGGATACAACACATTTATTAGCTATATAATTTTTTAACAAATTACTGTACTTTGCCAGATATCAATATCGTCATCTGTAATTTGGGATAAAAAGGAGCATATCATAGTTTTATGGTAGTATATCAAGATAGCAAATGTAAAACATTTAGCACAGTTTTTAATACTGTTGAGTACTCAAATTGTGATAATTAGTACATGTTCTAATACTAAAACCTAAATTATTACAAAGTAGACAGACTTGGAGGTGGATATAAAATTCAGAAACTTCTGAGTAGGGTTATTATCATAAAGATGACAGTGGTGGTTTAGTCACTAAGTGGTGTCTGACTCTTAGGACTCCGTGGACTATAGCCTGCCAGGCTCCTCTCTCAATGGGATTTCTGAGGCAAGAATACTGGAATGGGTTGCAATTTCCTTCTCCGAAAGTCTCTTTAAAATGGAAATTGAACCCAAGAATAAATATCACAATGATGTCGAATGGTTTATGCACCAATGAGGGAACAACAACTGGTTCCAAATAGGAAAAGGAGTACATCAAGGCTGTATATTGTCACCCTGCTTCCTTAATCTATATGCAGAGTACATCATGAGAAATGCTGGACTGGAAGAAACACAAGCTGGAATCAAGATTGCTGGGAGAAATATCAATCACCTCAGATATGCAGATGACACCACCCTTATGGCAGAAAGTGAAGAGGAACTAAAAAGCCTCTTGATAAAAGTGAAAGAGGAGAGTGAAAAAGTTGGCTTAAAGCTCAACATTCAGAAAACGAAGATCATGGCATCTGGTCCCATCACTTCATGGGAAATAGATGGGGAAACAGTGGAAACAGTGTCAGACTTTATTTTTGGGGGCTCCAAAATCACTGCAGATGGTGACTGCAGCCATGAAATTAAAAGACGCTTACTCCTTGGAAGAAAAGTTATGACCAACCTAGATAGCATATTCAAAAGCAGAGACATTACTTTGTCGACTAAGGTCTGTCTAGTCAAGGCTATGGTTTTTCCAATAGTCATGTATGGATGTGAGAGTTGGACTGTGAAGAAGGCTGAGCACCGAAGAGTTGATGCTTTTGAACTGTGGTGCTGGAGAAGACTCTTGAGAGTCCCTTGGCCTGTAAGGAGATCCAACCAGTCCATTCTGAAGGAGATCAGTCCTGGGATTTCTTTGGAAGGAATGATGCTAAAGCTGAAACTCTAGTACTTTGGCCACCTCATGCGAAGAGTTGACTCATTGGAAAAGACTCTGATGCTGGGAGGGATTGGTGGCAGGAGGAGAAGGGGATGACAGAGGATGAGATGGCTGGATGGCATCACGGACTCAATGAACGTGAGTCTGAATGAAGTCCGGGAGATGGTGATGGACAGGGAGGCCTAGCGTGCTGCGATTCATGGGGTCGCAAAGAGTCGGACACAACTGAGCGACTGAACTGAACTGAAAGTGACCAAATTAATTAATCATATGTAGTGATATTTTACCTATATGTGTGATGTTCTTTGAAGAAGTATGGTAGCTTTTATAAGCAGATTAATCTGGCAAGCTTGAGACGAGTAGAAGGCAGGCCACTGAAATAATCCAAACCGAAAACTGTATTAATAAAGCTCTTAGCTAGGGTGATAATTGTTCAATCTTCACTTTTTGTATGTCTTCCCTGGTGGCTCAGTTGGTTAAGAATCTGCCTGCAATGGATCCCTGGTTTGGGAAGATCCACTGGAGATGGGCATGACAACCCACTCCAGTATTCTCACCTGGCGAACTTTGTGGACAGAGGTGCCTGATGGACTATAGTCCACGGTGTCGCAAAGAGTCGGACATGACTGAGCGACTAACACTTTAACTTTTCACTATGTGTATATATATATAAATATATATATATATATATATATATATACACACACACACTGTGTTAAAGCCCCTGGGCTAGAAAGGACCGGAAAATATGGACATCCTTTGTGTCTTTATGTTACTGTCTCCTAAGAAGTTGTACCAGGACCTTAGACACCCTTCACAGTGAGTGGCTTACATTGAGTGATAAACATGATGCTGGGCAGTGATCCACTAGGCACTCTTGTTAATTTTGCTTGGGTGTCCATGTAAATGTTTATATGCATTCACTTTGGTATCAAGCATTGTTAGACTTTCCTAGTGAGTCATTGAGAAAGTTTTCAATTCATTCAATGTCCAAGTCTTTCCATTTCTTGACAGCCCCATTGCTGTGGTCTACTGGTAGACCTTGTCATAGCCAGGGACTGTACCATCTCTGATTATGTCAGATACCATTAGTGTCAGCAGAAAATGAATTTATCAAAGAATATTTGATAGCACACAAAATCTTTACATAGGCCCAAGAACCAGGACTGGAGGCTTTGTAGTCTGCAGAAACATCCAGATTTCTCCCAGTAGAAACTCCACCGCTCTTCCTGCTCCCTGGACACCATGACAGGCTATATGGCTGTGGGCGTGGGTGCTGACTCTGCAACCATGGCCTTTGGGAGCTAGACAAGAGTGCCATTACATTTTCTGAATGGATATTTTTAGGGTGCATGCCCTTCCTGGCCACCAGCTTCTAAGTTAAATGCCGTCAGAAAGTCTCATTGATGGATCCCAGGTCAGAATGCTCCAAGGAGGCTGGGGAAGTGAATCTTAGTATATAACATGGGGAGTTATGAACATGAGAAACTTCTCAGATGAGGGAGGGGTGGGTACAGCTTTTCAGCTGCTCCCTCAGTCTGAGAGACAGAAAGAGGGATTGAAAGAAAGAGTGAGGTAAAAGAGAGAGAGAGAGAGTGGAGAGAGAGAGAAGGAAAGTGAGAGAGGAGAGAGACAGAGAGAAGAGCTAGTAGTCTTAAAATCTCTGAAATATTCACTCCACCGTTCCAGCCATTTCACTGTTTCACAACCAGCTTTTTACTCTTTCTGCTCTTTGATTCTAGTACCTCATTCCCTAAGTTCTACAAGCATGTGAAGGCCTCAAATTTATTGACACTGTTACTTACTTACTCTCCTTTAAACATCCTTGCTCTTTTCTTATCCAGTTTAAGTTGTTTTATGATTCCACTGCTTTACTGCCCTCTTTGACACAGTACCCACGCAGGCCATGCTCCGTGGGGCTGGAGTCGCCTAAGAGAAAGCTTCCGCTGCATGACAGTGTTTGAATGTGGGCCCGACCCGTGGCCGTCTGAGGACGACGGCCAATGCTTCATCATTACGACCACTCCTGGCAAATGTGCTTTGCCTCGTGTTGTTTGCCTTTGTCCTGGGCATCAGGTGAAGGCACAATCCTGGGTGAATTCTTCAGTTGTGCTACTGCAGAATGGCTTCTGAGTGCCTGCGAGCAACTCAAAAAAAAAAAAAAAAAAAAAACACACACACCCACAGTTCTAGTGATTCTTTTCTCTTTTAATTAAGTATTGAAATTAAATCTTAAAACCAAAAATCATAAATAGGCTTTCAGTGCTGCCTGGCATTTTACACTGCCCATGGCACGTGCGGAGGGCCCATGCTCTTCTGCTTTCCCTCCTGCCCCTCCCTAGTCAGTCTATTTCCTGCTCCTTTTCCTCCTTTCAGTCTCCTGAGATCCTACTACACAGATTTCAATCTCCCCAAGTCTCCTCCAATTGGACAAATACGATCTCGTTCCTCTTTGGTGTGCAAGTGAACTTTAGGAGTTAATCTAAGTTCTGTTTTTCTCTGTCCTCATGTCCCATCCGTTGAGACATACCCACTTTGCTTCATTTCCATCATTTTCACTCCATCAGAAGCCACTGCTGTCTTTTCCCTGGCTTTCTGAGTACCACCCATGATGCTCCTGCTTCTTGCCTTTTACCCATTTAACAATCCATTCTCAAAGTGGCTTCTCCTCTGGCTCAGCTGGTAAAGAATCCACCTGCAATGTGAGACCTGAGTTTGATCCCTGGGTTTGGAAAATTCCCTGGAGAAAGAAAAGGCTATCCACTCCAGTATTCTGGCGTGGATAATTCCATGGACTATATAGTTCATGGGGTTGCAAAGAGTCAGACACAACTGAGAAACTTTCGCTTTCACTTTTTCTCGAAGCGTAATAGCCAGCAAATGCTTCCTTTGATGTAAAATTGTCATGTCAATCCCTGATGTAAAAGCATCCTCATTGAACCTGAAATTATAACCTTAATTCCCCTAAGATGATCTCAAAGTTGCATATGGCCTGTAGCTTCACTCCTTTCACTTGAAATAATATGCCTTTTTAAACACAGAAACTGTCAGTCTAAAGTTATCTCATTGATTGATTAGCATCCTTGTTTATTGTTGATATCCTCCCACTAAAATGTGATAAAAGCATCTACTTTGACCATCCTAGCTAAATGCGTCACCTTGTTGTTCAGTTGTTAAATTATGTCCAACTCTTTGCAATCCCACGAACTGCAGCAAACCGAGCTTCCATGTCCTTCACTGTCTCCCAAAGTTTGCTCAAAGTCATGTCCATTGAGTCAGTGATACCATCCAACCATCTCATCCTCTGTCACCCCCTTCCTCTCCAGTCCTAAATCTTTCCCAGCATCAGAGTTTTTCCCAGTGAATTGGCTCTTTGAATTCACCTAATTGGCATTAGGTGGCCAAGTATTGGAGCTTCAGCTTCAGCATCAGTCCTTTCAGTGAATATGGGTTGATTTCCTTTAGGATTGACTGGTTTGATCTCCTTGCTGTCCAAGGGACTGTCAAGAGTATTCTCCAGCACTACATTTAAAATGCATCAATTCTTCAGTGCTCAGCTTTCTTTATGGTCCAACTCTCACATCTCTACGTGAGTACTGGAAAAACCATAGCTTTGACTCTATGGACGTTTGTTGGCAAAGTGACGTGTTTGCTTTTTAGTGTTCTTTCTAGGTTTGTCACAGCTTATCTTCCAAGGAGCAAGTGTCTTTTAATGCATCACTTGCTGCTCTCTATTTTATGTCCTTGTTTTACTTTTCTCCATAATTGTGATGACTTCTGGATAGGGTGTTATTTTATACACTTATTTGCATGTTAAACTGTGTCTTGCCACAGTCAGAATGCGGGCTCAGGTGTTTTATGGTCAGATTATATCCACCACCTGTAACTATGCCTGGAACAGATTAGACTCTGAGATTCGGGAATAGATGAAAACATTAATGAATAAGCTAACCACATGATAAAGGAGATAAAGGATATATTCATATCATAAAATTCATAACATTTTAGATATAGAAGGGGCATTTATAGCCATTTAGTTGAATATGATTAGCCTTAGTGTGAAAACTGAGTCCCAGAGAGCACAGCTAATTATTAGCATTGGGGTTAATTTCTTAGCTGTCATCTAGTCTATATTTCACCATGAGTCCTTTGTAAGTAAATGAATTCCTTTTTTCTGACCTTCATTTTTCTGCATGCCTAAGTCCATTATCCTTTCAACATTTCTGGTGTCTCAGCATAAACTTGCTTAATTAATAAATGAATAAATAATGAAGACTCCAGTCACATGTATTGATAAATTAGCTGATCTGGTAATGTTTGAAAAGCTTTCGTTTTACTTGCCCTGGAAGAGTCTGATTTTCGTGGTATAGGATACTCTTGATCTCTTTCCTTTCAGTCAGAGGAAGACGGAGGGAGTGTTTGTGTGTATCAAGGATACAGTGTTAAGTCGTGGTACCTAATGAAAACCAAGTGGGGAGGCTCTGAACAGGAAATGATCAGCCTCTTTCCCAGACAGCACTGGGATGCACATCCTTCCTGCCTGCACTGGCTCAAGACAGGATGCAATCACCCTTCAAGGAGGGCTGCTGGCTGCAAGAGGGGGAAGCTGCCCTTGAACATCTGCACTTCCCATATGCTCTTCCGGCAAAGTGCTACACTCCAGCCTCTTGCCAATCGGCCCACGCGGTGCTAATCAGGGCACCGGGATGCCAAAGCGTGTGCACCCAATTAAGGGCACTGCAGCCCGCCTTGCCACCGTGCCTGTTGGCAGCATGACCTCGCACCCTCGGAGCCCCTCACAGGCAATCTGGCAGAGGTCGGTGCTCCACTGTACTCCACATCCTTCCCCTTCACCTTCAGCTTGCCTGTCATAAACCTCCTGTCATAAACGTCGTCTGTCAGAGTGCTGAGCAATAGCTTCCAGAGGTGAACTGGGTCTGTTTATGACTAACAGGTGCTGCCTTGCTGATGTGGGCACAATTTGGGGACTTTTAAAGAAATAAATTTTTCTCAGTCCAAGTCACTAGGAAAGTGGATTTAATGAAGTGGAGCAATATGGATATTGACAACTTAGCTCCTCATGAAACCTGCATATACACTGAGTTTTGCAAAATCTCCCACAGCCAGCTGTGAATATGACAGAGAACTTTATTTAGAAGACAAAAAAAAATGTTTAAGTCAAGATAAAATATAACTGAAGAAAATGTAAGCAAGTGATATCTGGATTTAGACACTATCATATTATATTTAATGTTTATTTTTTCATATACATTAAGACAAAGAAGCCTTCAGGAAACAGCATCCACCCATTCATTTATTCATCCATTGACTCATTAAATAATGACTCTTTTGTCCGTCTTACAATGGGCCTGGCATTGCTTTTGGATGCCAAAATAAGAGCTCCTGTTTTCAAATAACAGAAAATATCATAGGAGGCGTAAGGAAAAGAGATATCTTTTCTTCTTTTCTAATTAATGTTCACAATAGAACAGGAAAACATATTCCTCTCAGATCTGTTTACATTATTCCATGAAGGCAAACAAAAGGATGAGAACAGTTTCTTGTTTGCCTCTGAAAGCTCCAAAGGGTACTTCGAAGGGTCTGGAAGGAAGGAGTCCTTGAGATTATAAACAGCAGTACTTGATCTGGAGCCAGGGACAAGGGACAAGGAGGGATACTTTAGAGGTAGGCTGTTCTGGACCAAGGCCTTCAGAGAGGAATTGAATGGTCCAGAGACAAAGCAATACTTAAGTACATTTCCTAAACAGGTTTAAAACTGAATAGTAGCGACTAAACAAAAAACATTTCTTGAAAATTTATGTCAGACATTGTTTTGAGTATAATATCCATATGAAATATATATTATTACAATATCTATTCTATAGAGGTAGAAACTGGAGCACAGAGAGGCCAGGAATTTATCCAAAGTTGCACAGCAAATCATTGGTAATGGTTAAGGCTAACTGAAGATTGAGTGTGGGTTGGAAAGGCGAGACCCATATTATGAAGAGCCCTGCGTGATCTACAACAAGGGCTAGACTTTATCCTGCAAGTGATAAGGACCTGCTCAAGGAATATAAGCAGAGAAGTGACCTGGTCATATACAAACTAAGTTTGCAGCCTTTGTAAATTGAGTCTTAGAGAATTTATATAATTTTACAAAGGTTACATACCTAAGAAACAGAAGACCTAACATATTCAAGTATAAGCACAGGGCCCATGGGTTAGAACATTTTCTTCTCTTTCTACCCAAGGCAAAGTGGCAGATGTGGGTCCCACAGGGAGTTGAGTCTTCCTGTGGAGGAGAAAGCTAGTGTCCTGTACTGCAGCACTCCAGGGGCTAGTAATTTCTGGCTGTTTCACCTTTGCAGAGTGGAGGTGAGAATTGGACTGGCACTGGCATAAAAGCTGCATATAGCCCCTAAGGTGCATCCTGCCTTAGAATGGGGGGCCAGCATATATTTAAATGGAAATTGAGGAGCACGTGAGTAATGTTGAAAGTGTTCATCACTCAGTCATGTCCCTCTCTTTGGCCCCATGGACTTTAGCCTGCCAAGCTTCTTTGTCCATGAGATTTCCCAGACAAGAATACTGGAGTGGGTAGCCATTCCCTTTTCTAGGGGGTCTTCCTGACCCACTGAGCTAAACCGACCCATATGAATTCATATCAGAAAGGAACTAGGGAGCGAGAAAAAGTTGGATGACTATTTTTTAAAATATTTTCATTAAGGCTGAGATGACTTTGTAAATAAATTGCTACCACTGTTTAGTATCTATATATAATTTCAATATGAACAATAGTTAAATATTCATTTGTAGAGAGACACTTATCAACATCCAGAGAATGTACAGGTGATATCATTTTGCTTAGCTACAGTCAAGGCATTAGATAATTCTGAAGCATTGCTAAATGTTAGTCTTTCATATCATATCTGCTTTGTAAAGGTCAAATATGTCATGTTAATTTCATACCTTAGGTGCAAAATTTGTTTCTTGCTTTCATTTTTGTCAAGGAAGATAAGGCAGTCATGATTTAACAATGGGAACTTTTGGGTCTGAGTGTTAGAATTCTGATATTCACAGAGCAGTGTGACATGCCATTTTATGTCAAACTCATAATAAGCATATATATAAATTGGTGAGAATGCTTTCTTCAGAATCTCTGCTCAAAAATATCGAAGCCAAATGAAGGTAATCCGGTTAAATATCAATGAGAAGAAAAACCTATGTGACGGTCACTTTTCTTAAGAAATGAGCTCTCTGACATTTTCACTGATCAAAAGCAAAAAAAGCTGAGAGAAAGAGAAAATAATAGGAAAGCAAAATCAAACTTACTACAGTAACTTTCTTTTCTATGGTTAAAGAACTCCATTAAATTTAAAATGGTATTAAACCAGTTCCCCTTAATTTCTCTTACTGCATGGTAAGTCCTTTCAGTTGTGTCTGACTCTTTGCAACCCCATAGACTGTAGCCCACCAGGTTTCTTTGTCCACGAAATTCTCCAGGCAAGAATACTGGAGTGGGTTGCCATGCCCTCCTCCAGGGGATCTTCCAGACCCAGGGATCAAACCCGCGTCTCTTATGTCTCCTTCATTGGCAGGCAGATCCTTTCCCCCTAGTGTCACTTGGGAAGCTCATTACTCTTATTGGCCTCCTCTTAATTATCTGTGGCTTTACTGATGGAGATAAATAGTGGGCTACATTTCTACCTAGATGCTAAGGACCAGGGGTGCACGTCAGCACAGGAGATATTATAGATCAGACATCTATACGGTGGAAGCAAGTGCTTATGTGAAACCAACTTTAGAAGATGAGAGCAAACTCAAACAGATGGAAAGATCTGTTGAAAAGATTGCGGATTCTTTATCCTGTAAAAGATGAATAAGTCACTATTTTGTCAGAAAAAAAGAAAAACACTAGAGGAGTTGACAACTATGAGAGAAGCAGCAGCAAAGACAATGTTTCCATCATGCTTGTGGATTTCATGACTTCAGTTTCTAGAATGACTGGCAAGAACATGCAAGGTCTTATCCTAGCCTTAGGCTGAATACTCAAAATGATATTAAAGCAGTTTATCTTAATTACTTTTACTGGCCTGCTGAAATACAAGACCTGCTGTCAAAGCAAAGGCTCAAGGAGGGAAGAGAGGACACTTATAATTTTGTAAATTAAGCACAGTCACAGATACAAGAGAAGCTCAGTTATTGAACCTGGGTTAGACTATAGACTAAGAGTTACCACTGAGGTAGGTTGGATTCTGAAGGAGTGTTCCTTATTTGTGTCTCTGCTGGAGTTGCAAGAAGTGAGCATTCAGAAGTGACAATGGATGGAGTTTAGAGTGATGTGGAAAACTGTACCGAGTAGACTATTTCTTGACAATGGTTTTCATATGTTAGACACCATTATTCCTCAACAGGTTCTCTATTCAAATATCTTGGGAAACACTGGTTAAGCAAGATTAAAACTGGCCATTTTTTTTTTAAGCACACTCCTCATTGACTATTTAAGAGTTAAATTTGGTAGGGAGATAATAGCATTTCCAAAATATATTTATTTGGCAAAAAAAAAAATGTGTTTTTTTTTTTGTTTGTTTGTTTGTTTGCTTTTTAACTTCCAAAGAAACCCTGCCCAACATCTATGTCATATCTCCCACAAGCTTTAGGGAGTAACTCAACATGGTGAGGAAAGGTTCTGGAAACAAAATACTGGAGCCCTTTTTTGATTTCAAGGAAGGACCATTAGAAGCGATCCTAAAGGTGTGGGCACCACCAGACATACAAGCCCTATTGTAATCTCCCATTACCAGAACATCCTGACCCACATCGTCTGTGTGCCCTTTATATGACTCAACCCACCCACCGCCCTCCCCTGATCTGCTTCCTACTGCCACATGGGAAGCAAGTCTAACCGGCTTCACCAAATGCCCCGTCACCTCTTTCTAGTTTTATTTCACTGAAACCAGGTTTTCTATTCTCCCTGAAGTCTCCATGAATGGAGGGTTTTTCTTTACCTTCTCTCCTACTGAAGTCAGGGAAAGTTAGAATCAGCGTCGGTGCTCCAAACAATCATTTCTCCTCATTTTGTTCAAACATGTTACTCTTGGTCTTTCCTCCTCATGAGAAAACTTGATGACCTCCTAGGGCCAAACAGCCCAGCTCTAACAATCCCTTTCTCAACACTGAACACTCTAAATGATGGTTAGATTGTTCCTATCACAATCCACATTTTGACACTAACATTAATGAGTTCCATGGACACATCCATCCTGGCCTCTATTTCTTGACAGCCTCTTCTCTAGTGAGCCCTTCTTCTTTCTCCCAGAATCCCAGTTTCAAAGTAAATCTAAATAGCCTACCTCCTCCCAGGTTCTTAATATTTGTATCCTTCCAGCCCACGTGCTTGGCCATACATACAAGGGCAATTTTTCAACACCCAGGTGTTTGACAGTGGTTTCAAGCCTGGATGCACCTTAAATCAACCAAGGAGCTTTTTAAAAATACTAATTCTGTTAAGGTACAAAAATTGAACCCTCAATGAGTTATGATAGCTAAAATTTAAAAGAAATGACAGTACCAAGTATGACTACAGATCAAAAAACTCTCACATATCACTAGTACCATTACTGTGCTTTTTTTGTTTTTTTTTTTTTTGTTGTTATTTGTCTTTTAGAATTAGTACTATTACTTTGGAAAGCTGTTTGTCATTATCTCCTAAAGCTGAACATACAACTACACTACCAACCAACAGTTCCAATCCTAGTTAGGTGTTGAAGAGAAAGTGTTTATGCCCATGAAAACAGGCATGTAGGACTAACTGTAGCATTATTATTCATAATAGACCCCAAGTCGAAATAACCTACAAGTCTACAAGCAGAAGATAGCTAATTAAAATTTTAGTGTTCATACCGTACAACAGTTACATGACTGAAACAACCTAGCATGCACTCACACATTGTATCACAAAAGGAACAAACTACAGGTAAACGAAAACAAGGATAAATCTCATATTGAGTGAAAGAAGCCAAATATATTGACGATATATATTCTTTTCCTCTTTAGCTATCCTCCCGAAGCCCCTTGCCCATTTTTGTGCCTCTCCACCTCTTTTTCTAGACTTTTGACCTAGATGGGAAATCATTCCTTTTTTGATGCATTGGAAGAGGTCTTTGAGTCCTCGCAGGTGAAGGAGGGTTTGAAGAAGAAAGCAGCTGTCAGCAGCAGTCTGGTCTCAGAATAAATCTTCGATGACTATCAAACCTATTAGACTGCCAAGTTTGCAAACCTCTTAGCTGACTTTCAATGAATTGATGTACTAAAAACATATCACATTTTTAAACTTTTGCAACATGTTACAGATGGTACTCAATCCCAGTAAGAGGTTCATATTGAAAGAGGTGGAGAAAACTCAATGAGGCTTCACTAACCAAACCTGGGACAATTTTAGCATCAAAATAAATAATACTCATAATAGATTATAACTCACTGAATGAGAGTCTATGAGTTCATTTTGATATAAGTAACAAAGGTCTGTATATTCAAAGCTCTGGTTCTTTCAATAGTCATGCATGGATGTGAAAGTTAGAAAGGCTGAGCACCATAGAATTGATGCGGTTGAACTGTGGTGCTGGAGAAGACTTTTGAGAGCCTCTTGGACTGCAAGGAGAGCAAGCTAGTCAATCCTAAAGGAAATCAACCCTGAATATTCGTTGGAAGGACTGATGCTGAAGCTGAAGCTCCAATACTTTGGCCACCTGATGCAAAGAACTGACTCATTGGAAAAGATCCTGATCCTGGGAAAGACTGAAGGCAGGAGAAGGGGATAGATGATAAGATGGTTGGATGACATCATCAATTCAGTGGTCATGGATTTAAGCAAACTCTGGCGGATAATGAAGGACAGAGAAGTCTGGTGTGCTGCATTTCATGGGGTCTCAGATTTAGACACGACTNTCCTGGGAAAGACTGAAGGCAGGAGAAGGGGATAGATGATAAGATGGTTGGATGACATCATCAATTCAGTGGTCATGGATTTAAGCAAACTCTGGCGGATAATGAAGGACAGAGAAGTCTGGTGTGCTGCATTTCATGGGGTCTCAGATTTAGACACGACTGAGCAACTGAATAACAACAAAAATAAAAAAAGATGTTTGAAAATTAATTATAGTACCCATTAGCTTGATGTTTGACTTACTTTTCACCTAGTATATTGATTTTATTAATAATGAATACTTGTTTATCTAGCATTTACACATTCTTCAGTGATACATGGTATGTGTGAAAAGTATTAAGCTTAATTTTAATTTACTTTTCTGTTGAAGTATAGTTGACTTAGAATGTTGTGTTAGTTTTCAGCATATAGCAAAGTGGTTCAGTTATATATATATATTTTTTTGCATAGTCTCTTCCATTATAGGTTACTACAAGATATTGAATCTAGTTCCCTGTAATATACAGCAGGATCTTATTGTTTATCAATTTTATAATTTTTTAAAGTATTAAGCATGAAAGCTGGTAGACTTCTTTAATAGGAAAGTAAATTTCCACTGATTAAGATTTTTTAAAATACGTGCATTAAATTATAATAAAATGCTCCTCATTAAAGGATGAAAATCAGTACAAACACAAGTAGCCAAAATAGGTAGTATTCAATGTAAATAAGTGTGCTAATAATATAATTTAACAGAATGTGATCTGTATGGTATTCGTATGTGGATAGATGTGAAAGACTATGGAAATCTTCTACAGTCATGTTGAAATATATATTTGAGGGGAAGACAATCTATTGACCAGTATTGGGATGTTAGTTCATCCCGTTAAACAGTGTGGCAGAGAATGTTCCTGGTTCTTTCTTCTAATTTGGTCTCCTCTTAGCCAGCGAGGGTCTGTCTGATTGGACAGTGTCTGCACCGAAGAGAACTGACTACTGCTCTGATTAGCCACTTTGTCAAGTGTCCCTTGCAATCAATTTGGCTGATGGAAGGAGCCTTCAGCTCTGATCAGATATCTGTTTTGTCAGAGTCACAGAGCACTGAGGTATGGATCAATGCAGTCACATTTGTTCTATATCTGTAAGAAAGGGATGCAGACGTAAACAAAAGTGCTTTGCAAGCATAAATTATTAATAATAAGTGATAAGCGCAAACACGACATCTCAGCATTACTTTTCAACATTGGCCTGCTAACTCACCTCAGTCTTAAATCCCAAATACTGTGGCTCAGTCCCCCCAAAATAGAATTTGATGTTACTGACTTAAACTACACACATATAAGCATGTTTTAAATCAGGTCTCAAGGGAGAAAGCCATATATATTGGTTCTTATCTCTGTCTATAGAACATGATTTTCTTTTCCTTCCCATAGGAGATACCCAAACGTCAAGGTCACTTTTACTCATTCTGAATTTACCTATCATTTAAGGCCCAGCTCAGTGGACCTTAACTTTATGAAGAGTCTCTGACCACTCTATATTCTCTGTGTTATTGCTTGTCTCCTCTAGTGTTTGTTGATCTCTCTAAAATAACATTTAATGGTCTGCCTCGAATAATAACCGTTCCTTTCTGTGTGAATTTCTTTCCACTAGTTAGGCATTTTACACTGCTTATTAACCCAAGTACAGTGTTTATTCATCTTGTCAGTAGAGAAATATAAAAACTCATGACATTTCCTGTAGACAAGAGCTCTGTATCTAATATTCAAAATGCATACCCAATGTCCTATATAAAACTAACAACTATAGGTCAAGGAGATTTTGTTGAGCTCTACTTTCTGTAGTCTAAACGTGTACAAATCAACAAAAATCATTATGCTTTTCTATTATATCATTCTGTATTCACACTATTAGAGCTATTATTATTCGCTGTGAGGACATAATTTAAAATCACCTTTACAAAACTACCTATAGCATTTCTTGTGTTTGTTCTATTTGTGCTTGTGGTGAGAGGTAAGTTTTCCTGACATTATCCAATCCTCACCAGTTCCTATGAAGACTAATTAACTCCTAATCAATCCCAATCTTACGATTTTTGCCATTCTCACTGCACCAAATGAGTAATGTTCATCTAGCAAATCTCAATTAATACTTCTCAAATTGAACACAGTCATGAGTATTGAAGTGTCCTAAACTCTATCATAATTTAAAAACTTTTATTCACTGTAGATTTCTGGAAATCTCTGAAATTTTCCTATGTTTTTTAATAGTTCTTTCTGCTTCTATATGTATTTTTGGGGAAAGATAATTTCTTTTACTCCAAAGTAAAATATTTTCACCAAAAAGCAATGTCAGACTCTATTAAGAGTCCTGCAGAAAACTGCATACAGGATACCTGTTAGACGCCTGCCAAAGAGTTTCAACTTTCCCAGTGGGGCAATTAATAAGTTAATGAACCCAAATGTAAAATGAATTTTTCTAATTGACTTAATAAGAGTGGGTAGAACTAGAGGGTTTAATTGATGGGGAACCAAATTTAACAGTACACTCCTGCCAAATGGACATGTGGCAAGCAAAATATGATTTGGAGTTGAGTGTTTGGTTTTGTATCCCATGGTATTTAGGCTTATTCAATATAGCATGGACACTCTACATATTATAAATGAAATACATATATATATATACACACATTAACAAGATATATTATGTATGCTGCTATGTAATATATAATGTATATTTTATACATAAAATATGATTTGGGGATAAGTTCACTGTGAATCAAAGCTGTATCCATAAATAAATCAACATCCAAGTAAATATGCAAGTACAATTGGATGGCAATTGAGCTTCAATTTGCAGGAAAGAGTGGGTGGAGGGGGGCAGAGGTTGTCTGGAATGGTCTGCATTGAAGGGGAGGATGGTTGCCAATGGCTTTCAAACTGCTTTCCACATGCAGCAGAGAACTCTGCTTTATCTAGAGTTAAGAATATTTTTAAAAAGCATGATTTATTTCAGCATATATTCTAAACAACCTTCTCTATTATTTGATGTGATTTATCTATATGATGGGCCATCCAGAATGGACCAGTATACATTTATACCATTATTAGCATACATTTAACTAAAAAATAAAACAACTAAATATGATATTAGGGTCAAAATTACCAAGAAAGTTAGCCACTGTTGAGCCAACTGTGTGACTGAGTTTTCTAATTTTCTTGAACATGAAGTTTTTACACCATTCTTCTAAAAGAGGGGTGGGGGGAATATTATTTTATTTACTGACTTAAAAACTGAAATCAAAACAATATCCTTGTCTTCTTTAATATAATGAATTTTTAAGACTCCCAATTAGAGCTTGGAGAAGCTATGGTAAAACAGTCTGTGCACATTCTAGACAGAGTGTGTTACCATGACAGCATTGTTCTGTGGCTAAGGGTTAAGTGATCAAGTAAATGAGCAAAAATAACAAAGCATCTAGTCAGGAAGTTCTAATATGCCTTTTGCAGAACTGCTAATGACCCCAGTTATTGAAGTAGAGGGCACCGCAGTTGAAGAACTCATGCTACAGGCACCATCTGCATGGAAGTCAATTCAGTTCAGTTCAGTTCAGTTCAGTCGCTCAGTCGTGTCTGACTCTTTGCGACCCCATGAATCGCAGCACGCCAGGCCTCCCTGTCCATCACCAACTCCTGGAGTCCACTCAAACCCATGTCCATTGAGTCAGTGATGCCATCCAAGCATCTCATCCTCTGTTGTCCCCTTCTCTTCCTGCCTTCAATCCTTCCCAGCATCAGGGTCTTTTCAAATGAGTCAGCTCTTTGTATCCAGTGGCCAAAGTATTGCAGTTTTAGCTTCAATATCAATCCTACCAATGAACACCCAAGACTGATCTCCTTCA
>SJYA01003144.1:367098-445619 GCA_006410615.1 Neotragus moschatus | reverse complement strand
TCCAACTCTCATATCCATACATAACTACTGGAAAAAACATAGCCTTGACTAGACGGACCTTAGTCAGCAAAGTAATGTCTCTGCTTTTGAATATGCTATCTAGGTTGGTCATAGCTTTTCTTCCAAGGAGTAAGTGTCTTTTAATTTCACGGCTGCAATCACCATCTGCAGTGACTTTGGAGCCCAAAAATATAAAGTCTGGCACTGTTTCCACTGTTTCCCCATCTATTCTCCATGGAGTGATGGGACCAGATGCCATGATCTTCGTTTTCTGAATGTTGAGCTTTAAGCTAACTTTTTCACTCTCCTCTTTTACTTTCATCAAGAGACTTTTTAGTTCCTCTTCACTTTCTGCCATAAGGGTGGTATCATCTGCATATCTGAGATTATTGATATTTCTCCCGGCAATCTTGATTCCAGCTTGTGTTTCTTCCAGTCCAGTGTTTCTCATGATGTACTCTGCATATAAGTTAAATAAGCAGGGTGACAATATACAGCCTTGACAAAATGTTATTTAGTACATGTCAATAACTCTCTGGTATAGGATTTCCCTTTCAGTGTTTTTGCTCTTTTAAAGCAAAATTCATAAAGACAACATCTTCATCATTTTATTATAAACACAAATGACATTTCCCCCAAGAATGAACCTTTCCCTCAAAACCCAGTTAAAAAACAAAGGCGGGGAGAATAGTCAAAAATAAGCTGGAGCATATATACTAATTATTTTCCTTTACATTCTTTAGCCCTTCCCCTGTTCTTATATTCAGTGTTACACTGTATTTCAGAATTAGTTTCATGAATGAGAAGGAAATTGAAGGCATTGGGGCCAGATCTAAATGTCAAAAGATTATATTATAAGCTGATTAATGATTTGGTCATTTTTATATAGTGAGTTAATATGTTCTCTGGTTTTGGATCTCAGATGTCTGGCTTGTACAATTGGTGTATAATTGCAGAAGTCCATTTGTTCCCACGTATGGATTCAAAAGTCTCCACATGAAAAGTTATTTGTGTGCATGCTTGGATGTCATGATAAACTGATTCATTTCTTACTGTTTTAAATTTTTAATTTATATTGGATTATCACCTATTAACAATATTGTGATAGTTTCAGGTGGACAGCAAAGGGACTCAACCAATACATATCCGTGAATTCATTCTCCCTCAAACACCCCACGCATCCATTCTGCACAGAGAATTGAGCAGAGTCCCCTGTGTGGTTATCCATTTTAAATATAGCAGTGTGCACATGACCATCCCCAAATCCCTGGCTATCCCTTCTTCCCATCCTTTGCCCCTGTTTCTTTTTTCTTTTTTTGGGGGGGAGGGTAAAAAGTCAAATAGGATACTTATTCCTGGTCTTCTCAGAGCTTTTGAAATGCTCATGTATACCATGAAACTAAGAAAGATACATAGTTTCCAGGGTTTCACAAACATTTTTTGGCTTGTGGTGCCCTTTTTGAATAGCCTGGAAATATAATACTCCACAATTAGCTTCATTTTATTTTATTTATTATTCATTCATCATCACTTTTTTCCTCACCTTCTTCTCTAAGTCTTTTGTAAATTTTTAGTTAAATGATAATTGCTTTACAATGTTATGTTGGTTTCTGCTGTACAACTCTGTGAATCAGCTACAAGTATACTTATATCTTCTCGCTCCCACACACCCTCCCATCCCTGCCCTCGAAACAGAGATAAAGGACTTGTGGACATAGTGACGGAAGAGGAGGGTGGAATGAATCCAGAGAATGGCATTGACATGTATACACTATCGTGTGCTACTGATTTTTGATAACAAAATTATTAAATGCAATAAAGTCAAAATATGAATTTCTATGCAGATGCTTATTCAAAACCTGACTGCTGCTGCTGCTGCTGCTGCTAAGTCGCTTCAGTCGTGTCCGACTCTGTGCAACCCCATAGATGGCAGCCCACCAGGCTCCCCCATCCCTGGGATTCTCCAGGCAAGAACATTGGAGTGGGTTGCCATTTCCTTTTACAATGCATGAAACTGAAAAGTCAAAGTGAAGTCGCTCAGTCATGTCCGACCCTCAGCGACTCCATGGACTTCAGCCTTCCAGGCTCCTCCGTCCATGGGATTTTCCAGGCAAGAGTACTGGAGTGGGGTGCCATTGCCTTCTCCCAAAACCTGACTAGGACTTGCTTTTTATGATTGTTTGGTTACTCCATTTCATATGTGCCTTAACTATGTATGCTGCTGCTGCTGCTGCTATGTCGCTTCAGTCTTGTCTGACTCTGTGCGACCCCATAGACGGCAGCCCACCAGGCTTCCCTGTCCCTGGGATTCTCCAGGCAAGAACACTGGAGTGGGTTGCCATTTCCTTCTCCGATGCATGAAAGTGAAAAGGGAAAGTGAAGTCATTCAGTCATGTCTGACTCCCAGCGACCCCCTGGACTGCATCCTACCAGGCTCCTCCATCCATGGGTTTTTCCAGGCAAGAGTACCAGAGTGGGTTGCCATTGCCTTCTCCTTAATTCTGTATACATAGCCAAATAAAGATAATTATATAAATCATATGATTATTATTGTGTAAGGTATATTCAGCTTTATTTGAAGATATAGCCCTTCTTACCTGCTGATAGGGGCTTCCCAGGTGAGGCTTGTGGTAAAGAATTCAGCTGCCAATGCAGGAGACATAAGAGATGTGGGTTAGATCCCTGGGTGGTGAAAATCCCCTGGAGGAGGGCATGGCAACCCTCTCCAGTATTCTTGCCTGGAAAATCCCCATAGACGGAGGAGTCAGGTGGGTTATGGTCCACAGGGTCGCAAAGAGTCAGACTGAAGCAACTGAGCACATATATGTTGATAAGACAACTAATAAGTATTCTAAATATGTATATATACTTTAAAGCGCATTTTATCTTGTGATTTAAATTATAATGCAATTGCAGAGAATTCTCTAAATTATATTGGAAATATATAACCAATACAATTATAACAATAATTTTATTTTTAATATAAATTTATTTATTTTAATTGGAGGTTAATTACTTTACCATATTGTATTGGTTTTGCCATACATCAACATGAACCCGCCACGGGTGTACACGTGTTCCCCATCCTGAACCCCCCTCCCTCCTCCCTCCCTGTACCATCCCTCTGGGTCATCCCAGTGCACCAGCCCCAAGCATCCAGTATCATGCATCGAGCCTGGACTGGTGATTCATTTCATATATGATATTATACATGTTTCAATGCCATTCTCCCACATCATCCCACCCTTGCCCTCTCCCACAGAGTCCAAAAGACTGTTCTATACATCTGTGTCTCTTTTGTTGTCTCGCATACAAGGTTATCAATACTATCTTTCTGAATTCCATATATATGTGTTAAATTAGTTTTTAAGAAATTACATTTTAAAAACTGACACCCAAATATTCATAAATATCATGATCTTAGATGAAAACTGTAATCCAGTTCTATGAATTTAAAGGCTTTCTTCTTATGATGTTAGATCAGAAATCTTAAATTGATTTAACTGAATTCTTTACCAAAAAATAAATACAATTTCTAAGATTTCTATAATGTAAGCTACCTCATACTTACTATGAATAGTAGTCAGAGGCTATATTTTATATATTTCATATTTAGAAAATATATTTCCACTTAATAACTTTAATCACTTCATATATTTCAATTCTGGAGAGAAATTAAGTATAAATGTTTTTCATAAAAATTATTTCCAACAATATACTTGAATTGAAGTTATATAGCTGGGTGATACAATTTCTAACAAAATGTATGTTTGCAAATTTTATCAATTTAGTCTCACTTTGGTAGGTATAGAAACTTAAAAATAAAACAAAACAAAAATCTTTCTATATTCTTGAAACAGCAGCTCATCCTAGTTTGGTGATCTTTTCTGAGATTAGAACTGATACATCTTTTCATTAAAAAGATTGCCATGAAGAAATAGTTTATTTAAAATAAAGCATTATGATCAACTAAATGAAATCATACTGTTTTACTTGGAAACAAAATTACTTAAACAAAGAAAAAAATGTAGGAGGCTTCAGGCTAGTTCATTAGCATGTATAATATACCCCTACTATGCCATTAAAAGACTCTGAAACTAAAGACTCTGAAACTACTTGCTCCTTGGAAGAAAAGCTGTGACTAACCTAGACAGCATATTAAAAAGCAGAGGCACTACTTTGCTGACAAATGTCTGTCTAGTTAAAGCTGTGGTTTTTCCAGTAGTCATGTTGATATGAGAGTTGGACTACAAAGAAAGCTGAGGACTGAAGAATTGATGCTTTTGAACTGTGGTGTTGGAGAAGACTCTTGAGAGTCCCTTGGACTGCAAGGAGATCCAACCAGTCCATTCTAAAGGAAATCAGTCCTGAATATTCACTGGAAGGACTGATGCTGAAGCTGAAGCTCCAATACTTTGGCTACCTGATGCGAAGAACTGACTCATTGGAAAAGACCCGGATGCTGGGAAGGATTGAAGGCAGGAGGAGAAGAGGATAAGAGGATTAGATGGTTAGATGGCATCACCGACTCAATGGACATGAGTTTGGACAAGCTCCGGGAGTTGGTGATGGACAGGGAGGCCTGGTGTGCTTCAGTCCATGGGTTCACAAAGAGTTGGACACGACTGAGTGACTGAACTGAACTGACTATGCCATTAGCATGGAGAAAAGGAAAAGGAAGAATGTTGTAAAAAGAAATGAAATTGTTGTTTTCTTAGAACCATTATCTAAATAAAAGGACTTCCCAGGTGAAATTAGTCTTAAAGAATCTGCATGGTAATGCAGGAGACACAAAAGACATTGGGTGAACTCCCGAGTCAGGAGGATCCCCTGGAGAAGGAAGTGGCAACTCGCTCCAATATTCTTGCCTGGAAAATTCCATGGACAGAGGAGCCTGGTGGCCTACAGTCCATGGGGCCTCAAGGAGTCAGACATGACTGAGCACAAATACAATAGGTTCTATCCACAAAGCTGGATAAATACCGTATGTGCCACTTTATTCTTTTCTAATAACTTATATACAGCTGAAATAGACTTCAGGGAAATAGGTTCTACTGTACTGCGGGTGTTGCTACCCTTTTTTGGAGGCAAGGTGCTAAGGTACATCAAAATTCTCAAAGAAACTACACACACTGAAAAATTTCAATTTGAGTAGTGTATTCCGAAGAAATAGATTTTCTGTAAAAATCAAAGATTTTTACAAAGAATATATAGATTATCACTTAATACAGAAAATGGGAAAACTTTATGCCTTCATTTGGTCTTTTATCGAAAACTTTATAGCATGCGAAAAATTATAAAAATCATTTAGATCAATTAGAAATGGACTGAAGAACTGAAGGAGTTCCAGAAAGGAAATGCAGATGCCCAATAGTAACTGCCAAGATGCTCAATATCATTAATTATCAGAGAAACGCAAATCAAAGCCACAATGAGATATCACCTTACACTTGACACAATGAGTGTCATCCAAAAGAACAGAAATAATAAATGTTGGTGAGGACGTGGAGAAAAGAAAATCCGTGTACACTGTTTATTGGTAGAAATGTAAATTGGTGCAGCCACTGTGGAAAATATTATGGAGGCTTCTCAAAAAGCTCAATATAGAACTACCATATGACCCAGTAATTCCAGTCCTTTGTATATATCTGGAAAAACACCCAGAACACTAATTCAAAAAGATACATGAACCCCAGTGTTCATAGTAGAATTGTTTACAATTGTCAAGAGAGGGAAGAAACCCAAATGCCCATCAAGGAATAAATGGATAAAGTTGTGGTGTATGTGTGTATATACACACATATATATACACATATATATACACATTCCATATATGTATATACAAGGAAATGGCAGCCCACTCCAGTGTTCTTGCCTGGAGAATCCCAGGGACGAGGGAGCCTGGTGGGCTGCCGTCTATGGGGGTCACACAGAGTCGGACACGACTGACGCGACTTAGCAGCAGCATGTGTATATATATGATAGAATACTGCTCAGCAGTAAAAAGGAATGAAATTTTGCCATTTGCATCTGCAAAGACAGACATAGAGGGCATTATGCTAAGTGAAATAAGTCGGGGAAAAACCACTGTATGATATCACTGATATANGTCACACAGAGTCGGACACGACTGACGCGACTTAGCAGCAGCATGTGTATATATATGATAGAATACTGCTCAGCAGTAAAAAGGAATGAAATTTTGCCATTTGCATCTGCAAAGACAGACATAGAGGGCATTATGCTAAGTGAAATAAGTCGGGGAAAAACCACTGTATGATATCACTGATATATGGAATCTAAAAAAAAAAAAACAACAAACTACTGATAGCAACAGGAAAGAAGCAGATTCAGATACAGAAAATGAGCTAAAGGTTATCAGTGGTGAGAGAGGAGGGGGAATTATAGAGGCAGGGGAGTGAAAGGTACTAACTACTAGGTGTAAGATAGGCTCAAAGAGGCTTAGTACAACTTGAGGATATAGCCAATATTTTGTTAATAACTGTAAAAGGAAAGGGACCTTTAAAAAGTGTATAAAGTCTTTTTAAAATTAAAAAAAGGAAAATCTATGAAGTCACTGAAAATCATACTTTGAATAATATATAATGGGTATTTTTTTCTTCGCTGAAATATTGAATACTAGATAGCACAAAAACCCTTCTCTGATCAGAGTAAGACTGGCAAATCACACAGCTGGTAAGACACTTTAGAGACAAACTTTTTGTTTCTAAGCCCACTACATTCTTAATCACTTGCCACAGATGAAGAAGCTAATGTTAGTGAACATAGCTCATGATTATAATGATGATAAGAGAGTCATATCATAAACACAGATCTAATACCTTAAGATAGTTTCTGTAATCAAAGAAGCCTGCTAAAATGAAATTATGCTGGAGGATTATATCAGTTAATCAATGTGTTTTTATAGAAATGATTTTGAATGAGCACATCTTAGAGAATTGCCTAAATCTCAGTAATACTTAATAAATGAAGGGTTTATACAGAATGCAAGGCCATAATCCATATGCGTGTTTAAGAAAAAAACATAATTTTGCTCTTAATGAGTTCTTTGTGATTTTACTCACAGGAATGAGCCATAGTTTCATTAAACAAAAAGGTAACATGGAAAAATGGTCTTTTTTTTTTTTCTGTGTTCTAGGAAAACTTTGTTAAACTAGTAAGAAAGAAAATGCAGCTAAAGAAATGATAGCAAAAATTCCTGCATCTGAATATATAAACAAATGGCTTATAGTTTGACTCATAATTATTAATATGGATTGTAGTTTTATTAGGTAACAAAATACCTGTTAAAACTCACATGGTCCATTAACTATGTATCTAATAGCAGTCTATAACAGAGCATAATTATCACCCAACACGCACAATAAAATTTTCATAAACACTATTGTCAGTGTAAAAGTGTCAGATCTAGAAAACATAAAATCTTCCTGAAAATATTACAATAAGCTATTTTTAAAGACATTATAGTACTATAGGATTCACTTGTCTCTCTTCTAAAAATACCACATATATTCAATATGTTTTAAAATTTCTGTTTATTTGAATTTCACATTTCCTGAAAAATATAACATCAAAGAAATATATTGAAAATGGAAATTCTACCTAATTCATTGGAGAGTAATAAGCACAGATGAAATCCTTTCATATCCAAATAATTAAAAATAGAAAATTGGCATTTAAGACCTTCAGATCAGTTCAGTTGCTCAGTCATGTAGGAACTTTGCAACCCCATGGACTGCAGCACACCAGTTTCCCTATCCATGACCAACTCCTGGAGCATGCTCAAATTTCTGTCCATTGAGTCACTGACGCCATCCAGCCATCTCATCCTCTGTCATCCCCTTCTTTTCCCGCCATCAATAATTCCCACCATCAAGGTCTTTTCAAATGAGTCAGCTCTTCACATCAGATGGCCAAAGTATTGGAGTTTCAGCTTCAATATCAGTCCTTCCAATGAACATTCAGGACTGATTTCTTTTAGGATGGACTGGTTGGATCTCCTTTCAGTCCAAGTGACTCACAAGAGTCTTCTCCAACACCATAGTTCAAAAGCATCAATTCTTTGGTGCTCAGCTTTCTTTGTAGTCCAAATCTCACATCCATACGTGACTACTGAAAAAAACCATAGCCTTGACTAGACGGACCTTTGTTGGCAAAGTATGTCTCTGCTTTTTAATATGCTGTCTAGGTTGGTCATAACTTTCCTTCCAAGGAGTAAGCGTCGTTTAATTTTGCAGTTGCAGTCACCAACTACAGTGATTTTGGAGCCCAAGAAAATAAAGTCTGACACTGTTTCCACTGTTTCCCCATCTATTTGCCATTAAGTGATGAGACCGGATGCCATGATCTTAGTTTTCTGAATGTTGAGCTTTAAGCCAACTTTTTCACTCTCCTCTCTCACTTTCATCAAGAGGATCTTTAGTTCTTCACTTTCTGCCATAAGGGTGGTGTCATCTGCATATCTGAGGTTATTGATATTTCTCCTAGCAGTCTTCATTCCAGTTTGTGCCTCATCCAGCCCAGCGTTTCTCATGATGTACTCTGCATAGAAGTTAAATAAGCAGGGTGACAATAGACAGCCTTGATGTACTCCTTTTCCTATTTGGAACCAGTCTGTTGTTCCATGTCCAGTTCGAACTGTTGTTTCCTGACCTGCATACAGATTTCTCAAGAGGCAGGTCAGATGTTTTGATATTCCCATCTCTTTCAGAATTTTCCACAGTTTATTGTGATCCACACAGTCAAAGGCTTTGGCATAGTCAGTAAAGCAGAAATAGATGTTTTTCTGGAACTCTCTCATTTTGTTGATGATCCAATGGATGTTGGCAATTTGATCTCTGTTTCCTCTCCATTTTCTAAAAGGCGTGCACTATCCTGTTTATTCATATGCAGTGATGTATAAGAAGAAGCAATAGAAAATAAACTTTCAGAAGAGAAACTGTATATTAGGCATTGAGCTTAGTATTCGGTGTGTGTTGTCTTGGTCCCAGCCTACTTATAGTGATGTTCTGGACTAGGAATTGTCTGAGGCTATTCACTCTTAGCTAACTTCCCTGGTAGCTTAGATGGTAAAGTGTCTGTCTACCATGTGGGAGACCTATGTTCCNGAAGAGAAACTGTATATTAGGCATTGAGCTTAGTATTCGGTGTGTGTTGTCTTGGTCCCAGCCTACTTATAGTGATGTTCTGGACTAGGAATTGTCTGAGGCTATTCACTCTTAGCTAACTTCCCTGGTAGCTTAGATGGTAAAGTGTCTGTCTACCATGTGGGAGACCTATGTTCCATCCCTGGGTCAGGAAGATCCCCTGGAGAAGGAAATGGCAATCCACTCTAGTATTATTGCCTGGAAAATCCCGTGGATAGAGGAGCCTGGTAGGCTACAGTCCATGGGTCACAAAGAGTCGGACATGACTGAGTGACTTCACTTTCACTTTCTAACCCCATAGACAAGGCTTCCCAGGTAGAGGTAAAGAGGTGGTAAAGAACCTGCCTCCCAGTGCAGAAGGCACAAGAGATGTGAATTTGATCCCCGGGTGGGAATGATCCCCTGAAGGAGTGCGTGGCAACCCACTCCAGTAGTCTTGTCTGGAGAATCCCATGGACCGAGGAGGCTATGGTCCATAGGATAGCAAAAAGCTGGATGCGACTGAAGGGACTTTGTGCTTAACCCACAGACATCCCTCCCAGCACAACCAGGGATAATTTTGTGGTTGAAGTAGCCCCTGTGGATTTTGTTATAATTGCCAGATGCACTTCAAGCAAACTATTAGGGTACTTAAGGACAAGATTTGTTAAGCAAAGTTTCTGTAGGGCATGCTTCAAGCCTGAGGATCACAAAGAGAGGAGGAGAGAGAGAGAAGGGGAGAGATGTTGAAGAAGTAGGGAGTAGGGCTCTGCCTTTATTAGGGTTGGAGGTGGGGTGCCCAGAGCTTCAAAGGTTCATTCTGTTTGGTTAGTTGAAAACCTAGAAGTGGGGAATGGGTCATTGGAGGGAAATGATGAGGTCACACAACAGGTTTCTAGGTCATCCCCAGTGCTTTTTAAAAGAGGAACTTCATGGGTGGGGTCAGTCTGGTTCCTTATTTAGTTGTTTTGCTAGTCATGAGACTAGTAGTGAGATGGATGTCTTTTTTTAGTTTTAGTGTAACATATTTTATTTTTTTATTCTAAATTGGTTACCTTTATTTAAAAAGATAATGATTTTTTTTAAGTTATTAGAGTATAGTTACAATGTTGGATTCAGTTCAGTTCGATTCAATCGCTCAGTGGTGTCTGACTCTTTGTGACCCCAAGAATTGCATAAGAAGTGATGGATATCTAAAGTGGATGCTTCAGCAGTCATATTTTCATAGTCAGGCACTTATGCTACAATCAAAAAGCTTAATATCAAGCATGTATGCTACAGTATGTCACCTCATTTTACCTTGACTAGGAAAACCTTCCCTGACAGCTCAGTTGGTAAATAGTCTGCCTGCAATGCAGGAGACCCCGGCTCGATTTCCTAGGTCGGGAAGATCCCTGGAGAAAGGATAGGTTACCCACTCCAGTATTCTTGGGCTTCCCTTGTGGCTCAGCTGGTAAAGAATCTGCCTGTAACGCAGGAGACCTGGGTTCAATCCTTGGGTTGGGAAGATTACCTGGAGAAGGAAAAGGCTACCCACTCCAGTATTCTAGCCTGGAGAATTCCATGAACTGTATAGTCCATGGGATTGCAACATTCACTTATATATTTCCATTTTAGGCATGATGACCCTGAAGCTCCTGAGAAGCCCCTGAGAAGTTATTTGTGCAAAACCAGTCTTTGAGTCTGTGGAACTCCCAATCATACTCTTTTCCCTCTCCCACATTTAGTGTGTGTCAAAATGAAACCCACTTAGAGGATTACAGGAAATGGCAACCCACTCCAGTGTTCTTGCTTGGAGAATCCCAGGGACAGGGGAGCCTGGTGGGCTGCCATCTATGGGGTCGCACAGAGTCGGACACAACTGAAGCGACTTAGCAGCAGAAGATTACAGAATTGAACACTGCTGTGACCGACTCCAAAGGAGAGATGTTCAGAGAAGTTGCTATGCCTGCATGATTCACTGTTTGTATGATTGGTATTTGAATGTGTGGAACTACTTTGGACATGACTGATGTATCTGACATTATCCTGTGAGTAACTGAGCAAAGATGGTTGACAGGGAGACTTTCTGTGAAGCTGGTAAGACCACTCCTGCTAGAGTTCACTACAAGGGCTGGAAATCTCTAGATATGAATCTTGTGCACCTTCCTTGACTTTCTTGAGCTTTAGTTTCTACCTCATAAGGTTGTTGTGAGGGTTAAATGAATTGATACCTGAAAAGTTCTTCAGTGGTGGAAAGCACTTTGTAAGTGCTTAATAAATGTTAACTATCATTGATATTATGGATTTTGTTTCACAGATCTTAGCCTAACGCAAAATAAATAGTTTCGTAAGGGATTAGGTGGAGATTTAAGTGTCCTTACTTCCTGATGCGTGGCAGGCACCGCTAATCAAACATGGCATTCTTTGTGTCCAGGACTAGACAAGGCTTCAGGATCCTCACCCCAATGCCTCATCCAAATATCTAAGAAATAAATGAGTTTTGCTTGTAGTAGTGAACTTATTTGGCCATCCTGGGTGATAAGACACTTTTTTCCTTCTTTCTCTTTTATTTTTCAAATTATGAAAGTATGATAAAACATTCACAGGAGGCTTTAAAAATACAGTACAAAGTTGTATGCATTTCTACTGTATATTACAATTATTTTTAAGTAGATGAATTAAGATTTTTAATTGGAGTTTTAATATCAAATTCTCAAAAATTAATACAGTGAATAGATGGAAAAGTAGAAGGATAGGGTAGACCTGAAACGCACTATGAACTGATTCAACATAATTAGGATTTGCATAATTTTCACGCATCAGCAGGTTATAAATTCTATTCAAGTTCCCATAGACTATAAACCAGGACAATATCCAGGGGCATAAGATAAGGTACAAAAGTGTCATGGTCTAAAGGAATTGAAGTCATACAGAGTCTGTTCTCTTATCACTGTGAAATTAAGTTAGAAATAAATATCAAAAGATATTTGAAAATAGCCCATATATTTTCAAGTGGAATGTGACATTTACCAAGAGAGATATTTGACTTAGCCATTGAAAGCCTCAATAAAGTTAGACTGAAAAAACACAGAGGGTGATTGCAGAAAAGAAAGCATTTAAATGAGAAATTAATATCAAAACGATAAAGTAATATCAAAGGTATTTAAAAATTCTATATTTTTGGAAATTAAATGTCCACTTTTTAATGACGGGTGTATCTAAGAAACCGTTAACAAAGAAAATTAGAAAGTAGTTGTAACAGTAAAAATGAAAAGAGGATT
Source organism: Neotragus moschatus (assembly GCA_006410615.1). Lineage (NCBI taxonomy): Eukaryota > Metazoa > Chordata > Mammalia > Artiodactyla > Bovidae > Neotragus > Neotragus moschatus. The sequence goes on along the minus strand of SJYA01003144.1, from coordinate 433,210 downwards.
TATCAGAATTTGTTGCATGGAGCTATAGTACCTAAACACAGTGTGGAATCTTGAGTAAGGTATGAAAACAAATAATGGACACCAGCATAAAATTTTGTGAAATTTGAACAAAATCTGTATGATAGCTAACAATGCTGTGGAGCATGTTAATTTCCCATTTTTACAACATAATATTTCTTTATATTCTCAAACTTGAATTAGAAGTTTCAAGCTTCATTCATTTTTTTTAAATCATTAAAATAATAAGTTTTCTAGACATCTAGCAGTAATACTAGATGGAGAATAGATGGAACTATATCAAAATTTTGAGTAACTATAAATTAGAAATCTAACATTCTATACCTACTTAGTCAAAGAAGGGGAACCAAAATGTCATATTTTTTTTTTGCTAAACAAAAATTTGTAAGTTTTCTAAAATACATATATATTATACATCATATTCATATATGTATATGTTTACAAAGGCTTTTCTGCTACACTTCAGAAAGAACAACAAAAAAAGAGATGGAGGAATTGGAAAACATAAACTAAATAAAATGGGAGCACTGAATAGGAAATAGAAACAGTGAAACAAACTCTATAAAAGTAAAAAATGGTCATATAGTCCAGTTGTTTTTAAACACAACTGCTCATTAGAATCATATCTGTAGGTTTGGAGGAAAAACAGTAGGTTTGGAGGAAAAACCAGTACCTGGGTATTTGTACTTTTCCAAAAAATTCCAAGTTAATTCTAATGTGCATCTGGATTTTAAAAAGTGATTGCAAGTTTTTCTATTAAATAGTAGTTTTAGTGATTTTCAGTTCTATTATTTTCTGTTGATCAATCATGGCACAACAGTATTAAAAGGAATAATAGTTACACAATCACAATAGTAAAAGATGTTTATCTGTATGCACTTCCATTTACCTCATCACTCTACTTAATGCCCCAGATTGTATGTAGTTATTTTATATTGTTAGGTTAGTTATGTTTCCATTATGGCTTTCAGTTATAATGATCTTTTATTTTTTGGTCTGACTATTGATTGTGAGGGCTTCCCTGGTGGCTCAGAGACCCGGATTCTATCCCTCGGTTGGGAAGATCCCCTAGAGAAGGAAATGGTAACCCACTCCAGTATTCTTGCCTGGAGAATCTCATGGACTTAGAAGTCTGGTCGGCTACAGTCCACGGGGTCGCAAAGAGTCAGACACGACTGAGCGACTTCACTTTCTTTCACTTTCTATTGATTGTGAAGACTTTTTTTTTTTTTTAATGAATAAGTTTATATACTAAGAAAAAAGACACAGCATTCCATTTGGAATAAGGGTACTTCCATACAGGTTGGCTTTATGATGGGCCTTTCTTTTAGTTCTTTTTAAGTGAGATAATTCCCACACATGCAAGTGAAATGTGGGATAATGATCTAAAATAAAATATGAATTTCATTCCTGATGGTCTCTCCCAGAAAATTTGTCTCCACAGATTATGTTCTCCAAAATTGCAATGAGTCTTATCTGCATTGCAGCATTGAAGGGTTTTTTCTTTCACTTAAACTGCAAGTCCCAATTTCTTTCAAGTAGCTATAATAACTCTTTCTTAAGGTAACATTTCTTTGTTAGTGTCCCTCCAAGTAATTTGTAGATCACCTCTGCCATGGTCTTTAATCACATAATCATCACTTGAAAAGCTTTCTCTTTAACCACATTGTGGACTCTCGGATGAAAGAAAATTGCTTTCATCTCTATATACTAGGAGCCTGGAATGGTCCCTTGTGGGCAATATAAATTCACTTAATGAAGTTCTAGTGACTTTATCTAGTCAGATGGTACAAATCCTTCACATTTTTGCTCAGACTTTACATCACTTCTCATTATTTCTTCCAGCTCCTCCAAGTGCTTTGGACAGCAAGCACATACTACTTTAGGCACAAATGTGTCCTAAAACTTTTTCAGATGTTACCCTGAAAATATGAACTCTTTATTGAACGAGGCTAACATTATCACATCATTGTAAAAACTCTTCATTTTACTACTCAAAGGATATATTATAACTCTTCAATTAAACCTTTCTCTTGTTTCTAGTATGGAAACACAGTTACAGAAGGAAATTAAGTCCTAGTTATAGGAAAAGTAATGTCATCAGTGTTAAGAAAATTTTTATTTTCTTCACAACCCTTCTTAGACACCATTTTTAGTCCAGGTTCTTGTCTGTACCATATGTGAGATTCTTTCCAATTTCTGTGCTGCTTCCAAGTCTGTACCCATTGCTAAAATTGCATGCACTTTTGTCTACTGTAATTATTATTTTTAATACATTTTACTTTTTAGAGAAGTTTAGGTTCACAGCAAATTTGAGGAAAATGTATAGAGATTTCCAGTGTATCCCAATGCTTAGCCTCCTCCATTATTAACATCCCCTCCACACTGATACATTTGTTGAAATTGATGAATCTATATGACATATTATCACCCAGAGCCCATAGTTTACTAAGCACCCTCTTAATATTATGCATTCTGTGTGTTTGGACAAATGTGTAATGACATGTATCCAGCATTATTATCTACAAAATAGTGTCCCTGCCCTGACAATCCTTTCTGTTTTGTCACTCCATTGTGTCTGGTCTCTGTGACCACATGGAGTGAAGACTGCCAAGCTCCTCTGTCCATGGGCTTCTCCAGGCAAGAATGCTAGAGTGGGTTGCCATTCCCTTTTCCAGGGGATCTTCCTGACCCAAAGATTGAACCCGGGTTTTCTACATTGCAGGCAGATTCTTTACCATCTGAGGCACCAGGGAAGCCCCCAAATCCTTTATGCTTCACCTATTCATCATTTTCTTCCTCCAGCCCCTAGCAATTGCTGATCTTTTTAGTCTCTCCATAGTTTTACCTTTTCCAGCAGATAATACTATTAAAATTGTACACTGAATAGCCTTTTAAGATTGGCTTCATTCACTTAATAATAACTACTTAAGGGCTTCCCTGGTAGCTCAGCTGGTAAAGAATCTGCCTGGGTTCTGGGTTTGATCCATGGGATTTGAAGATCCTCTGGAGAAGGGATAGGCTACAGACTCCAGTATTGTTAGGATTCCCTGGTGGCTCTGATGGTGAAGAATCCATCTGCAATGTGGGAAACCTAAGTTTGATCCCTGGGTTGGGAAGATCCCCTAGAGGAGAGCATGTCAACTCACTCTAGTATTCTTGCCTGGAGAATCCCTAAGGGCAGAGGAACCTGGTGGGCTACAGTCCGTGGGGTCCCAAAGAATTGCACATGACTGAGTGACTAAGCACAGCCCAAGGTTCCTTTAGGTATTTTTATGGCTTTCTAACTAATTTATTTTTAGTGCCTAATAATATTCTGTTGTCTGGATGTACTGCAGTTTCCAGTCCTGTGGCCACTGCTCAGTTTTCCAAATTTGCTGGCATATTGAATGTGACGCTTTGACATCATCTTTTAGGATTTGAAATAGCTCAACTGGAATTCCGTCACCTTCACTAGCTTAGTTTGTAATGATGCTTCTTAAACCCACCCCACTTACCACTCCTGATGTCTGGCACTAGGTGAGTGATCACACCATTGTGGTTTTCTGGGTCATTAAAATCTTTTTTTTTTTTTTTAATAGTTCTGTGTATTCTTGCCACCTCTTCTTAATATCTTCTGCTTCTGTTAGGTTCATACCATTTCTGTCCTTTATTGTGTCCATCTTTGCATGAAATGTTCCCTTGGTATCTCTAATTTTCTTGAAGAGATCGCTAGTCTTTCCCATTCTATTGTTTTCCCCTGTCTAAAAGTGAAAGTGAAGTTAGTCATGTCTGACTCTTTGTGACCCCATGGACTATAGCCTATCAGGTTCCTCTGCCCATGGGATTTTCCAGGCAAGAATACTGGAGTGAGTTGCCATTTCCTTCTCCAGGAGATCTTTCCAACCAAGGGATTGAGCCCAGGTCTCCTGCATTGTAGGCAGATGCATTACTGTCTGAGCCACTGTTTTCCCCTATTTCTTGGCATTAATCACTTCAGTTCAGTTCAGTTCAGTCACTCAGTCGTGTCCGACTCTCTGCGACCCCGTGAATCACAGCACGCCAGGCCTCCCTGTCCATCACCAACTCCCAGAGTTCACTCAGACTCACGCCCATCAAGTCAGTGATGCCATCCAGCCATCTCATCCTCTGTCGTCCCCTTCTTCTCCTGCCCCCAGTCTCTCCCAGCATCAGAGTCTTTTCCAATGAGTCAACTCTTCACATGAGATGGCCAAAGTACTGGAGCTTCAGCTTTAGCATCATTCCTTCCAAAGAAATTCCAGGTCCGATCTCCTTCAGAATGGACTGGTTGGATCTCCTTTCAGTCCAAGGGACTCTCAAGAGTCTTCTCCAACACCACAGTTCAAAAGCATCTATTCTTCGGTGCTCAGCCTTCTTCACAGTCCAACTCTAACATCCATACATGACTACTGGAAAAACCATAGCCTTGACTAGACAGACCTTAGTCAGCAAAGTAATGTCTCTGCTTTTGAATATGCTATCTAGGTTGGTCATAACTTTTCTTCCAAAGAGTAAGCGTCTTTTGATTTCATGGCTGCAGTCACCATCTGCAGTGATTNATGGCCAAAGTACTGGAGCTTCAGCTTTAGCATCATTCCTTCCAAAGAAATTCCAGGTCCGATCTCCTTCAGAATGGACTGGTTGGATCTCCTTTCAGTCCAAGGGACTCTCAAGAGTCTTCTCCAACACCACAGTTCAAAAGCATCTATTCTTCGGTGCTCAGCCTTCTTCACAGTCCAACTCTAACATCCATACATGACTACTGGAAAAACCATAGCCTTGACTAGACAGACCTTAGTCAGCAAAGTAATGTCTCTGCTTTTGAATATGCTATCTAGGTTGGTCATAACTTTTCTTCCAAAGAGTAAGCGTCTTTTGATTTCATGGCTGCAGTCACCATCTGCAGTGATTTTGGAGTCCCCCCACCAAAAGTCTGACACTGTTTCCACTGTTTCCCCGTCTATTTCCCATGAAGTGATAGGACTGGATGCCATGATCTTTGTTTTCTGAATGTTGAGCTTTAAGCCAACTTTTTCACTCTCCTCTTTCACTTTCATCAAGAGGGTCTTTAGTTCCTCTTCACTTTCTGCCATAAGGGTGGTGTCATCTGCATATCTGAGGTGATTGATATTTCTCCCAGCAATCTTGCTTCCAGCTTGTGTTTCTTCCAGTCCAGCATTTCTCATGATTTATTCTGCATATAAGTTAATCACTTAGGAATGCTTTCTTATTTCTCCTTGCTATTCTTTGGAACTCTGGATTCATATGGATATGTCTTTTCTTTTCTCTTTTGCCTTTTGTTCCTCTTCCTTTCTCAGCTATTTGTAAGGTCTCCTCAGACAATCATTTAGCCTTGTTGCATTTTTTTCTTCTTGGAGATGATTTTATTCACCACCTCCTGTACAATGTTATGAACCTCTGTCCATAGATATTCAGGTACCCTGTCTATCAGATCTAATCCCTTGACTTTATTCCACTGTATAATCATAAGGGATTTGACTTAAGTCATACCTGAGTGGTCTCATGGGTTTTCCTATTGTTTTCAATTTAAGTCTGAATTTGGAAATAAGAAGTTCATGATCTGAGCCACAGTCAGCTCCTGGTTGACTGATGGTATAGAGCTTCTCTATCTTCAGCTGCAAAGAATATAATCCATCTGATTTCAGTATTAACCATCTGGGATGTCCATGTATAGCATCTTCCCTTGTGTTTTTGGAAGAGGGTGTTTGCTATGACCAGTGCATTCACTTGGCAAAACTCTGTTAGCCTTTGCCCTGCTTCATTTTGTACTCTAAGGCCAAACTTGCCTGTTACTCCAGGTATCTCTTGACATCTTACTTTTCATTCAGTCCCCTATAATGGAAAGGACATCTTTTTCTGGTGTTAGTTCTGGAAGGTTTTGTTGGTCTTCACAGAACCCTTTAACTTCAGCTCTTTTGGCACTGGTGGTTTTGGCATAGACTTGGATTACTGTGATATTGAATGATTTGCCTTGGAAATGCACAGAGACCATTCTGTCATTTTTCAGACTGTACCCAAGAACTGCATTTTGGGGGTTTGTTGACTGTGAGGGCTATTCCATTTCTTATAAGGGATTCTTGCCTGCATTAGTAGATATAATGGTCATCTGAATTAAATTCACCCATTCCAGTCCATTTTAGTTCACAGATTCCTAAAATATTGATGTTCACTCTTGCCATCTCCTGTTTGTCCACTTCCAATTTATCTTAATTCGTGGACTTAATACTCCAGGTTTCTGTGCAATATAGTTCTTTACAGCATCGGACTCTATTTCCAACACTAGTCACATCCATAACTGGGAGTTATTTTTGTTATGATTCAGCCTCTTCTTTCTTTTTCGCGCTATTTTTCCACTCTTCTCCAGTAACATATTGGGCACCTACTGATCAGGGGAGTTCATCTTTCAGTGTCATATCTTTTTGCCAAGATATGTATATTGTCACCTTGCTTATTAAACTTATATGCAGAGTATATCATGTGAAATGCCAGACTGGATGAAGCACAAGATGAAATCAAGATAACCTCAGATCTGCAGATGATACTACCCTAATGGCAGGAAGTAAAGAGGAACTAAAGAGCCTCTTGATGAAAGTGAAAGAGGAGAGTGAAAAAGCTGGCTTAAAACTCAACATTCAAAAACTAGGATCATGGCATCTGGCCCCATCACTTCATGGCAAATAGATGGGGAAACAATGGAAACAGTTACATGTTTTATTTTCTTGGGTTCCAAAATCTCTGCAGATGGTGACTGCAGCCATGAAATTAAAAGACGCTTACTCCTTGGAAGAAACAAACCTAGACAGTGTAATAAAAAGCAGAGACATCACTTTGCTGACAGAGGTATGTCTAGTTAAAACTATGGTTTTTCCAGTAGTCATGTATGGATGTGAGATTTGGACCATAAAGAAAGCTGAGTGCTGAAGAATTTATGCTTTTGAACTGTGGTGTTGGAAAAGACTCTTGAGAGTCCCTTGGACTGCAAGGAAATTGAACCAGTCAATCTTATAGGAAATCAATCCTGAATATTCATTGGAAGAGCTGATGCTGAAGCTGAAACTCCAATACTTTGGCCACCTGATCGAAAAACTGACTCATTGGAAAAGACCCTGATGCTGGGGAAGTTTGAAGGCAGGAGGAGAAGGGGGCAACAGAGGATAAGATGGTTGGATGGCATCACCTGCTTGATGGACATGAGTTTGAGCAATCTCTAGGTATTGGTGATGGACAGGGAAGCCTGGTGTGCTACAGTCCATGGGCTGGCAAAGAGTTAGACAGAACAAAGCAACTGAACTGAACTGAACCACAGTTTACCCATTGACCTACCAAAGGATATCTTGGTTTGGGTGATTCTTAATAAGATAGCTATCAACCTCCATGTACAAGATTTTGTGTGGGTTTAATTCTTTCTCATGTCCATTACCATAACAAAAGTGTATGCTATCTGAAGTTAGCTTTCATCTTTTTGTTCCTTGCAGTAAAACAGGACCTGTCATAGAGCAGGTGCTTGGAAAACTTTTGTTGAATGGAGAATGTGTGGCACAGTGAATGGAATGAAACGGCACTTACTCCACCACAGATCACTTGCTTGCTTTGAGAGAGACTACATAAAGAATTTCTAATTCAGGGTGATCTATTATCACCATCTCATGGAAGCCATTATTTTCAGAAGGCATGATGATAGCTTTGCTGTACTGAAATAGATTATAAAAGCTTTGGCTTGAAACTTGGCTCCTCGAACAGAGAAAGCATAATCAAAAATTGATAAACTTGTAGGGAAACAAAAATGGGATTCAGGATTTTTCCTTATTCTGCAAAGGACAAGGGATTTCTGGATTGGTCTTTAAATCCTCAAATAACATTTTCTTCTCATGAGTAAAAGGAAAAAAGGAATGTATATTCTTTTTAACTATTCACTGGGGAATTGTTTCAAAATTGCAGTTGTCATACTAAGGTTCTTTGATCCAATTTTGAGAGCCCAATCTGTTTTATCTTTCAGCTTCTTTTCCACATCTATGCACACCCCTCCCCCTCCTATTCCCAGGATATCCAGTAAAAATTTCATAGATAAGAAGAATGTTGCATATATTTGAAATATGGCTTAAATGCAATATTATGTAATATTGCCCTAAATACATGCACATATGGGCATAGGTTTTGTTTCCATAAATAAAATCCCACTGTTCAAATGCTAATTCTGAAATGCTTGAACTCTAGTTTTCTATGGCACATTATCAGAATCTTCAAAATTATTAAAGTAGGATGCCAAAATGCAATGATTTTTGTATTATAATATGGTTTACATTTAGTTTTCTTAGTATATGTATTATATACATTAATGGAATATCTACAAGTCAAAATTTGTCCCATAAAATTATCTAATTTAGGAGGCCAATCACTGTGTCTTCCAATCATTTCTGCTTAAGCAATGTGTTGTAATAGTTATGCCTCATGTAGATTGTGATTTTTAGTTTGTCAGAATGCAGGAGAATGTTTTTCTCTGCACATTTATACTGATTCAGAAAACTTGAATTATGAACATGCTTGCAACCTGATCTTTACATTTTCTTGAATATATTCTAAATGAACAGAATTTGGAGGATTTACAGACCCTTAAGTGCCATGAAAGTACATGATTTTAGGTGAGTAATGTATGAAGGTAAACAATCCCGTCTTTAGTTTAGATATGCCGTTCCTAATCGCATAAATAAAAGTACCTATTCCTTGCATCCAGGAAAGGACAACTGAAGCTATTTGTAAAAGAGTCACCTCTGAGATCAATATACTTAACATTATTTACAGGATTTATATTTTATCCACTTGAATCAACATGACTGAAGGCACCAAGGAAGCAACAAGCAAGTTTATTTGGAAAAAGTGTCTTTTATGAATCTGACTTCTACTAATAAAGACTTCAGGAAGAAGCAAAGAACATCGATGACTTTTTAACCTTCATGAAGGCTATGGAATTACTAGAGTCCAAAAGATGAAAAGAAAAAAAAAAAAAAACTAGGACAACCTCATTCTAAATCCTGATAGAATTAAATTTTTCTTATAGTTATGATTCAAATTCTTCTTGTTTGACCAATCAAGGGACAGTTGTAGTAACATCTGACAATCTCTAGAAGTAGAGAAAAACTGTTAGGCAGCATTGAGTAGTGGTTGGAATCTGAGTGCCTTTATGCTTATTTACTAGCCGTGTGTTCTGGATCAAGATTCTTTATCTAACTGTGCCTTTATTATTTCACTTTAACATGAAGGTAAACACAATTCATACTTCCTAGGTTTGTTGTATAGAGTAAATGTGTTAATAGATGTTACATGCTTAGAATATTCTTAGACACAGAGTAAGCTAAATGAGTGTGTTTTCAATAAAATTATGAAGTAGTACTGTTACCCGTCCCCTTCTCTTTCTTTAGGGATTATGATCACAAATTATAACTAGTATGTTTTATAAAGGATGCTAATTTGATAAGGACAAGGAGGTTAATACATTTTTAAATTTGAAGATACCATCTTATAGTCAGCTTATCTGAAATAGCAACTATCTCTTGCAGGACCTTCAGATATATTCATGTAATTCTGCTTTCTTTTATGTAACTTTTCTGCATCTTTACATATAAATATTATTGTGTATAATTAGAAGATAAGATGTTTACCTACAAGTATTCTTGAAAGGCAGAATGTTACTCAGAATGTGTCAAGCTCAATGCAATTTATTCCATAAAAACCCCAAATCTCTCGGTAGCATAATATTATATGGCAGCTTCTCTGAAAGTATTCCTTGATTTATTTGATCAAAGACAAATTTGGATTGTAACAAAGGATTCTTTTTAAATCAACAGTCCCTAAAATAGCTTTTCCATTTGTGTTACATAAAGCATTGGGCTGCTGATTAGAATTAGGAAGGAAGGTTCTATAGGGAAACAGTCCTACACTGAACAAAGAAAATATATATTCGTTTTATTCTAGGACTTCCTGAAATCTTTAAAAGTCAGGGCACATTATTATTCCATAAGATATGGATCAAAAACTTGTTTGTTCAAAAGTGTCTTTGGGGCAGCAAGGCAAATACAAAACTATGCGGCTAGGGTTTCATAGAGACACAATAATTTGGAGAAGCTGTCATCGTGGTGGTATACTGTCCATTTGAGGCAGCAGAGACTTGATTTTAGGGGCAAAGCAATAAGGATAGCAATTATGCTTTTTTGTGAGCGTGTCAGTGGTGCCACCTTTGCCCTTTGAAACCATGCTCAAAGAGGACTAAAAGGGTATGTGCGTGCGTGCATGCATGCTGAGTTGCTTCAGTCGTGTCTGACTCTTTGCAACCCTGTCGACTGTAGCCCACCAGTCTCCTCTGTCCATGGGATTCTCTAGGCAAAAATACTGGAGTGGGTTGCCATGACCTTCTCCAGGGAATTTTCCCAACCCAGTGAATTAAAAGGGTATAATAACCCTCACTAAGCCTGCTGATTTCTGAGTAACTTGTCATAGCTCTCTATATTCTACTCCATGTGTCTCTTCGGAAAAGAGAATTATAAAGTGATAAGGGAAATCCTCTATTGAACTGTATTTCAAAGCTAGAGTTCCTTACAAGAAATAGCTAAGTATAAGAGAGAAATTCTGCAGTAACGCAGGGTGGTTCATGGAGACAGTAACTAAAGCAGATGCGTTCCAGAAGCTTTATTAGGGAATGGCTTGGACAGTACACTGCTCCAGCCAAGCTCTGATTGGCAGTCGAGTCCCTTTTGTAATGTCACAGCTGTGCACTAAGCTCTAGTGGTATCTGCACACAGCTGGGATCTGCCTTTGACAATATATATAAATGAGAATCACTCTACTTTTGTTTGAACTGCTTCATGCCTTACTTTGAGACACAATAGCAAACTTTTGGTCGACAATTTTTTCTCTTAATCTGTGATTTGTGTTCCTTTTGTTTCCAGAAAAACCCAATACACAGTCATGACAAAATCCCCTGGGGATGATTGAAAAATTAGGATTCTTCCTTCACCCAGAAAATGTCAGTGCTTGAAAATAAACAGAAAATTGGAGGACATTCAGAAATCATATCTTGTGCTCATCTTAAGTATTTTCTTTTAGAAAAGAGACAAACTAGTTTTTGCAATGTTAAGAGGAAAAAAAGCAGGTAGTGTGGTAACCCCCCACCCCTTTTTGAATAAACCTCGAGGCAAACTTTGGTCATTCGAATTAAATTTTGATAGAAACATTAAAAATATAGATTCTTGACATGAGCCCTATTGGAGTACCATGGATGCTTAACAACTGGACAATGTTGCTTTAAAGGGTAGTCTACAAAGTAAGTGCATATGACCTTTGATATTTTAATTTTATTTATTTAACCTTTTAGAATTACCTTTGAAGAGACAAATTTTGAAGCTAAGTACACTATTGTTCTTGTTATTCAGTCACTAAGTTGTGTCCAACTTGACTCTTTGCCACCCACGGACTGCAGCACACCAGGCTTCCCTGTCCTTAACTATCCCTCAGAGTTTGCTCAGATTCATGTGATTTGAGTCAGTGCTGTGGTCCAACCGTTTCATCGCCTGCCACCCTCTTCTCCATTTGCCTTCAGTCTTTCCCAGCATTCAGATTTTTGCCAATGAGTCAATTCTTCGCATCAGGTGGCCAAAGTATTGGAGCTTCAGCTTCAGCATCAGTCCTTCCAATGAATATACAGGATTGATTTCCTTTAGGATTGATCTCCTTGCAGTCCAAGGGACTCTCAAGCGTCTTCTCTAGCACCACACTTTGAAGGCATCAATCCTTTAGTACTCCGCCTTCTTTATGGTCCAAATCTTACATCCATACATGACTTACTGAAAAAAAAAAAACCTTAGCTTTTCCTATACAGACCTTTGTCAGCAAAGTGAAGTCTTTGATTTTTAATACACTGTCTTGATTTGTCATAGCTTTAGCTTTTCTTCCAAAGAGTAAGTGTCTTTTAATTGCATGTCCACAGCGATTTTGGAGCCCAAGAAATTACAAACTGTCACTACTTCCACTTTTCCCCTACTTATTCGCCATGAAGTGATGGGACAAGATGCCATGAGCTTAGTTTTTTGAATGTTGAGTTTTAAGTCAGCTTTTTCACCCTCATCAAGAGACTCTTTAGTTCCTCCTCACTTTCTGCCACTAGATTGGTATCATCTTCATATCTGAGGTTGTTGATATTTCTCTGGGCAATCTGGATTCCAACTTGTGATACACCATACTCTGTGATGGTATGCTTCCACGGTCTAAAGTACCAGGTAACGTTTACATCTATCAATCGAAAAGTAAGATTCGTATATAAAAGCATATATTAAGTAATTTCCTATAAACATTTCTCAACATTACAGGTTGGAATTACTTTATACGTATAGATTTATAGGAGCAAGATTTAAAGAGACAAATGCTGATGTACAATCTGGTGCTTTTCGCACTCATTTCTAAACTTCAATATTAGAAAATGTTCCCAAACTACTTTTTTCTCCATATCAAATTAAAATGTGGTTTTAAACCTAAAACCCCAATAAACTCTCGGCTGTTTATACGATCTTACATGATTTATTAGCAGCTCTGGAATTTCAGGTGTTGGGCTATCATCGGTTCTCTAGTGGATACTCGGAAAATTGGGATCTCAAACTAAAAAGCCTTTGACCACTATCTGCTTTTTTTCTCAATCTGTGGTTTCCTATACTGTCTTTCATCATCTTCTCAGCCTCTCCACCTCTCACCTAGCCCAAGAAAAACTGCCTGAGGAGGAAAGGTTTTATTTTCCAGGCTTTGCTGCCCTTTGAAACTGTAGCAGAGAGAAGAAAAAGAGGCAAAGATCCAATTATGTGTCTTCAGGATGACAACCTGAAACTCACGTGTCTCCCTTGGCTCGATGAGAAAAAATATATTATTTCTCTCTTGAAGGATGGAGAGAAATGTGTAGTGGATACGATTGACCCTCTCGGTCATGTGCACACATGAAGCTCACATTATTTTTTTCAACTTGCTCATACAGTTTTTGATTTTGAAGCTCAAATGTCTTAGAGCATGGATTCCATTTTATTCTAATAAACCTAGTCTAATAACATTATGCTAAATATAACCATTAAAATATGTCTCTTTTAAGTATTCCATTAACTCTAGATAGTACTCTTCTAAGGTATTGTCTAGTTAAAACTTTTTGGCTTGAATTTTCATTCCACTTTTACTTGATAATCATGTTTCAGAGACTTGCATGATCATCCTGATCTTACTGCTTCCTGCCCTGAGAACCTGGTCTCGGTTTATCCTGCTCTTCTTGTCTTTACCTGTAGCACTCACTTTCTTACATCCTTTATGAACTAATTGTTTAATGGCTTTTATTTACTGTCTTCACCTCTTCTCGTGCTAGAGAGTAACTCCACGGAGCCAGGGAATTTTGTCCATCTTATCACAGATTCATCCAGAGCATCTAAAAAATGCCATAGTAAATACTTGTACAATGAAAATCTTTGTCTCAGAAATGTCTCTTCGAATTCATGCCTCTCTAAACAATTGCAATGGTTATTTTCATTTCCAGTTTATATAAATAAAAGAAAGCCTCAGTTTCACTCAAATTTGGTATTATTTTGTTACCATCATATTCAACACCATCAAAAGCAGAATCTATCAAATATTTCTTTGTTTGTGGTACCTGGTTATCTGCAAAGTCCCATAGTTGAAATCTTTGTCATATATGTCCAAAATATACTAATATGCAAAAAAGAACTTTGTGGATTGCACATCCAATATTCTTGGACATATGAAAGCCCCAGAAATTGAAGAATGATGTTCAAATTGAAATTTTAATTGCTCTGTTTCCAAATTCTTGTTCATTAATAATAGCTTAGACATGATTCAGCCCTGATTCTGTATTCAAGTCTCCATAAGCCTCTGTGTAACTTGGGGGTCAGTGATCTTATCAAAACAGACTGTGGAACTTTTTCCTAGTGCTGGAAAACTAAACAAAGTGGGAAAGCAAGTCAAGTCAGGGTTCAGAAAAGGGAAGACTAGTTAGTGTTTCATATTATGACAGGCTCACAGGCCAGGTGAGAGTCTCACATAAGCTTTCTGTCTATTATTTGGTACTTCTGTTTTGGGCAAACTATATGCTTCTCAAATTCATTATAGCATGAGACCATAAAACGAAGAGAAAAAAAGCAACAAACTTCCAATCTGTTGCATACCAGTGTTTTAAAAATATGATAAAATTGTTGCATCAATTTTGCTGTAAACTTCTAAATGCTTGCTCTTAATTTCTTTGCTAATTTTTTTGAATTGTAACAAATAGATCAGACAGTGGCATTAGATTGAGGCCTGCACTTTGAGTGGCTTGGGCAGCCACACACTGAGTGTCTGTTAATGACCCATCTTAGCATCCTGGAACAACGAGGAGTCCAGGCAGAAGAGGCAGGAGAGAAAGCAAGAAGGCACAGCTGTTGGCATATTATTGTCTCCCACCTGAGGACAGAATGTAAATTTAGTCACACTTCTGCCCAATGAGGAGGCTCAACAATAGGTACTTCCTTCTAAGACCTAGTCACAAACCAAGAAGCTGCTGGAGGAAGCCCATGAGGTCTGCCACTTGTGCCCCAAAGCCAAGAACTGGTTTGACTTCATAGAAGATGCTCTCCCCCGATGATATTTAACCTGTTCCATCAGTGTTCAGCAAGCTTGATCACCTGGTTTTCCAGCTCATAGACTAGAAACAGATGATGACAGTTGGCAGTAGAAAGAAATAGCTGTTATTGTTTTCGGACAGCTGGAAGAGTTGATAGCTGACTGAATAATCAAAGGGTGAAGGAAATGTGCACCATAGTCTAGGACCACGTAAGTGCTGACAATTCCCATCTGCCTGTCCACAGCCTACTGCTCAAACACAGAAGCAGTGTGTTTGTTTCTTGTTGTGTGCTGGCCGTGAACCTTAAGTTCCTTACACTCTCCAAAGCTTCACTTTCATTCATGAAATTTCTTTTTCATAGACTGTTGGAATATGAATTAATATAACATATATTAAGTACTTTGCAACTGCTAAAATACTAATAGCTATATCAATGAAAGTTATTATAATTGTTATTTCTATGTTTCAGCCTAGTGGAATTGTGTTATTCAGGATACTAAGCCTGTATCATCAGTATAGGTGAAATTTTGTTCTATTGTTATTGAGAAATGATTCCATCTAAATCTCTTAACATTTCGCCGTGAAAACAGTAGAGTTTACTGATTGAAACTTTCACTTATCCCATCACATAATAAAGAAAGTCTAACGATTTTATTATATGTATTTTTGAACAAAATTAAAGTGTATATAAATCAATTCTAGTAATCATTGGTATCAGAGGCCTCATTTCCTGACAATGACTAATAGTAGAATTTGGAATTGCCAGTGTTGCCTTGATCAGTTCACTTGAACATTTTATAGCCTGTCTTGTTATGAATGCCAGCACAGCACCCTCAGGGTACTATTAAGATCAAAATATGAAAAACAGTTTGCATGCAAGATTATGATTTCATGGTATTACTTTATTTCTATAACATGGGATCATCAGTATGTTTCTTGGAAAAGTTATATGTGAATTTGTTTTGAAAGAGAATGAGTAATGTTTCCATAATCCTAAAGAATCATAGGGGCCCTTCCAGGCAGAGGTCAAGATGTAGGTAATCAGTTAGAGGCAGCAATACTTATTTGCGAGTTCCAACAACAATGACATAAAGATGTTGGAAGCCTTTGGAAATTAAAGGAAGGCATGGAGACAAATCCTAATCAGAAGAGAATTAGAAGTCTTCTAGTAGGAAGCCAGACGCGCATTAACAGTTCAGATCACCTGGAGAATGGGTGGTGTTCTCGGCAATCTGTTAGTTTCTTTCTCCTCTTATATCTCTGTGTAAGAATTTTTCAGCAGATTGGTTGAGAGATCTCAATCTCTAGCCGGTTGCTCTGAAGAGAGTGGGTCTTGTTAATTCACTTTTTGACTTATAAATTGGAAGTCAGAAGGGTATACAACCTCAGCTAAGCCAGGAGATTCTGATCTTTGTGCAGTGACTGAGGTTCTTAAAGACAAGTCTGAACATGCCTTCCTTCTATGTATCTACCAGATTGTCTGGCATTCAGGAGATTTGAGGCAATATTTTGTCCAGTAGATAATGCCAAGAGGTTTGAATTCTTCATCCGTTTCAGATCTAATCAAATTAATTTGTAGCAAAACACGAATTGAAATATTTTGTTTTTTTCCGATACTTAAGAATATGATATCAATTCTAAATCTTTCAACCATACAAGCATAGCAGTGTTTTAATTTAATACCATTTTTAACATGAAAATGAAAGTGAAAATCTNAGGGAAGACTAGTTAGTGTTTCATATTATGACAGGCTCACAGGCCAGGTGAGAGTCTCACATAAGCTTTCTGTCTATTATTTGGTACTTCTGTTTTGGGCAAACTATATGCTTCTCAAATTCATTATAGCATGAGACCATAAAACGAAGAGAAAAAAAGCAACAAACTTCCAATCTGTTGCATACCAGTGTTTTAAAAATATGATAAAATTGTTGCATCAATTTTGCTGTAAACTTCTAAATGCTTGCTCTTAATTTCTTTGCTAATTTTTTTGAATTGTAACAAATAGATCAGACAGTGGCATTAGATTGAGGCCTGCACTTTGAGTGGCTTGGGCAGCCACACACTGAGTGTCTGTTAATGACCCATCTTAGCATCCTGGAACAACGAGGAGTCCAGGCAGAAGAGGCAGGAGAGAAAGCAAGAAGGCACAGCTGTTGGCATATTATTGTCTCCCACCTGAGGACAGAATGTAAATTTAGTCACACTTCTGCCCAATGAGGAGGCTCAACAATAGGTACTTCCTTCTAAGACCTAGTCACAAACCAAGAAGCTGCTGGAGGAAGCCCATGAGGTCTGCCACTTGTGCCCCAAAGCCAAGAACTGGTTTGACTTCATAGAAGATGCTCTCCCCCGATGATATTTAACCTGTTCCATCAGTGTTCAGCAAGCTTGATCACCTGGTTTTCCAGCTCATAGACTAGAAACAGATGATGACAGTTGGCAGTAGAAAGAAATAGCTGTTATTGTTTTCGGACAGCTGGAAGAGTTGATAGCTGACTGAATAATCAAAGGGTGAAGGAAATGTGCACCATAGTCTAGGACCACGTAAGTGCTGACAATTCCCATCTGCCTGTCCACAGCCTACTGCTCAAACACAGAAGCAGTGTGTTTGTTTCTTGTTGTGTGCTGGCCGTGAACCTTAAGTTCCTTACACTCTCCAAAGCTTCACTTTCATTCATGAAATTTCTTTTTCATAGACTGTTGGAATATGAATTAATATAACATATATTAAGTACTTTGCAACTGCTAAAATACTAATAGCTATATCAATGAAAGTTATTATAATTGTTATTTCTATGTTTCAGCCTAGTGGAATTGTGTTATTCAGGATACTAAGCCTGTATCATCAGTATAGGTGAAATTTTGTTCTATTGTTATTGAGAAATGATTCCATCTAAATCTCTTAACATTTCGCCGTGAAAACAGTAGAGTTTACTGATTGAAACTTTCACTTATCCCATCACATAATAAAGAAAGTCTAACGATTTTATTATATGTATTTTTGAACAAAATTAAAGTGTATATAAATCAATTCTAGTAATCATTGGTATCAGAGGCCTCATTTCCTGACAATGACTAATAGTAGAATTTGGAATTGCCAGTGTTGCCTTGATCAGTTCACTTGAACATTTTATAGCCTGTCTTGTTATGAATGCCAGCACAGCACCCTCAGGGTACTATTAAGATCAAAATATGAAAAACAGTTTGCATGCAAGATTATGATTTCATGGTATTACTTTATTTCTATAACATGGGATCATCAGTATGTTTCTTGGAAAAGTTATATGTGAATTTGTTTTGAAAGAGAATGAGTAATGTTTCCATAATCCTAAAGAATCATAGGGGCCCTTCCAGGCAGAGGTCAAGATGTAGGTAATCAGTTAGAGGCAGCAATACTTATTTGCGAGTTCCAACAACAATGACATAAAGATGTTGGAAGCCTTTGGAAATTAAAGGAAGGCATGGAGACAAATCCTAATCAGAAGAGAATTAGAAGTCTTCTAGTAGGAAGCCAGACGCGCATTAACAGTTCAGATCACCTGGAGAATGGGTGGTGTTCTCGGCAATCTGTTAGTTTCTTTCTCCTCTTATATCTCTGTGTAAGAATTTTTCAGCAGATTGGTTGAGAGATCTCAATCTCTAGCCGGTTGCTCTGAAGAGAGTGGGTCTTGTTAATTCACTTTTTGACTTATAAATTGGAAGTCAGAAGGGTATACAACCTCAGCTAAGCCAGGAGATTCTGATCTTTGTGCAGTGACTGAGGTTCTTAAAGACAAGTCTGAACATGCCTTCCTTCTATGTATCTACCAGATTGTCTGGCATTCAGGAGATTTGAGGCAATATTTTGTCCAGTAGATAATGCCAAGAGGTTTGAATTCTTCATCCGTTTCAGATCTAATCAAATTAATTTGTAGCAAAACACGAATTGAAATATTTTGTTTTTTTCCGATACTTAAGAATATGATATCAATTCTAAATCTTTCAACCATACAAGCATAGCAGTGTTTTAATTTAATACCATTTTTAACATGAAAATGAAAGTGAAAATCTCTCAGTTGTGTCTGACTCTTTGCGACCCCATGGACTATACAGTCCATGGAATTCTCCAGGCCAGAATACTGGAGTGGGTAGCCTTTCCCTTCTCCAGGGGATCTTCCCAACCCAGGGATTGACCCCAAGTCTCCTGCCTTGCAGGTGGATTCTTTACCAGCTGAGCCACAAGGGAAGCCCATTTTTAACATGGCCAACTTTCAAAACAAAACCGCTCCTACTGTTGAACTATTTTATTCATACTACTAACATTTAAATCCAAGCATTTTATGCAGATGAACTTTCTGGGTTGAAACACTGGCAAAGGTTCTTGCATATATTACATCTCTTTAGCCAAATCTTGAAATATTGATGGATTTAAGTATTTTCAAAGGTCTTTTTGAAAAGAAAAAAAAATGCAATAATTCTGAGTGCTTAGGCTATGATTTGATTTCAAGAAACCAAACATTTAAGAAATGTAGGTGCTTTTTCACTGAAATTTTAAAATTTACTTCAAAAATGGTATGAATATTGAGGTGTTTGTAGTAAGACTACCTGAGGAAAAAATCATTTATAGAGAGAGCAAGCTTGAATATCTTAAATAAGCACTGTGATATTAATGACTTTTCATTGTTTATTAAGATATATTAGCTAGGAATTTGACACCTGAACTGCTGACCATAATGAAAAGAAGTATTCTGTAGTTAAGATAAGTTGTAATCTGTCCTGTTGATTATTGACAATGTCAATAATATTTTATATTGCCCATTCACCCACCGTAATATAATTGTGTATTTAATTGAGATAACTTCAAAAGTTGAAGTTACGGTTTTTTGGTGTTGAACTGACAGTGGATATATTTTCATCAAGAATAATAGTCAGAGCTAGAAGCCTTGACAGTGTGCATGAGAGCATCTCCTTACATATACATGCCTCTGTCTCCAGCCTTCATCCTGACTTCAATTCTAAGTGAGATAACCACTTAATCAGTGTGGGAGATTCAGCTGCATGAGCCTGTTCCTGTACTGTTCAGTGTGACAGAAATCTCCAGTTACTAAGGCAGTGTGCACCTGGGATGAGTCAGAGGTGAAGTGTGTAGGAGTTTTAATTGAATCTGAATTGCATCAAATCAGTTACACTGAGTCAGTCAAGGGTACACTGCTGATGTTTGATGTATGAGGAGTATACTTGGAGGGCCTTCCAGGGTAGCATGACTCAGCAGACATAATCCCCTCATTCGATAGCGTGGTGATACCCAATCTGGTTTGAGGAGCCTGATCTCTTCTAAAAAGCACACTGACATTGATGTCTGTAGCTAGAATCCACTTTGGCTCCTGTTGTACACTCATAGACTATATCCATTTGTTTAACAACAAGTTGTCAAGGCAATCATATATGCCTTTTTAAAAAAGTATAGCACTTAAAAATAATTTTTATTAGAATATGGGGCTTCCCCGGTGGCTCAGATGGTAAAGAATCTGCCTGTAATGTGGGAGACCTGGGTTTTATCCCTGGCTTGGGAAGATCCCTTGTAGGAGGGCAGGGCAACACATTCCAGTCTTCTTGCCTGGAGAACAAAGGAGCCTGGAGGGCTACAGTCCATGCGATTGTAAAGACTTGGACACCACTAAGCGACTAAGCACAGAAGAATATAGTTGCTTTTGTTGTTGTTCAGTCGCTCAGCTGCATCTGACTCTTTGAAACCTCATGGACGGCAGCACACAGGGCTTCCCTGTCCTTCACTATCTCTTGGAGCTTGCTCAAACTCGTCATTGAGTTGATGATGCCATCCAACCATCTCATCCTCTGCAACCCCCATTCCCTCCTGCCCTCAATATTTCCCAGCATCAGGGTCTTTTCCAATGAGTTTCTCTTGGCATCAGGTGACCAAAGTATTGTATTATACTTGCTTTACAGTGCTGTATTATTTTCTATTGCAAAGTGAATCAGCTATATGTATGCATATATGCCCTCTTTTTTGGATTTCCTTCCCATTCAGGTCACCACAGACCACAGAGTAGAGTTCCCTGAGATATATAGTAGGTTCTCGTTAGTTGTCTATTTTAGACATAGCATCCATAGTGTTTAGGTTTCAGTCCCAATCTCCCAATTCACACCACACCCTTTCACCTGTTGGTGTCCTTCCCCATCTTGTTTGTTTTCCATGTCTGTGTCTCTGTTTCTGCTTTGCAAATAAGATCCTCTATTCCATTTTTCTACTGGCACAAAGACAGGAATATAGATTGATGGAACAAAATAGAAGGCCCAGAGATGAATCCACGCACCTGTGGACACCTTATATTTGACAAAGGAGGCAAAACTATACAGTGGAGGAAAAGACAATCCATTTAACAAGTGGTGCTGGGAAAGCTGGTCAACCACCTGTAAAACAATGAAACTAGAACACTTTCTAATGCCATACACAAAAATAAACTCACAATGGATGAAAGATCTAAATGTAAGACCAGAAACTATAAAACTCCTAGAGGAAAACATAGTTAGAACACTCTCTGACATAAATCACAGCAAGATCCTCTATGTCCTACCTCCCAGAGTAATAGAAATAAAAGCAAAAATAAACAAATGGGACCTAATTAAACTCAAAAACTTTTGCATAATGAAGGAAAGTATAAGCAAGGTGAAAAGGCAGCCTTCAGAATGGGAGAAAATAGTAACAAATGAAACAACTGACAAAGAATTAATCTCTAAAAGATGTAAGCAGCTCATGCAACTCAATACCAGAAAAATAAATGACTCAATCAAAAAATGGACTAAAAAGATATTTCTCCACAAAAGACATACAGATGGCTAACACATGAAAAGATACTCAACATCACTCATTGTCAAAGAAATGCAAATCAAAACTCCAATGAGGTACCATCTCATTCTGGTCAGAATGGTTGCCATCAAAAATTCTACACACAATGAATGCTGGAGAGAGTGTGGAGAAAAGGGAACCCTCTTACACCAGTGGGAGAGTTGGTGGGAAGACAAACTAGTACAGCCACTATGGAGAACAGTGTGGAGATTCCTTAAAAAAACTGGAAATAGAACTGCCATATAACCCAGCCATCCCACCACTGGGCAAACACACTGAGAAAACCAGAATTGAAAGAGACAGGTGTACCCCAATATTCATCACAGCACTGTTTACAATAGCTAGGATGTGGAAGCAACCTAGATGCCCATCAGCAGACGAATGGATAAGAAAGCTGTGGTACATATATATACACAATGGAATATTACTCAGCCATTAAAAAGATACATTTGAGTCAGCTCTAATGAGGTGGATGAAGCTAGAGTCTATTATACAGAGTGAAGCAAGTTAACGAAAAACACCAATAGAGTATATTACTGCCTATATATGGAATTTAGAAAGATGGTAATGACGACCCTATATGTAAGACAGCAAAAGAGACACAGATGTAAAGAACAGACTTTTGGACTCTGTGTGAGAAGGCAAGGGTGGGATGATTTGAGAGAATAGCATTGAAACATGTATATTACCATCTGTGAAATAGATGGCCAGTCCAAGTTTGATGCATGAAACAGGGCACTCAAAGTCGGTTCACTGGGACAACCCAGAGGGATGGGATGGGGAGGGAGGTGGGAGGGGGCCACACATGTATACCCGTGACTGATTCATGTCAGTGTATGGCAGAAAACACCACAGTATTGTAATTAGCCTCCAATTAAGATAGATTGAGGCTTCCCTGGTAGCTTGGATGGTAAAGCGTCTGCCTACAATGCGGGAGACCCAGGTTCGATCCCTGGGTCAGGAAGATCCCCTGGAGAAGAAAATGGCAACCCACTCCAGCATTCATACCTGGAAAATCCCATGGACCAAGGAACACCAGGCTACAGTCCATGGGGTTGCAAAGAGCTGGACACGACTGAGCAACTTCTCTTCTCTCTTCTCTTCTTCTAACATAAATTAATGAATTTTAAAAATTAATGAAAAAAGAGAATCTATACTATTTTTCTATATTCCACATATATGTGTTAATATATGATATTAGTCTTTTTCTTTCTGACTTACTTCACTCTGTATGACAATCTCTAGGTCCATCCATGTCTTTACAAATGACCCAATTTCATTCCTTTTTATGGCTGAGTAATATTCCATTGTGTGTATATATATATATATATATATATATATATATATATATCACATCCTCTTTATCCATTCCTCTGTTGATGGACATTCAGGCTGCTTCCATGTCCTATCCATTGTGAATACTACACACAGTAATATATGCCTTTTCACAGGACTCCATGTCTCCACCTCTGACCTCTCCCTTGATTTGAAGCTAATCTTCATGACACTTCTTGAAATATCCACATATCTTCTTTTCAGGTCTTCGTACCAAGTATATCTCTTGCTTCCTAATCCCTGTGTATATGCTACCCTCCCAATATTTCCTCCGAGCATGCTGAGGTCTAAGTCAATTAATAGATACTTGAATCACAAAGATAGAGTGACAAATACCAAGTTTGTTAGTGAGCAAAGTCAGCTTGGTGGACAGGGTTAGTGGCAGAGCCACAGTGAGATCCCTATGAACACACGTGCTCCTGGACGGAGCTGGGACTATCATCGCCACGGCCTGCCTAAAGCATTCAAGCTGGAGAAGCAGATAATGTATGCCTTCCAAAGCCAAGCAACCAGGACAAGCAGAAAGGAGGGGGATGACTGCATTGCTTCGCTTCTTCTTTCAAATTTGCCAGTCATATGAGTCTACCCACCACTCCTCAAGAGTGTCCTCCACTCGAGAGAGGGTACCCCATTTAGAAACATGCAGCTATGAGAGAACAGGGTCCTCTAATATACCCTGCCATGGTCAGAGGCCTGAACTACTCAGGTGCACAAACTGCAAATTAGCAATATCCTCTACTCCTCCTTTTTGCCGTGATCTGCCCAGATCAAGTTTTCTTCTCTTCTGATCCACCAGGGAGCACCTTCTCTTCAGAACATATCCTGAACTCCTCCATGTCTCTGCACCTGGAAAACTCTGATGGCCACATATTGTACCATCAACAATATGGGTAGGTAGTTGTACCTACCAACTTCCATGCTTTTATCCCAGTGCCATCTATCTCATCAAATCACAGTTCGGTTTAAAACCCCTCAGTGGTTTCTGAACTCCTTTAAGTGACACGGTAACCTCTATATATGCTCATCCTTGTCTCTTCTCTTACCTTCTCTTGGTTCTTCATCAGATTTTAGTACACTGGTCTTCTTTTAATTCTTCAGGTGCAACAAAATGTCCTTGTCTTAGGGCCTTTGCACCAACTCTCTTCTCTACCTAACTACCTTGTACCTGATCTTTTTGCAGCTGGTTCCCTTCTCTTATTCAGATCTCAGTTTAAATACCTCCTCTGAGTGCCATATCCTGGTGACCCACCAGGAAAAAGAGCTGCACGGTCATCTCCGATCAGCTTAGTAACACCTTCCTCCCTGACTTTCTTATTCATTTGCTTCCATTTATTCCTTCACCCATTCAATCTTGCTTATTTCCCTCCTCCCACCTAAAAATAAACTGATTTTGTTTTTATGCAATTTAGTTTTTAAAAACGTATTTGCTTGTGGATTTTTTTTTTTTTTTTTTTACTGTGGCATGTGGAATCTAGTTCCCTGACCAGGAATTGATCCCAGGCCACCTGCACTGAGAGTGTGGAGTCTTAGCCACTAGACCAGCAGGGAAGTTCCAAGCTCTCTGTCCTATTTATGATAGTGAAGATATCGCTGAACCTAGAACAGTGTCTGTGATACAATGAAAGCTTAAGATTGTGTGCTGAATGTGTAAGTATGAGTGTGTAGGATAAAATAGTTCTCATACCTCTGAAGGATGTCTTCGTCATGATGGGGAGTCTGAGACGGAAGAGTAGAATTGATGTGATTGACTTGTGCTGAGCTGTCCAAGGGCATTTCAGCATCAGTCTCGTAAACAGAATTCTTCTCATAAAGTTTTGAGTTTCACAGAAAGGACAGCATTGATGAAAAACAAATGCAGTTTCCAGTTAAACTAGTGGAGCCCAAACAGCTTGCTCAGTGTCTCTGGAGAGGGATAAAATCTTTAAGTGTGGTGCAAATATCCATTTGAACTTGGACCGTATCAACATCTGAGATTCACGTGTGCCTATCAACCAGAATAATGGGGTTTTCAAAAATTTACATGGCGCTGAGGGGCATGTTGAGAAAACAGCTCAACCCGTGTCCAAATTGATGAGGCATTGCTGTATACACATCCTGTGAGCTGGTGCCTAACTACGATAACAGGAGCCGCATCTTTTCTTGACTGTATGCCTGGGAGCCCACTCAGCTCTTCGCATGTACTGTCTTACTGAATCTTATGCAAAAATCCTCTGGCGTAGGAATAACTATTACTCCTACTTAATAATGAGGCAACTGAATCTCAGAGAGATGAAAACCCTTAGCACACAATGAACATTTCCGTGTCATGATGCAAATCTAGGCTTGCAGTTAGAAACTGATTTTTTAAATATTCTTTCTTGAGATCATTTTCAAGGGTACTAGGAAAGGGTCTGTGAGGCCACTTGTGAGGCACTGTGTTTTTGATCCAGTCCAAAGCCCTGAAGGATTCTCGGTATAGAAAAAGGAGCTGTCATAATAGTGTCTCCTTGAACAAAACCCATGAAAGGAGTGGCCCGATTCTTTCTCCCATTCCCTCCCCATCTCTTCTTTCTTTTACTCATGTCGCATTGCCTTGTGATCGTATCAACAGAGTGTGTTACAGAGGGGGAGAAAGCCATCTTCCAGCATCTCCCAACCCACCCATCATCACCACCACCCTGTAGTCCCCCCAGTAGAACAGTTAATGTGTCTCATTTTCCCACCTACTTGTCCTTTACATCGGCAGCCGCCACTGGCAGAGCTGCTCTGAGTGTAGGAGCCATGGGTAAGCAAGGAATCCAGCAGAATGGGGGGGTGGTGAGCCCAGGGAAGGCACAGCCCAGAGGAATCCCAGAAGTATTTAGGGGAAACTCTGGAAGGATAGAGTCTTTGGATTCACTGTGGGGGTTTATAATGAGACCCATAAATCTTATTTGTTTTTGTTTGTTTGTTAACTTGCAAATATAATGGAGGGTGGTAGTTTTTTCTTTTTCTTTTTTCTTTTTTTAAGCAATAAAGGCTGTGAAGTGAATGTAAATTTCTAGCAACTGGAGATACAGAGAATTGTTGCCAATAATGTTAGTCCCGGCACACCGGGAGGGATGGGGGGAATGGAAGGAAGAAGTAAAAGGAGATGCAGAAGGAAAAGCAGCAGCAGAAAATCAGGATAAGACCATCAAAAAAGAGATTGATGTCACAAATAAATAAACATTTTAATACATTATAAGAAGAGAGGTGCTATGGTCTGAACATCTGCATCCTCAAATCATGTGTTGGAATCCTAACACTTATGGTGTTAGAAGGTAGAGCCTTTGGGAGGTGGTTAGGTGATGGGCTTCCCAGATGGTGGTAGTGGTAAAGAACCCACCTGCCAATGCAGAGGGCATGAGAGACCCGGGTTCAACCCCTGGGTCAGGAAGATCCTCTGGAGAAGGGAATGCCACCCCACTCCACTATTCTTGCCTGCAAAATCCCTTGGGCAGAGGAGCCTGGTGGGCTACAGGCCATGAGGCTGCAAAGGGTCAGACATGACTAAATGAACACACATGGTAGGTGACGAAGGTGGAGACCTCACGGATGAAATCAGTGCTCTTATAAAAGAGACCCTGCCGAGCTCTCTAGCCCTTTCCACTACATGAGGACATAAGAAGTTTGCCACCTGGAAAAGGGCCATTGCCAGACCATCTTGATCTCAGACTTCCAGCCTCCAAAACCATGAGAAACACATTCCTGTTGTTTATAAGGCACCCAGCCTGTGGCATTTGTCAGAACCACCAGAAAAACAGAGGCAGGAGAAATTGGAAGCTGATATCAGAATCACATTGGTTATTACTTATTGCTTGTTCTATCTATTTCCTTATGTTTCACATGGCAATAAAACAAATTGTACTGAGTTTTATTTCATAGCATTCATTCAGATATTCTCAAATAGTCCAAGTATTGTCTACATTTGTTGATTGACATAAATAAAATCTCAAAGTTTTGCTATAAACATTTTATTCTATTTCAGAATTGTTGAGGTCCATAATAAACAGGGTAGTTCTTGCAAAAGGCTGCCCGGGCTCGTTTACTTCCGCCTGGAATTCCCGGCTTTGTAGCTGAGGGATCTGAACTGTTCTCTCATCTAGAACTGTGAGTGTCCCGACAGAACTGTGAGGCTGTCGCGATGCTTCCCCTGCTCTGAAGAAACCAATCCTTTTATAAGGTTTGGAGGATGCTTGGTCATAGAACCACCTCTAGTTTTGGTGATTAATATGAACTGAAAGGTTGACCGTATAGAACCCACATCAGATGGGTTGTTTTAGGGAAAAGAACCACTTGTTTGTACTCAGTAGCCAAATGCTATGACCACAAGTACAGGTGGCTGATGACTAGAGCCTTATGTTTCTTAGGTAGAAATGTGTCGGACCTAAGGCCGATTAGAACAGCTCTATTGAAACTTTCTCATCGATAAGCTTTCTCAGCATAAGTATTTGTTAAGTGCTCTGGGAAGAGATGAATCAGACATAGCGTTCACCTCCAGAGAATCATACAAATGAAGGTGCCATCTCTAAGAAAGTGGGTAAAGTCTCTGTAAACTGCACCTCTGGCCATGAACAAAACCAGTGTGAATATCGCCCAATATCGATGCCCTGGGGACCTGATACCATGCCTATCCTTCGGCCTCCGTGGTATTGGTCTGTGTACAGAATGGTTGGACCATTTCTTTATTGACAGCTACATGCCAGCAGGTCGTGTCAACTGGTAGATTCCCAGCTGCCTCCAAAAATGCGACAGTACCTCCGGCTTGTTTTCTGTACATCTTTGAAGTGTTTCTTGCGACCACTCACCCTTGGCCTGTTTACCCTTTCTCATTTCAGAAGGGAGATGCTTGAACAAACAAATGGCTTTCATTATCCTCACTAGCCCTGAGCAACTGAGTAGATTTTGAACCCTCTCAGATCCAGCGCCCAAACAGGACTTCATTTTAGGTTCTGCTTCTGGTCATCCCATCTTGACGGTGGATAAAATGCATCAAAACACGAATAGCATTTAACTAAGAATGTGTGTGCCTTAGTGTCTATGCTTAAGAGAAGCAAACTCTTTCTTCTCTATATATCCCAAACACGTCTTATCTGTTACTTTATGTTTTGTCAGTTTAACTTTTAAAATATATTGGATACATTGTTGTTGTTGTTTAATCTTCAAGTCCTATCTGACTCTTTGGGACCCCATGGACTGCAGCTTGCCAGGCTTCTCTGTCCTTCACTGTCTCCCTGATTTTGTTCAAATTCATGTTCATTGAGTCAGTGATGCCATCCAACCATCTCATCCTCTGTCGCCCCCTTCTCTTCCTGTCCTCAGTCTTTCCTAGTATCAAGGTCTTTTCCAATGAGTCAGCTCTTCGCATCAGGTGGCCAAAGTATTGGAGCTTCAGCATCAGCATCAGTCTTTCCAGTGAATAGTCAGGACTGATTTACTTTAGGATTGACTGGTTTGATCTCCTTGCTGTCCAAGGGACTATTAAGCATATAATATAGAACAGGTGCCGTTTGCATATTACTTCTTATCCTCAAAACAACTCTGCAATGAAAAAAACTGAATACCAGAAAGGTTAAGTAATCGGTTCAAATGCAAAGAGCTGGTCAGTGGTAGAGTCAAAATTTGAAACCAGTTTTGCCTGTTCTAATTCTGATTATTTTCTACAACATCACGCTGCTTTTCATACTGAGTGTTTTTTTTTTCCTTTCTCGGCATTAATTATCTTAAAAGATCACTGTAGAAAAATCAAAGAATCAAACAAGAAAGGAAAGAAAAAAGGAAGAAAAGAAAGAAGGGAAGGAAGGAGGAGACACAGGGAGGAAGGGAAAAAGAGAAAGAGGAAGGAAGGAAGGAAATAGGCAGGCAAAGGAAATATACATTATGAAATGATTTGATTCCAAGTACACTTGGAGGAACTATTTGAAGTTACATATTCCTTTGTACTGGGGGCTACCAGGTGGCTCAGTGGTAAAGAATCTGCCTGCCAATGCAGAAGACACAGGAAATGAGGGTTCAGTGCCTCAGTGGGAAGGATCCCCTAGAAGACGAAATAGTAACCCACTGCAGTATTCTTGCCTGGAAAACTCCATGGACATAGGAGCCTGGCAGGCTAAAATCCATGGGGTTGCAGAGTTGGACATGACTAAGCATGCATACATGCATTCCTTTATATTGTAGATGGTAAGGGAAAGATTAAATAAACCTCACTTCAATTTGTGGGGGAAAATACATGCTCAAAGAAGCTCGTATTATCCATAACAACTTTATGATTTCATTATTCTGATCATTTTATTTTTAATCTGCTGGCTTGCTCATAAGGGTTCATACCTAAGAATTTTACTGCATTATAACCAAAGAGAAGTGTATTGAGACAATCCAATCCATCCAGATTTTCACTTTAGGATAGGGATATATATCTGTGTATCAAATAATCAAGTGAGAGAGATAAATCTACTCTATTTTCACTGAATGAGTCACCATGTGATATAAACATTTTTCTCTAATCGCAGTAGATATCATTTTAAGATTTTTACCATAATTCCATTCCTTAAAGATCCACTTTAAAGAAAAAAAGTGTATGGCCCCTGCTAACCAAATCTTACTGTGCTTAAGATGGTGGAGTAGAAGGACGTGTGCTCATCTTCTGCAAGAACGCCAAAATTACAACTCACTTCTGAACAGCTGTCGATAGAAGAATGTTAGATCTCACCAAACAAAAGCACCCCACATCCAAGGGCAAAGTAGAAGCCCCAACAAGACCATAGGAGGGGCGAAAGTGTGTCTAGAATCAAACCCCATATCCACCAGAGATGCTTGAAGGGCTCAAACAAACCTTATGTGCACCAGGAGAACCTACAGAGACTGAGCCAGACCTACCTTTGAGTGTACCTCCTGTGGAGGTACGGGTCACCCCTGCAAGGGTAGGGGCTCTGGATGCTGCAGACTTGGATATGGCATAAGCCCTCTTGAAGGAAGGCTCCATTAATCCCACCATAGGGCCCCCAGAACTTACACAGGACTGGGGAAACAGACTCTTGGAGGGCACAGACAGAACCCTGTGCACACCAGGACCCAGGAGAAAGGAGCAGTGACACCATAAGAGACTGACCCAGACTTGTCCATGAGTGTCCAGGAGTCTCCTGCAGAGGCATGGGTCAGGGGTGGCCTGCTGCAGGGTCTGGACCACTGAATGTAGCAATGTGTGCATGGGACCTTTTGAAGGAGGTACTATTATCTTCATTAGCTCCACCATAGTTTGGCCTCAGGTCAAACAACAGGGAGGAAACACAGCCCCAGCAATCAACAGAAAATTGGATTAACTGAACATGGCCCCACCCATCAGAACAAGACCCAGTTTCCCCCTCAGTCAGTCTCTCCCATCAGCAAGCTTCCATAAGCCTCTTATACTTATCCCAGAGGACAGACAGACTGAAAACCATAATCACAGAAAACAAACAAACAAACAAAAAATTAAACTTATGACATGGCCACAACCTTGTCTAACTAAATGAAGCTATCAGTTATACCTTGTAGGGCCACCCAAGATGGACGAGTTATGGTGGAGAGTTCTGACAAAATGTGGTCCACTGGAGAAGGGAATGGCAAACCACTTCAGTATTCTTGCCTTGAGAACCCCATGAACAGTATGAAAAGGCAAAAAGATAGGACCCTGAAAGATGAACTCCCCAGGTCTGTAGGTATACAATATGCTAGGGATAATAGTGGAAAAATAACTCCAGAAAGGATGAAGAGATGGAACCAAAGCAAAAACAACACCCAGTTGTGGATGTGACACTTGATGGAAGTAAAGTCTGACGCTGCAAAGAATAATATTGCCAAGGAACCTGGAATGTTAGGTCAATGAATCAAGGCAAATTGGAAGTGGTCAAACAGGAGAAGGCAAGAGTGAACATCGACATTTTAGGAATCAGTGAACTAAAATGGCCACCTCGTGTGAAGAGTTGACTCATTGGAAAAGACTCTGATGCTGGGAGGGATTGGGGGCAGGAGGAGAAGGGGACAACAGAGGATGAGATGGCTGGATGGCATCACTGACTCGATGGGCATGAGTCTGAGTGAACTCCGGGAGTCGGTGATGGATAGGGAGGCCTGGCGTGCTGCAATTCATGGGGTCGCAAAGAGTCGGACAAGACTGAGAGACTGAACTGAACTGAACTAAAATGGAACAGAATGGGTGAATTTAACTCAAATGACCATTATATCTACTACTGTGGGCAAGAATCCCTTAGAAGAAATGGATTAGCCCTCATAGTTAACAAAAGAGTAACAAATGGAGTACTTGGATGCAATCTCATAAATGAAAGAATGATCTCTGTTGATTTCCAAGGCTAATCATTCAATTTCAGACTAATCCAAGTCTATGCCCCAAACAGTAATGCTAAAGAAGCTGAAGTGGAATGTTCTATGAAGACCTACAAGACTTCTAGAACTAACACTCAAAACTGTTGTCCTCTTCATTATAGGGGACTGGAATGCAAAAGTAGGAAATCAAGAGATACCTGGAGTAACAGGCAAATTTGGCCCTGGAGTACAAAATGAAGCAGGGCAAAGGTTAACAGAGTTTTGGCAAGAGAACATACTGGTCATAGCAAACACCCTCTTCCAACAACACAAGAGAAGACTCTACACATGGACATCATCAGTCAATTCCAAAATCACTGATTATATTACTTGCAGCCAAACATGGAGAAGTTCTATACAGCCAGCAAAAACAAGACCAGGTGCTGACTGTGGCTCAGATCATGGACTCCTTATTTCCAAATTCAGAATTAACTTGAAGAAAGAAGGGAAAACCACTAGACCCTTCAGATATGACCTAAATCAAATCATTTAAGATTACACAGTGGAAATGACAAACAGATTCAAGGGGTTAGATCTGATAGACAGAGTGCCTGAAAAACTATGGACAGGGGTTCATGATGTACAGGAGGCAGTGATCAAGACCATGCCTAAGAAAAAGAAATGCAAAAGGCAAAATGGTTGTCTGAGGAGGCCTTACAAATAGCTGAGAAAAGAACAGACGGTAAAGGCAGAAGAGAAAAGGAAAGTTTTCAGAGTTCCAAAGAATAGCAAGGAGAGGTAAGAAAGCCTTCCTCAGTGATCAATGTGAAGAGATAGAGGAAAATAATAGAAGAGGAAAGACTAGAGATCTCTTCAAGAAAATTAGAGATACCAAGGGAATATTTCATGCAAGGATGGGCACGATAAAGGACAGAAATGGTAGGGACCTAACAGAAGCAGAAGATATTAAAAGAGGTGGCCAGAATACACAGAAGAACTATACAAAGAAGATCTTCATGACCCAGATCACCACAATGGTGTGATCACTCACCCAGAGCCAGACATTCTGGAACATGAAGTCAAGTGGGACTTAGGAAGCATCACTATGAGCAAAGCAAGTGCAGGTGATGGAATTCCAGTTGAGCTATTGAAAAATCCTAAAATATAACGCTGTGAGAGTGTTGAACTCAATATGCTAGCAAATTTGGAAAACTCAGCAGTGGCCACAGGACTGGAAAAGGTCAGTTTTCATTCCAATTCCAAAGAAAGGCAGTGCCAAAGAATGCTCAAACTACTGCCCAATTGCACTCATCTCACACTCTAGCAATGTAATGCTCAAAATTCTCCAAACCAAGCTTCAACAGTATGTGAACTGTGAACTTCCTGATGTTCAAGCTGGATTTAGAAAAGGCAGAGGAATCAGAGATCAAATTGCCAACATCTGTTGGATCACCGAAAAAGCAAGAGAGTTCCAGAGAAACATCTACTTCTGCCTTATTGACTACGCCAAAGCCTTTGACTGTGTGGATCACAAAAAAACTGTGGAAAATTCTAAAGAAATGGAAATACCAGATCACCTTACCTGCCTCTTGAGAAAACTGTATGCAGATCAAGAAGTAACAGTTAGAATTATACATGGAACAACAGACTGGTTCCAAATTGGAAAAGGAATGTGTTAAGGCTGTATATTGTCACCCTGCTTATTTAACTTATATGCAGAGTACATCATGAGAAATGCTGGACTGGATGAAGCACAAGCTGGAATCAAGCTTGCAGGGAGAAATATCTGTAACCTCAGATACGCAGATTACACTACCCTTATGGCAGAAAATGAAGAAGAACCAAAGAGCCTCTTGATAAAAGTGAAAGAAGAAAGTGAAAAAGTTGGCTTAAAACTCAGCATTCAAAAAACTAAGATCATGGTATGCAATCTCATCACTTCATGGCAAATAGATTGAGAAACAGTGAAACAGGGAGAGATTTTATATTTGGGGAGTTCCAAAATCACTGCAGATGGTGATTGCAGCCATGAAATTAAAACATGCTTACTCCTTGGAAGGAAAGTTATGACCAACCTAGACAGCATATTCAGAGAAGGCAATGTAACCCACTCCAGTACTCTTACCTGGAAAATCCCATGGACGAAGGAGCCTGGTAGGTTGTAGTCCATGGGGTCACAAAGAGTGGGACACGACTGAGTGACTTCACTTTCACTTTTCACTTTCATACATTGGAGAAGGAAATGGCAACCCACTCCAGTGTTCTTGCCTGGAGAATTCCAGGGACGGGGGAGCCTGGTGGGCCACCATCTATGGGGTTGCACAGAGTAGGACACGACTGAAGCAACTTAGCAGCAGCAGCAGACAGCATATTAAAAAACAGAGACATTACTTTGTTAACAAAGGTCTGTCTAGTCAAGACTATGGTTTTTCCAGCCTATGGCCACCTGATGCGAAGAGCTGACTTATTTAAAAAGACTGTGATGCTGGGAAAGATTGAAAGCAGGAGAAGGGGATGACAGAGGGTGAGATGGTTGGATGGCATCACCGAGTCAGTGGACATGAATTTGAGTAAACTCCAGGAGTTGGTATTGGACAAGGAGAGCTGGTATACTGCAGTTCATGGGGTCACAGTGTCAGACACGATGAGTGACTGAACTGAAAAATCACTGCAGTTGGTGACTATAGCCATGAAATTGAGACACTTGCTCCTTGGAAGAAAAACTGTGACCAACCTGAGTGAGTGAGTGAGTAAGTGAAGTTGCTCAATCATGTCCAACTCTTTGCGACGCCATGGAGTGTAGCCTACCAGGCTCCTCTGTCCATGGGATTTTCCAGGCAATAGTACTGGAGTGGATTGCCATTTCCTTCTCCAGCAGATCTTCCCAACCCAGGGATTGAACCCAGTTCTCCCGCATTGTAGACAGATGCTTTCCCATCTGAGCCACCACAGAAGACAATCTAGACAGCATATTTAAAAGCAGGGGCATTACTTTGCTAACAAAGTTCCATCTAGTCAAAGCTATGGTTTTTCCAGTAATCATGTATGGATGTGAGAGTTGGACCAGAAACAAAGCTGAGCACCAAAGAATTGATGCTTTTCAACTGTGGTGTTGGAGAAGACTCTTGAAGGTCCTTTAGACTGCAAGGAGATCCAACAAGTCAATCCTAAAGAAAGTCAGTCCTGAATATTCATTGGAAGGACTGATGCTGGAAGTTGAAACTCCAATACTGTGGCCACCTGATGCAAAGGATTGACTCATTTGAAAAGACCCTGATGCTGAGAAAGATTGAAGGCAGGAGGAGAAGGCGATGACAGAGATGAGATGATTGGATGGCATCACCAACTTGATGGACATTAATTTGAGTGAGCTCCAGGAGTTGGTGATGGACAGGAAAGCCTGGCATGCTGCAGTACATAGGGTCACAGAATAGGACATGAACAGAGCTTAACTGAAAGGTCCACTTATTTACCATTAGAAGTTGGCATCATGCACCATTTCTGCAGGACACCTTTTTGAAATAAAAGCCTAAGAGTGAGATAAATTTTAATATTTTAAATGTGGTTTGGTCACTTACCAGTGCACGAGAAAACAAAACCAAATTCCGTCTTCTGACTTTAAGAATGAGTAGAAAAAAATTCACTGGAAAGAAAATTCTGAGCAGAGATAAAAAATAAATATTTAGTTTATACTATCAGCTGTTGTGTTAATAAGTAAGTAGAGAATAAAATGTATATGCAGGGTATCACTGGAAAAATCTCAACCCATCCAATTAATCCATTTCTATGGATGAGGATGAATTTTAATAGCATCTTTGATAATGTGAGAGGGTAGATACACAGAGAATTCTATATGTAGCTTCAAAAATACATGCAAATGTGACCTACTAATGGAGATCTCCCTGTTTTTATATAATTGCTTGGTAATTTATGCCTAGGCTAGAAAATAAATTTCTAATGTTAATCACTTTAGTTAAATGGAAAAAGAACAAATTTATAGTATACAGGCACTCATAATTTTGGAATTTTAAAATCAGCATCAATACAGTTGACATTATTGCATTTCATGTACAGTGGATATTTTCAGTGATAATTTCATGCAATGATAAATAATCTGCAGCAATACCGTTAAATGATATTTTAAAGACATAATTTTGTTTTTAGCAGAGTAGATGACATGAAGTTTGACAGCTATACAATTTTCTTTGGTAAAAATATTTATCATCAATTAGACATTATGAGGATGTAACAGAAAAATTAATTCAAAACTGAGACAGTTTGGAATTTATTAAAATCTAGTATATAGAATTTCAGTTATAATAACAGATAAATATAATTTTCAATTGGTGTGGCTTAAAGCTCAACATTCAGAAAATGAAGATCATTGCATCCGGTCCCATCACTTCATGGGAAATAGATGGGGAAATGGAAGCAGTGTCAGACTTTATTTTTGGGGGCTCCAAAATCACTGCAGATGGTGACTGTAGCCATGTAATTAAAAGACGCTTACTCCTTGGAAGAAAAGTTATGACCAACCTAGATAGCATATTCAAAAGCAGAGACATTACTTTGCTGACTAAGGTCCGTCTAGTCAAGGCTATGGTGTTTCCTGTGGTCATGTATGGATGTGAGAGTTGGACTGTGAAGAAGGCTAAGCACCGAAGAATTGATGCTTTTGAACTGTGGTGTTGGAGAAGACTCTTGAGAGTCCCTTGGACTGCAAGGAGATCCAACCAGTCCATTCTAAAGGAGATCAGTCATGATGCAAAAGCTGAAAGTCCAGTACTTTGGCCACCTCATATGAAGAGTTGACTCATTGGAAAAGGCTCTGATGCTGGGAGGGATTTGGGGCAAGAGGAGAAAGGGATGACAGAGGATGAGATGGCTGGATGGCATCATCGACTCGATGAAAATGAGTTTGAGTGAACTCCGGGAGTTGGTGATGGACAGGGAGGCCTGGCATGCTGCGATTATGGGGTTGCAGGGAGTTGGACACCACTGAGTGACTGAACTGAACTGAATATGCTCTTACAAATGAGGTTATGTTGAATATTCATTGAATAATTTTAGATCATTTCTTACATTTTATTAAAATATGCATAGAGGAGAAAGCCACATTTAGATATTTTATTTGAATTTTTCATTTGAGTAGTTAGAAAAGCGTCACTTGAATTGTTTTAACAAATATATGAACAAAATCATGAGGATTTTTCCTAATGAATTCTGCAGTGGCAAATTGTTACCTTTTATGTTCATAAAGATAAAGAGTATGGTTAACAGGCTTATAACCCTTGGGGGATTCTAGATGGACTTTAATAACCCCAATCCTAATATTCAATTTAAAAATGTATAATCAGTTAAGCTGCTTTGAACACATAAGGATGAATGACAATTCTTTTCAAACATATTTAAGCAATGTCTATTTTTATATGACTATTACTGTCTTGAATGCATAAGAATCTATAAAAATCAAAGGAAAAGTAAACAGATAAGATTGGTTTTTTGAAATTAAAAAATATAGTAGAAACAATAATCTTGGCTTAATTATGTTATGATTCATTAGCAGATAAAATGTCTGTATAATAGATAAAACATTATATAATGACTAAATTTTAGAAGTGATCTAAAATCAGGGAAGAAGCTTCAGTACCTATCAAGTTTGCCAAAGAGCTAAGTTTTTGGTAATTATCATATACAGGAAATGGTACTCTGCTCTTGCTGTGTAGTTGCTAAGTCTTTCAATTCTGTTGTGACCCTATGGACTGTAGCCTGCTAGGCCCCTCTGTCCATGGGATTTCCCAGGCAAGACTACTGGAGTGGGTTGCCGTTTCCTTCTCCAGGGGTCTTTCTGACCCAAGGACTGAACTGGTCTCTCCTGCTTGGCAGGCATATTCTTTACCACCAAGCCACCTGACAAGTCTGATACTGGTGCAAATGATTGTTTTGTACAGAGCATTTCCAAGCTTGAGAGTTGCAAGGTGGACTGGGATGACAAGAACCTTGGAAGAAGACCCAGAACATCTCTGGAGTTCCTCTGATATGCTTTTCCAACTGTAGCTATCCCTCTGAGAAAATGCTGGGTAGATATAGAGGCTCTCAGTTATTAGAATCAGTTCTTATTCCCTTTGTCTCACTTTCTATATTCCATACAGTTTATTTGTAACATAATATCAAAATCTGACATACAAAAATGAAGACAAGTGATGCCTTATTTAAGTACACTTCTGTATTTGAGGTTGGAAATACTCACGGTAAGAGCATTTTTATATTGTAATTAACTACCAAAGAGTACATTGCTATTTTGTTTTTTGTATTACTGTCCTTTGCTGCTGCTGCTGCTAAGTCGCTTCAGTCATGTCTGACTCTTAGCAACCCCCTGGACTGCAGCCTACCAGGCTCCTCTCCTCCGTCCATGGGATTTTCCAGGCAAGAGTACTGGAGTGGGTTGCCATCATGTATTTTTTCCCTTGGAAAAGCTAATTGCTTGTATATGGAAGGCTGAAATTTTTCACTCAGTCCTTGAATTTCAGTACTAATGTTGTTGCAACAATTAAATGTACCAGCCAAAGTGCTAACTTAGCATACTACACTTTCCCTCTTAAGTTATTTTCAAAAGTTATTATTTCCTTTCTTTCCTTTAAATGCAGGATACAGCATTTTGCTCCTGGATATTTTCATATGCAAAAGTCAACATTTCTGCTTGCTTTCTTTGCATTATAGAAATGTCTAAAGAGGCACATTTAAAATTCCCTGAATGTAATTTCCATCATTTGCAGTCTTGTGAAGTGTGGATTGAAAATTTCAGGCTAGATTTTTATAATTTACCTATGAAAATATTTTTTGGATTAAAATATAATCTCATTACAAAAAATTTGTCAGTGACTAATTAACCTTTTGACACAGCCCACCAAAGGTAGAGTATTAGCACTGTAAATCCCAACATGAGTTCTATGATTTTCTGTATTCTTGAATGTAAACTCACTAACTCTTGTCATTTTTGAGGACTTTTGCACAATCTGAAAATTGTTATTTACCACTTA
This sequence comes from Neotragus moschatus, assembly GCA_006410615.1. NCBI lineage: Eukaryota > Metazoa > Chordata > Mammalia > Artiodactyla > Bovidae > Neotragus > Neotragus moschatus. The sequence continues at coordinate 395,016 of SJYA01003144.1, read as the reverse complement.
TCTTTTCTTCCAAGGCCTAATAATTGTGTTTTCCCTTAACATCAATGGACTCATAATTTTCAAATGAAAATCAAACTTTCTGAGTTGCTTAACAGAGTGTTTTTCAATTTTGGATGTCAAATCATCATTATTTGCTTTCTATAAATTGTACCATTGATTTGCTAAATTTTTACCACTTCATGTTCTACTTCAATACCAATGACTTTTTCTATATTGCCAGATACTGGTTAATATTAATGAAATAGCAATGACATGTATTAATATTATTGAGCCTTTAATACCTGCTGAGCAATGTTTTAATTAACATATGTTATTGCAATTTCTCTACAACTATTTGTGGGCTTCCCAGGTAGTTCAGTGCTAAAAGAAGCTGCCTGTCAATGCACGAGACGTGGGTTTGATCCCTGGGTCAGAAAGATCCCTTGGAGGAGGAAATGACCATTCACTCCAGTGTTCTTGTCAGAATTGTCTCATGGACAATGGAGACTGGTGGGCTATGGTCCATGGGGTCACAAAGAGTCAGACACAACTGAAGTGACTGAGCTCGTACAACCATTTGCAGTTGAGGTTAAGTAGCTCTCCTCAAGGTCACACAGCTACTAAGCAGAGAATATAGGCTTAAACCCCACGCGGTGTGTCCTCAGAACCCCTAATTTTTCCTGTGGCCTCTCTAAATGATTCACCCTGAGAATATGACTTCATTTTTCACATTATTAATTTAAAAACTTCATAGGAAGCAAATTGAACTTAGCTGATATTTAACCTTATTATCAAAATATTCAACTAGTCCTTATTAAGCTGACATCGGTCTCCTAAAATAAAATAGTTCTGACCTTATAAGGTTTGAATGCTTCATTGTAATATGACATTTCAGAATCCTGGGAATAATTGCTGTGCTATTTTATTTTAATTGCCATGCATAACGTACAATGGAATGGGGAATTCTTCCATCAAACTTGAACTATTAGATACTCCTCTGATAGTAAATCTCAGAATTTTAAGTATTTGGTTCTGTTATTTATTTGGTGATTGATGATGTTCATGCTGTGTGTGCGTTAGCACAGCTGACATTAACAATAGAATGATATCACACATTATTTTTGTATTTTCAATTTATGTATTGTGCTGAAAAGTAGGGGAATACCAATGAAACTAGTTTTAATGTCTTTAAAAATTCTACAATATGGCAGAGCACTCTAAACATAACATTAAAGAAGTCCATAAGTAACTTTAGTCCCAGAACATATAGCAAGGGCTCGCATTGTCTGAAAAGCCTCTTGTTATTCATTTGCAGCTCTTCAGAACTATGTAACTATTTGACTGGAACTCTTCACTGCCTGTTGTTGTTGTTCAGTTGCTCAGTCGTGTCTGACTCTTTGCAACCCATGGACTGCAGCAGTCCAGGTTTCCCTGTCTCCTGGAGTTTGCTCAGATGCACGTCCATTGAGTCGGTGATGCCACCCAACCATCTCATCCTCTGCCATTCTCTTCTCCTCTAAAGAAGAGATTGATCTGCCCTCAATCTTTCCCAGCAACAGGGTCTTTTCCAGTGAGGCAGCTGTTTGCATCAGGTGGCCAAAAGTACTGGAGCTTCAACATCAGTCCTTCCATNATGCCACCCAACCATCTCATCCTCTGCCATTCTCTTCTCCTCTAAAGAAGAGATTGATCTGCCCTCAATCTTTCCCAGCAACAGGGTCTTTTCCAGTGAGGCAGCTGTTTGCATCAGGTGGCCAAAAGTACTGGAGCTTCAACATCAGTCCTTCCATTGAATATTCAGGGTTGATTTCCTTTAGGATTGACTGGTTTGATCTTCTTGCTGTCCAAGGGACTCTCAAGACTCTTTTCTAGTACCACAGTTTGAAAGCATCGATTCTTGAGTGCTCAGCCTTTTTTGTCCAACTTCTTTGGTCCAACTCTCACATTCAGACATGGCTATTAGAAAAACATAGCTTTGACTACATGGACCTTTGCAGGCAAAGTGATGTCTCTTCTTTTTAATACACTGCCTAGGTTTGTCAAAGCCTGTTAATTCTATCATATTGCATGGAATGTTCCAGTGAACATTGTATCTTTCTTTAGTGTTCTCTTGGTCTTACCCAAGTTTCCTGCCTTTTGTTAACCATAAATTGCCCCTGGCAACTCTATACAATGCATGGTCAATTCCTCCATAGCAGAAAAAAATAAGCTGCACAATATTAATCAAAATTTAGTGGTTGTACTACAGCTCACTAGGTGATAACTCAGGGCTTTAGAAAATATAATGTCTGTATAGATTTCTCTGGTGTATTCAGAGATTCTTTGGTTGTGTAATGACATGGATTTAGAGTGAATTAGAAGGTTGTGAAATTAGAAGTGACTCTCTTTTATTTAAAAATATGAATGACTAGGCATATTATCTCAGAATTATCTGTAAACATCAGAAGCTACTTGAAATTTGGAATCTTCATTATAATGGTATGATCATTAAGAGAAGAACTGTGCCTATCAAAACTAGAGACTCTACTTCTATTTATAAAAATGATGTAAATGGTCCCACCATGGGTAACTTACTAAAAGGTAGGATGCTTCTTAGCACCTTGGAATGCTGTGGCATCTAGAACACTGTCTAAATGTATCTAGAGAGAAAAGCACAGAAGAGAATCACAGTTCTTAGCCTGACTGCATGCATATGGACCTATATGGGAGCTTATTTAGAGGTGCATATTCACAGATATCACTTCAGAAATTCTGGATCAGAACTTGGAGTTGGAGGAAGGTAGTAGTGAGAGTCCGTATTTCAACTGTCCATAGCGATACATTCTAGGAATCTTAAGGCAATGGCACCCCACTCCAGTACTCCTGCCTGGAAAATCCCACGGACGGAAGAGCCTGGAAGGCTGCAGTCCATGGGGTCGCTGAGGGTCGGACACGACTGAGCGACTTCACTTTCACTTATGTTCCTTCTGAACATCTCTTGAGAATCCCTGTTGTAAACCAGTGTTTGGCGTCAGACATCCTGTTTTTGGATCCAACTTTCCCATTCACTATCTTGCCAGCACTTCACTTCCCCCTTTGTAATGCATATTTGAGAACTGGTTGGGGAGCCTGAGACATATTACATGTTCACTGCCTTCCACATGGCTTGATCCCAATTAGGGTTTCTATATTGAGAGCAATTACTGTTAAAGTTGTCATCGTCAGCTCCACTTGGGGGAGAGGCATCACAGATAATACCTGATGGGTCTGGGTATGAAGGCATTACACTCTTGGAAAAGAAAATGAATCCTCTGTAACCACTCTCGAAGTTGAGGCTTGATTCATAAATCTTGACTTCTCATTCTCACTGGAATATATACATATAGGTAGATATCTAATTTATATCAAGACCATACATCTTCATACATATATAGATTATTTGTATGTAGATTCTTTACTGTATAAAAAATCTGTATGTAAATGTCATATACATATAAGTATTAGATAAAATAGCCCAGTCTTCCAAAAGCTAATGAGTGATGTAAAAACTTATTTTTTTCACAGTGTTCTATTTGATATTCCACGGATACACTTGGCTCTATTCATTCAGGGCAAACCATTCCATTTTCCACTTTTCATTGTTTGGTTTTACTAACTTATTCTGCAGTGCTGCAGGCAAATAACTTATGACAGCAACAACTTATCAGTTTTGTATCAGTATAAGCTTCTAGGGTGCTTGTAAAATGCCCTGTTTAGCCCTCAGTCATTTCTGTGAAAGGTCATCAGTGCCTCAAATGAAAGAGTTGACACATGTCTATCTGGTTTTGCATGATAATCCTTCTGAAATACAAAAAGGGTATCTGTAGATGCAGGAGAGCACCGCTTCTTGTTGTGGTCTTGGCTATCTTTTAAAAATCTGGATGGATTTAAGATGGAGAAGTGGAAGAAAGTAGAGTTTCTTTGGAGAAAGCTGAGAAAGATGATGGGATGAGCACACGTATCTTTGTCAGGTTTTCTTTTGCTGCTGTAGTCAGGCTTTCTTCTCAGGTCAATTTTTATTGTGCTTCACGCAACCTTCAACAACTTGTGAATTTCCACCATGATCCTTCTGGGTTTCTATATTGAGAGTAATGACATAGCCACACACATTCCCAGAAATGAGTCTGACAGCTCTTCTCCTTATATAGAATTAAGAGGCCCCCTGACCCTCATCAATCAGATAAAAGGTACTATGCTATTAAATTTTTATTATATCTTATCTCCTTAGAGGAGAACAACCATGCAATTTGTATTCTACACATGGCTTTAGAATGATATCTTTTTAAAACATTAATTTAAATGGTTAAATTTTCTTTTCATAAAATCAAATATCAGTGCACTAAATTTTTTATTGACTAAATACTGGTGATTTTTTAATAGCTGACTTGTACATTGTCAGTAACGTTTGCGGTTATTCTGTTCTGTGATTTATATCTTATTTGTCTTACCATTCGTTTCTAAGCACGTTTGACTACCATTCAAGGGAAAGTCTATGCAACAGTTTTCAAGAAGGGTGAGACTTATTTTTGTTTTTTCCCTTTTGTTGTCTGTTTGCCACAGCCACTCAGAGTTCCTAAGCTCCCTTCACTCTATATTGAACTTTCCAAAGGCTGAACACTCAGGAACCACACTGCCTGGTGTGAAATTCAGTCTGACCAGTTACTAACTGTGCAACCAGGAAGGAGGTTTTAGCTTCTCTCTGTCTTACTTTCTTTGTATATAAAATGTAGATAATAATATATATTCAATAGAAATGCTTGATAAATATTATCATTATTAACCTCAGCTCTTTAGTTCACACTAACAGGTACATGACTAATTCAGATTCCTTGTGATAAAAATCTTTAAAAATCCTGGTGAATTTGCATAACTTTTCAAAAAACCAAACTCCCCCACCCCATCCAGCAAAGACAGCACTTGATGAATCAGCTGGAGAATCTCATAGACTGAGGAGCCTGGCGGGCTACAGCCAATGGGGTCACAAAGAGTCAGACACAACTGGGAGACTAACGCTAGAGGCAGGAAGAGTTGGGGAGATGGGGCTTGATGTGCCCAGTCTTTGAAATCTTATCTTAGAAATGTGATGATGTGGCTCATCCTTCCATTGGCAAACCACTCTCCATCTTGTCAAATTGTATGTCAACTTATTTCTGAAATTATTTCACCTGAAACTCAGAGAACCATTTTATTCCCTTTATCTTTGATCTTGAACTTTAATCCTAAGAAGCAAATTGCTCTTCTGTCGCTGAGCCAGTCCTGCTGCGTCACTCAGTGCTTTCAGTCCCTTTTGCCGGGACCTCAGTTTAGGTCTTCATTTATTCTCCCCTGTGATGCAGACACAGCCTTCCAACATCCATTCCTGGTTGGCTTTACCCTCTTGGATGAGTTTGCTAGAGTTGTCATAACAAAATCCCGGAGACTGGTGGATTACTCAGCAGAAATTTATTTTCTCATGGTTCTGGAGTCTGGAAGTCCAAGATCAGGGTGTCATTGGCTTCCTCTAGACCTCTCTTATTGGCACGCAACTCCCATCTTCTTGCTGCCTCTTTAAATGGTCTTCCCTTTGTGTGCATGCCCTTAGAGGCACTCTGTATGTCCAAATTTCCCCTTGTGAGGACTCAAATCAAATTAGATAAGACCCCATGACTTCATTTAACTTTAATTATCCCTTTAAATGCTTTATCTGCAAATACAGTCACATTTTGAAGTACTAGGGCTCTCGGCTTCAGTATATAAAATCAGGGTGGGACAGAGGGCATTCAGCCCATACCACCGTATACTACCGGTGTACAGCCCGTGGGTGCTCAGTGGTTCAACCGTATTAGACTCTTTTGAGACTTTATGGACTGTAGCCCACCAGGGTCCTCTGTCCATGGGATTTCCCAGGCAAGAATACTGGAGTGGGTTGCCATTTCCTCCTCTAAGGGATCTTCCTGACCCAGAGATCCAACCTACTTTTCTTGTGTCTTCTACCCTGGCAGATGATTTCTTTACCACCGTGCCACCCAGCCAGCCCTAGCCCCCTTCTATACATCGTTCATACTTCTGTCCTAATAATGTGTCTAATACAAGGGACTAATCTCATCAATCGTCTGTGCTGAATATTTCACTGCTTCTCTCTTGTCTTCCAGAGAAATCCGTGTTGACTTTGTACAGCATACATGACCTAGCCCTGGAAGCCTCTTTTAATTAATTAATTGAGACTGCCAGGATTGCTGCACTGAGGCTTGTTGGACTGTGAGGAAAGGTACTGTTTTCAACAAGTGATTATATCACCTTAACGTGAGAGCATTAGGAGGTGGGGCCTTTGGAAGGCTCTTAGACCATGAGCAGAGAACCTTCATGAACAGGGTTAGTGCTTTTGTAAAAGAGATTCTGCAGAGCTCCATGCCCCTTCTCCCATTGTGAGCCACAGCAAGAAGACAGCCACCTATAGCCGGAAGCTGCCCGCCCCAGACATTAATCTGTAGGTACCTTGATCTTGGGCCTCCCAGCCTCCAGAACAGTGAGAAACAAATGTGTGAGCCACTCAGTCTATATTTTTGTTAAGGCAGCCCCAATAGACAAAGACGGCCAAAGGCAAGAGTGTGCCAAACTAGTGCATAAAGCAAATTTGCAAGCACTCACTCAGCCTCCACCTGCTACTCCAAGCTCTTTCTCAGTATTTCCCCCTCTCTCTGACCCGTATAAGCACTTGAGCACCCTCTGTGTCATTGGCTATTGCCTTTCCTTCTTTCTGTGTGTGCTTAGCCACTCAGTCATGTCTACTCTTTGTGACCCCATGGACTGTAACCCACCGGGCTCCTCTGTCCATGGGATTTTCCAGGCAAGAATACCGGAGTGGGTTGCCATCCCCTCCTCCAGGGGATCTTCCAGACCCAGGGTTTGAACCTGCATCTCCTGTGTCTCCTGCTTCGGAGGCAGATTCTTTGCCACCTTGCCACCTCCCCTTGATGAGGAGTGCTTTCTCTTCTCCTAATTTTTTCTCACTTTCAAATTTCAGCTCACATTTCACCTTTTCCAGGTAGCTTTCCTGGTTCCTATTTCCTCACTGTGGCCTCCTATGTGCAGGAATTAGCATCCCATCTCAGCTAGTATTAGCATGCATTCTGGCTATTAGCTAGCTTATTTATTAGTATCTCCCCAAGAATGGATTGATCTTATTTCATTCAACCAAGATGTTTCACATTTAACCCAAACTTTATGTGTTTGGTAAGTGATGGTTTCAGCTCTCTCCTATGTGTGGTTACATGGTAATATTCGTACTTTGTTTTCTGTAACAAAAAATAAAAACGATCAGAAGCAGTAAAACGTTAGGTAAATTATTAGGTAAATTACTATTGTCCACCAAATGTATCAGTCAACCATCACACAGACTAAAAATATGGCAGATAATAATAAATATTCAAGTGTGGATAAGACCATTCAAGTGACATCCAACCCAGAAATACCCAAAATTACAGATGTGGCTAAATTCCTGCTAATAATCCTATAGTGAAACACAAATTCAATAAGTTATTTGAGTTCTTTCAGGAACCAGTTTGGCTCAATAGCCAATAATAAAAGCTATGATGATGTGGATTCATTTAGAGTAGTTTTTGGCATAATTTAAAAAACAATCATCATATTATAGACTTGTGTTGAATCTGAAGAAACGAATTGTCAGTCTATATTCAATACAAGATACAGGATGCTTGGGACTGGTGCACGGGGATGATCCAGAGAGTTGATATGGCGTGGGAGATTGCGGGGGGGGGGGGTGGTTCAAGATTGAGAACTCATGTACACCTGAGACAGAAAAAAATAAAAAATAAATAAAAATAAAAATAAATCAATACTAAAAAAAAAAAGGTTGAGAATAGTATAGTTTTTAAGAGCATAGACTTTGAAATCCAAGTTGTCTCTTATTTTAAGCTCTGCTGGCTGTGTAACCTTGGGCAAATTGCTTAACCTCTCTGTGCGTGTTGCTGCATCTGTTTTGTTTTGTTTTGTTTTAATGCTAATAGTATTAGTACCAACCCCAGGAAGTTGTTTTAAGTATTAAATGATCTAACATGTGTAAAATAATTCTAACAAGTCTTGGTATATAATAAATGGTATATGTTTTTTTAAAAAAAAAAAAAAAAGTACATTCAACATGCTGTTGCAACCATATCCCTATTTTATAAAAGAATTGCAAATAAGGCAAGACTCTGATATTAATAATTGCCCTCAGATAGAGATTTATGGGCATCCCTGGTGACTCAGAGTGTAAAGAATCTCCTGCCTGCAATTCAGGAGACCTGGGTTTAATCCCTGAGTTGGGAAGATCCCCTGGAGGGGAGACCATAGCAACCTACTCCAGTATTCTTACCTAAAGAATCCCCATGGACAGAGGAGCCTGGTGGGCTACAGTCCATTGGGCCGCAAAGAGTCAGACATGATACCCAGAGATTTATACCTAGTGTCATTCCTGGTTGCTGCTTTTGAGATTTGTATTAAATCTCAATAGCAAATTAAAGCTATTTTAAAGCCACAAGAGAAGTCAAGATGAGTCTTCCATTCTGACTGGCAAGCAGGATTGATCCTTAATGAAAAAGTTAACTCCTTAATGAATTTAATTGGAATTTATATTCCAAAGCACTAAATGCAAGTAATTAATGATGCCATGCTATCTATCATCATCTTTGCTATTAAAAGCATGCCACTTAGGTACTGAATACATGTACAATCATATCATTTTCTTACTGGAAAGCTTATAAACTGTAACCCAGGAGTTTATTCAGACATTACTTCCTACCAAGGAATATTTGCATTTTTCATGAGAAAGATGCCCTAGTCTGAGTTAAACAGGCTTGTTCTATTCTAAATGGTGTTTTCATTGTTTTTGCTGAGGAGTTGGGGAAAAAATATTTACGTACAGTTGTTTACTTTTTTTCCTTTTGTAGGTTAGTGCTTCTGGGCCTACAAGTATTGATGGTTTTGCACTAGCTACACTACTTTCCATTATTTGTTGGAAAAGACATAGTATCTTAGTGCATGTTTTATTTCTTACCTGAAGCTTCTAAATGTTTCTGACAAAAGAGAAAAGTATGGTTGGAAAGTTATATTACTTTACTTCATATGTTGAAAGTAGGGACATGACTAATCCAACTTATAATAGCACAAATTTTAAATATAACAATGCCTTACATTTTAGTGGTTCAGAAAATAATGGAAAGCTGATACTTCTGCTTAATATCATCACATATTACAAACAGCTAGTTAACTTTCAACTGAAGCATTGCAGCTGGATTATATGATCTTTGAATAAATTTTATTTTGCATGCTAAAATATTTTTGCTTTAATCTTTATTAACAATTAATTCACTCACAGAAATACGCAGATTATTTACAGAGATAGTACAAACAGGATTTTCCTGACTGCATCCACAGGATTTTTTTTTTAGACGGTATAATATGTGTTTTGCCATAAAAGTATATGATGGGTGATATTTTCAGTCATCTGCTAGAATTATCCACAGAAGAATGTATGTGTTTTAGAGTAGGAGGCATTTTATCATTGATTAAAATCCTAATAATTTTAAAGGAAGTTCCTAGAATCAAATATTATTAGCTTAATAAATATATATGATGGATGATATTATGTGAATATAATACTGAGAAGAAGAAACTGGATGGTTGTGTGAATGTGGAGAAAGAAAATAAAGAAATATGTAATCATATATGCTCAGCTTTAAATATCACAAATATAAAGAGAGAATAAATTCTGAAAGGAAGGCTAAGAAAGATATCAGTATCTCAAGGAAAGAGACAACTTTCAACATCCTGTTCACTTTTAAAAAATGTAATACACTACCCATTAAAAAAAAAATCTTAACAGAAAACAGCATCTCTTGGTTGATAGCAGTATTTTCATTTAATTTTCATTAAAGGCATACTGGACTTAGAGCAGTAATTATGGGCTTTTTTTTTTTTTTTAATGTATCTCCCTGTATTAGTGGGGATACACTATATAATGACTACATTTTAGAAGCCAAGCCAGAAATGTCAGTCTCATCAGGTGTGCCAAGGAGCTAAGTTTGGAATGCTTACCGTGTATAGGAGCAGCACCTGGAAAAATTATTGTTGGACACAGAGTGTTTCTTATCCTGACTGTCACTGTGGGGTCATGGATGACCAGAGTTGGGAGGAAATCCAGACAATCTCTGGAATTCCTTTGATGTACTTTTCTAACTGTAGTTATAACTTTGAGAAAAAGTCAGGTGAATACAGAGCTTCTCAGTTATAATTCTAGAATAAGTTCTTATTTCCTTCATCTCACTTTCTATGACAGCCGTGTGGGAACCATCACCAGGCTGTACCAGAACTTTCTTTCTAGTCAGTCCTCCTATGATTGTGAAAGTCACTGATTTATGTACAACTCTTTGCAACCCCATGGACTATACCCTGCCAGACTCCTCTGACCATGGAATTCTCCAGGCCAGAATAATGAAGTAGGTAGCTATTCTCTTCTCCAGGGGATTTTCTCAACCTGGGGATCAAACCCTTGTTTCCCTTATTGCAGGCAGATTCTTTTCTAGCTGAGCTACTAGGGAAGCCCCCAGTCATCTAAATGAATGTTTAAGGAGATAGGCTTTCTGGTAATTTTTAAGTGGATTCTGTCTTAAGAATCTTAATTTTTTACATAAATTATTACTTCTTAGAAATGACCAGTGTCATGAAAATAAATAAATAAATGTTGCTAGCTTCTTTAAAAGCTAAAGGGATACAATTCAAGCATATAATGTAACCCTGAAAGTCTTAGACTATTGTCTATGGAGATTTCTATGATCATTAGATATATCAGAGTACATTTCTGTAGTAATATTGATACCTGATATTTTGTGTAATGTATACAATTTATAAAATAGTTTACATATGTGTTATTTAATCTTCATAATAAACTATGAGATTCATAATGTAGTTTTTCCATAATATAGTTATTATTATACCATTGAATATGAAGAAACTGAATTTAAGGAATGGCCTGAGGGCTTCCCTAGTAGCTCAGATGGTAAAGAATCTGCCTGCAATGCAGAAGACGTGGTTTCTATCCGTGGGTTGGGAGATCCCCTGGAGAAACAAATGCCTACCCGCTTCAGTATTCTTCCCTGGAAAATCCCATGGACAGAGGAGCCTGATGGGTTACAGTCCATAGGGTTGGAAAGAGTCGAACACGACTGAGCAACTAACACACACGGAATGGCCTGAGGTGAGTGTTCTCCAAGTATGCTCTTCTCTCTTCACTGAATTGCCACTCAGTGGTGGCTACAGTTGCCAGAACAGTTCCTGGTGCTTTATGATATAGATAACATAGACAAAGATCATTTCCCACTTGCTGCTGCTGCTGCTGCTAAGTCGAATCAGTCTTGTCCGACTCTGTGCGACCANATTTTAGAAGCCAAGCCAGAAATGTCAGTCTCATCAGGTGTGCCAAGGAGCTAAGTTTGGAATGCTTACCGTGTATAGGAGCAGCACCTGGAAAAATTATTGTTGGACACAGAGTGTTTCTTATCCTGACTGTCACTGTGGGGTCATGGATGACCAGAGTTGGGAGGAAATCCAGACAATCTCTGGAATTCCTTTGATGTACTTTTCTAACTGTAGTTATAACTTTGAGAAAAAGTCAGGTGAATACGGAGCTTCTCAGTTATAATTCTAGAATAAGTTCTTATTTCCTTCATCTCACTTTCTATGACAGCCGTGTGGGAACCATCACCAGGCTGTACCAGAACTTTCTTTCTAGTCAGTCCTCCTATGATTGTGAAAGTCACTGATTTATGTACAACTCTTTGCAACCCCATGGACTATACCCTGCCAGACTCCTCTGACCATGGAATTCTCCAGGCCAGAATAATGAAGTAGGTAGCTATTCTCTTCTCCAGGGGATTTTCTCAACCTGGGGATCAAACCCTTGTTTCCCTTATTGCAGGCAGATTCTTTTCTAGCTGAGCTACTAGGGAAGCCCCCAGTCATCTAAATGAATGTTTAAGGAGATAGGCTTTCTGGTAATTTTTAAGTGGATTCTGTCTTAAGAATCTTAATTTTTTACATAAATTATTACTTCTTAGAAATGACCAGTGTCATGAAAATAAATAAATAAATGTTGCTAGCTTCTTTAAAAGCTAAAGGGATACAATTCAAGCATATAATGTAACCCTGAAAGTCTTAGACTATTGTCTATGGAGATTTCTATGATCATTAGATATATCAGAGTACATTTCTGTAGTAATATTGATACCTGATATTTTGTGTAATGTATACAATTTATAAAATAGTTTACATATGTGTTATTTAATCTTCATAATAAACTATGAGATTCATAATGTAGTTTTTCCATAATATAGTTATTATTATACCATTGAATATGAAGAAACTGAATTTAAGGAATGGCCTGAGGGCTTCCCTAGTAGCTCAGATGGTAAAGAATCTGCCTGCAATGCAGAAGACGTGGTTTCTATCCGTGGGTTGGGAGATCCCCTGGAGAAACAAATGCCTACCCGCTTCAGTATTCTTCCCTGGAAAATCCCATGGACAGAGGAGCCTGATGGGTTACAGTCCATAGGGTTGGAAAGAGTCGAACACGACTGAGCAACTAACACACACGGAATGGCCTGAGGTGAGTGTTCTCCAAGTATGCTCTTCTCTCTTCACTGAATTGCCACTCAGTGGTGGCTACAGTTGCCAGAACAGTTCCTGGTGCTTTATGATATAGATAACATAGACAAAGATCATTTCCCACTTGCTGCTGCTGCTGCTGCTAAGTCGAATCAGTCTTGTCCGACTCTGTGCGACCACACAGACGGCAGCCCACCGGGCTCCCCCGTCCCTGGGATTCTCCAGGCAAGAACACTGGAGTGGGTTGCCATTTCCTTTTCCAATGCATGAAAGTGAAAAATGAAAGTGAAGTCGCTCAGTCATGTCGGACTCTTAGAGACCCCATGAACTGCAGCCTCCCAGGCTCCTCCGTCCATGGGATTTTCCAGGCAACAGTACTGGAGTGGGTCGCCAGTGCCTTCTCTGTTTCCCACTTGGATGTGTCCCGAAATTAACCTACTGGCAACATCAGTTGCTCTCTAGATAGCTCTTCATCTCCTGGAACTTTCTCACAGTTAATGCCATAATAACAGCATCCTTTCAACCACGCGAAACAGACCTAGAACCGTCTTAGAAAATTCTTTATCTTTGTCCTCATCCCTTATGCCTGATACTTTGCAGCTCCGTGGATCTTAGCCCACCAGGCTTCTCTGTTCATGAGATTCTCTAGGCAAGAATAATGCAGTGGGTTGCCATGCTCTCCTCCAGGGGATCTTCCCATCCCAGGGATCAAACTCACATCTCTTATATCTCCTGCATTGGCAGGTGGATTCTTACCACTAGCACCACCTGGGAAGCCCCCTCAGCCCCTATGAATCATCTCCAAAAGCCACTTCTTAGTTCTTTCCCACCCCCTCTCTTCCTCCCTCTCCATTCTGTCACTGTCTTTGATCAGGTGCTTATCATCCGGCTTGTGCACCATTGCAGCCTTCCCTTGGTAGTTTACTGTCTCTTGCCTCTGAAACTTGTCATCCATTCATCAAGAAGAGGCCAAGATGAACTTTCTAAAGCATAGAGGGACAGGGGCATTGCTTAGTTGCTCAGTTGTATCCAACTCTTTGTGACCCTTTTGGACTGTGGCCCACCAGGCTTCTACAGGTACATCAGATGGCTGGCTCCAATCAAACCTGACATCCAGATTCTCCATCCAGATGTCTCTCATGGGCCATTATTTACCCCACTGCCTAGAATGCCCCTCTCACCCATTTCAGGTCTTTGTTCAAATTATGCCTTCTCACTGAGCGTTTTTACAGCTATTCTCTATGAAATTGTGAGCATATACCCTCTTTGGTCCAAGTATTTCCCCAACTTTTATTTTTTCCTTTATTTTTCTTCATAGCACTCCTTGCCATCCTGGGAATATTTGCTTATTTATGTCTGTCTCCATATGACTGGAATATAAGCTCCATTATTTTCATGTGTTATTTCCACCAGAGATTTCCATCTATTATTTTGCTGCTAAATCATCATTCCTAGAATAGTGTTTGGCTTGCGCACACATAGTTAATGGTTAATAAATATTTGTTGAGTGTGTGCACAGGTGACTGAAAGATGACAATGAGGAGAATTATTGCAAAGGTCGAAATGAACAAAGGACCTGTGGTAGAAGAGACCTACCACTTAAGAATAATGAGCATGAGGTCATTGTGAGATTAGGCTAGAATGGCAGGTACATATCAGATCATGAAAAATCTCATAATATGGGTATTTAACCTAGGCACAAAAGAAAAATCTTAAATGTATAAGTGGGACATGTGACAATCAGCTTTTTAAAAGAGGATTAGCTCCCTCCTCTAGTTTATTTACTTTAATATTTATTTAGCTATATTAGGTCCTGGTTAGGTATGTGAAATCTATCTCCATTGCATCATGTGGGATTTTTTAGCTATTGCATATGGAATCCAGTTCCCTGACCAGGGATCGAACCTAAGGTCTCTGAGTTGGGAGTGTGGAATCCCAGACACTGGACCACCAGGGAGTTCCCTTGATCAGCTTCGAATTTTATGAAACTGTTGACAACATATCAATCGGGGTTTGTAATAATATTTTGAGGAAGAGGGCAGATAGGAAGAAGCAGATGAATTCAAGAGCTATTTTATAAGATTTAAGAGTAGATTGGACATAGAAGATAAATATGGAATAGATTTTAAGTTTTCTTGCAGCACTCTAAGGAGCTCTAGAAGAAGGCCAGATTTTGGGGGGAGGGGCAGAAATTCATGAGTTAGCTATGGCTATATTGGGCCTAAGTGCTTTGATGACACCCAAGGAAAGCACCTTTTGCCAACAAAGGTCCATATAGTCAAAGCTTTGGTTTTTCGAATAGTCATGTATGGATGTGAGAGTTGGACTGTAAACAAAGCTGAGTGCTGAAGAATTGATGCTTTTGAAGAGAAGACTCTTGAGAGTCCCTTGGACAGCAAGGAGATCCCACCAGTCCATCCTAAAAGAAATCAGTCCTGAATCTTCACTGGAAGGACTGATGCTGAAGCTGAAACTCCAACACTTTGGCCACCTAATGAGAAGAACTGACTCATTGGAAAAGACTCTGATGCTGGGACGGATTGGGGGCAAGAGGAGAAGGGGACAACGGAGGATGAGATAGCTGGGTGGCATCACCGACTTGATGGACATGAGTTTGAGTGAACTCCGGGAGTTGGTGATGGACAGGGAGGCCTGGTGTGCTGTGATTCATGGGGTCACAAAGAGTCAGACACGACTGAGTGACTGAACTGAACTGAATTGTATGTATGTGGTTTAAATTCATTAAGGTTTTTAATGGTCTTCTGTATTTTCCAAGTTAAAAAGTGAGACTATGTGGACAATGTTAGAGCAAAGAATTGTGTTTGAATATAACCCACTTTTAGCTTCCTAGAGGCCCCTAAATCATATGCTGAGTTGGGTGGGGAGTTCCAAAGTCCTTTGAGATTTAAATAAATTTGGATCACACTTCTAGTTGCCTCTGTACCTCAAGAGATTTTTTTATATGAGATGGTGGGTGCAGGCTATTTTTTGAGGTTACTTCTTGCTCTGAATCCCACTAAGTTTTCAGTTTATACTCTGATCTTCCACACCAAGCATGATGCTCTGTTTTTGTAACGCACATTGTGTTAATTGCTGTGGCCTTGATCTCTTTAAAGTACCAAAAGAGATGACTATGTTGAGAGCAACATTTGACTGAAGATTTTAGAGCTGAGAAGTGAGGGTGTTGGTCATCAGTAAATAAAAAGTGAAATGGCTTAATGGTAAAATATAGACGACTGTGTTACTGATGGGTCTTCCCCAGTGGGTTAGTGGTAAAGGATCTGCCCGGAATGCAGAAGATGAGGGAGAGGCGGGTTTGATCCGGGGTCAGGAAGATTGCCTGCAGGAGGACATGGCGACCCACTCCAGTATTCTTGTCTGGACAATCCCACGGGCAGAGGAGCCTGGCGGGCTACAGTCCATAGGGTCACAGAGAGTTGGACACGACTGGAGTGACTGGCCATGCACATACATGTTATTGATAGTGCCTCAATGATTCCTACCTCCAGGGACTTCCCACCTGCCATCCTTCTACACAGAAGGAACCTGCTCCCACATCGTGGTACTTTACTCAACCCTCTGCCACTCAGCCTCCAACTCTTTTCTCTTTAGCTGTTTATCCAGAAGTCCAGATTACCTTATTTTTGTAATACACATGGTTGTTTTTTCTAACAAGCAGAGGGCATGGAAACACTGAAATTCTAATTTTTTTCCCTTTTTTTCTAATTCTACTTGACTAAGAAGTGCTCACTTCTACCAATGACAGAAAATATAACCTTGACAGTGGAGGGTTACTAGGTTATTCTGGATTGATACGCATTCTGTTTAAGGTTTTCCTCCAAGAGATCAAGATTTTCATGGGATCCATGCTTTCTTTGTGAACAGAATTGTTGAGGTCTCTTCTGCTCTGTGGACTCTGCCTACTCAACTCCATACTTCTCCTGAGACACAAGAAACCTGTGTTTTTCCTACACCCTATTGGGGAGCACAGGACACTGATGTAGGTCCCCTTGGGATTGTCCGTTCACGTGGCTTCCTCAGTTATTGTGAACGTACCACTCAAAAGCCATTTTGGATTTGCATTCCCTACTAGTTTTATGGTATGTCAAGTTATCATTTTTTATTCAGGCTACAGATCTTCTAGGCCAGGAATCTCCTAAATTTAACTAGATTTCCATTACTCTGACCACTACCCTTGGAACAAACCCAGGAAGTTTGGAATAAAC
The DNA here is from genome assembly GCA_006410615.1 of Neotragus moschatus. Classification (NCBI taxonomy): domain Eukaryota; kingdom Metazoa; phylum Chordata; class Mammalia; order Artiodactyla; family Bovidae; genus Neotragus; species Neotragus moschatus. The sequence goes on along the minus strand of SJYA01003144.1, from coordinate 378,154 downwards.
CCAGGGAGTTTTACTCTCCTACCTACTTGCAGATTATAAACCCTGTGCCCTGAGTTCTTAATAAAAATCCATGCTCAGAGAGTCCCATGAGAGATTTTTTTTTTCCCCTTAAGAGCCTGAAATAACAAAATTATTTTTTGAAACTCAAATTGAACAAATTTTAATTTTTCTAACCTTCATGATCACCTTCCCCACCAATGGCATTGATTCAATTAGCAGAGAGCCACATGGCAATTTTGCATATCCAGGAATAAATAAAGATTTAAAACTTATCTGGTCATATTCCCAAAATATTTTTCCTCTCCATTTCTTAAGAAAAAAATAAGAGCCACACATTTATTTCTTAACCCAAAGTGTGCTATTTTCACAGTGAAATGTTTCTATTGATGTGTGTTTTTATATATATAGTTCATGTTTTGGCACTATGGTCAACTATTAGAATAACAGATTTTGTTTTATTTTTGTCATACTGCATTGAAAATGTTAAAAAAAAAAAAAAAGAAGAACACAGATTCATCAGCTACATTAAAACTATAAGAAGATTTGAATTGCATTCAATTCTGAATCACAGTTAATAGAAGAAAACCATTTTTGATCTGTATTTAGGTTAATAATGAATCTTATAGGAAATCAAGCTTTTCAAGATGACTAGTGTAAATATAGCTTTCCACAGGAACTCTAAGAGCGTGGAAGCTGTCAGCTGTATGTAATCACGTATTGCCTACAGAAAGCATATCATATCATGGGAAATATGGTGACTTTGTTAGCAAGGCCGTCTTTTACTCTTAGGATGTTTTAGAGGATGGGATATTTAACTTAAAATTCACATGTAGTTAATTTTTATTAATATTACTAGATAAGCTAGTTATATTCTTCAGATACCACAGAGTCTGTATTTTTTAAGGAATGAGATGTGTTCATATATCCCCAAAATGATACGCTGAAAATCACTGGAGTGTGTTCTGTACACATACAAATTTTCAAGTCGGGAACTTTCAAAGATGAGAATGTGTGTGTCAGCCCTTGTATGCCAGCTAATGTAATTTACTACTGTACTTTTCAAGGTACTATACTGTAAGATTTAACATGTTTCCTTTTTTTGTTTGTTTTTTATATGTGTGAAAAGTTTTATAAGCCTATCACAGTAAAGTACTCTATAGTTCATTGTGTTATTTGGGTACCTATGCTAACTTAGCTGGACTTACAAATAAATTGGAATTAAGAACGCACTCTCAGAACAGAATTCATTCATATGTAGGGGATTTACTGTATTTTATACCAAAAAAAAAAAAAATGGTATGTGGGGGGTCTCTTGAGTAACACCATAAAAATTAAGATGGAAAGCTCATATGAAAAGTTAAATAGAACCATAATTACATTCTTAGTGATTATTGTAATTAAATTCACTCTGCGTTTTACTTGTGAATTACTTGACTTTGAGATGACACTGACAAAATTTCTGCTGCTCTGAAAGTTTGGAAGCAAATTAATTTTTCAAAACACTACTGGCAATTTAATACACATATTAATTGATATTTAACTTTATGCAGTGAAATCGTTCCCTGAAAAATTAATTACCTTATTCTCTATTTGGGTTAATTATGAAGCAATACAACTTCAAATTAAAAGTGTAAATGGTTTTGACTTAATTACATTTTGATCATTAATAATGTAGGTATGTTTCTTCCACTTAAGATACTATGATCAAATGATATTCTCCACAAATATTCTTGGAGTATTTTTAGTATATTTTAGAGAGAGATGCCTGGGTATGTAAGTGAGATGAAAATGGATTAATAAGTGAAGTTACCAGTGGGATTTCTATACAAAGTTAAGAGTTAAAAAATTAACAGCCATTAAAATATCTGTTAAATGCAATGAGTACAAAATTTTATAGCAGGAACATGCTCAGATTAACCTGTGCATACCAATTATTGGCAGAAATGTTGAAAAATTCTTCTATAAAATATGTCACATACTATAAATGGGATATATAAAGGCCACATTATTTTTCTGTCTGTAACAGAGGTGTTCTTATATGTGAAGTCATTTCTTCTTTCAATATTTCATTTCTTAGGGAAATTTAGTTTTGAAATTTTCAGTATTTTGAGTCAATGGCACAGTATATCTTCTTTTAAAATGTATACTTTATTACTCTCTATAAGGAAAAATGCTTGTTTTTTAGCTGATCATCTGTAAGTACCTGGAGAAATAACTTAAGAAATCATAGAAACACTATAATTCACAGCTTTCTAACCAAGATACTTTTGATAATTTTTCTTCTTTAATGTATTACCTGTGTGGAACAGAAGACTTAAACTTGACCTACAGACATTAAGACATAATATTTAAAACTCACTTACACTCATTTTAGGAAAATTATTACATTGTGAATCTTCAATTTAAGCGTATCAATCTACCATTTATAGTCTCATATTTTAGTATTTTCCACAATTATGTTTTTTAAAACCTTTTATACTTCATCTTGTACTGGACCATGATAACAGAATTTTAATTCATGATCTCACATTTAAAATAATATGGGAATTTATGAAAAACTCAAATAGACTACTTAGACTTTTATTATTAAATTGGTAGGTCATGAAAATTTGCCTTGGGCTTCTGCAGCTTAATCTTACACGGTGAAGAATCAGGTCAGACAGAGTGTTTAGCATTTAACATCTTTTCTCCAGCTAGATTTCAGGCTGACATTCTCTAAGATAAAATTTAAAAGTTGCATAAAATTTAAAAACTTTAGATGATATGGCACCTAGCCTAAATGTGTAATTGGAAAATATAGAAAATTAATCAGTAAATCACTATTCCAAATTTTTACATATTCAGCAGGAAAATTTAATTTACCTAAGATAAATAGGTATAATAAATAATCAAGAGCATATCACTTAAGATTTGCTCAGTTCCTGCTAACAATTTGAAGGTAATAACTAACAGTTTCAAAGTAATTTACTTAGTCAGTGTTGACAATACTGGGTGTTTTCACTAATAGCCTCTCATTTAACAATTGTATTTTTATAGATATTTGGAGTACATGACACAATAAAATATATTTTCTGCAATTTACTAAAAGAATGTCAACAATACTTATATTTGTCAATTCACTATATTTAATACTTATTGATTTACCACAGTTTGCTAATAGGGAATTAGTAAATTGTCCGTAATTCTAATATTTTTATTTAATGCAAGTGGTTTCTAATTCAATAACACCCCATCTACTTGTTTCAGTATTTTATCGTAAGTGGATCCCCCACCAAAGACCAAACATCTGAAAGTTTTTATTTCTTTTCTTCTACATTTATTTCCTTTGAAAACAAGGCATTTGCTATTTGACTTGGAGCTTTACTGTCCTGTAAAATTCTAGTGCTAAAATAATAATAATAGTTCTGAATATTTGATAAGTAAATGTAGTTTCATTGGTATTTCTTGAGATGCTTTTCAGCTACCTGTTCTTTCAGATATAGCCTGCTTTGTTTTCTGATATCTAAATGGACAACTGGGATATCCTCTGCCTGAGCCCACCCTTGAATCACTCCTGGATGCTTTGACTTGTACACAATACAACAATTCAGTTCTGGCCCTGAACTGAATAGAATGCATCAAACACACATCCTGCATTCTGAACTGCTTTCTGTTTACTTTGAATTGTAATTCAAGGCACTGAGGTCAAGCTCTAAATCTCTGGACATTTTAGCCTCTAATTTTCTCATAAATTTTTAGCCCCATTTGCTATGTCCTATGGCAGAAAATGGCCTGAGATAAGATAACTTTATGTTGTGTTATTTGGGTGTAGGAAAAGGAACAATACTGTCCTTTCTCCCTTCCTAGAGAGGCCTGGCACTGTGCCTTCTCACAGGGTGTGAGAGCATGCCAAAGCCTGTTTTCTTACCCAAAAATGCCAAATAAAGAGAAATGATGGGGAAAAGTCTGTAGATTAAAGGAGAATAAAGATATACTAAAAATAATCTTTAAATGTGGACTTTGGCTTAAAACAAACTTTAAAAAATATCTTAGGGAAATGCAAATGCTGGTGATTTACTTATACCATGCAATTTTAACTGTTTTATGGCTGATAATGGAATCGTATTTGTGTTTTGACAAAGTGTGATTATTTCATACTGAAATGGTTACAGACCAAATGCTATGCTCTCTGGAAATTGCTTCAGAATAATTTAAGAGGACTGGATGTATGGATGATACAAAATCGGCCATGAGTTCATGAGTTGACAATTATATGTAAGGGGTTCATTATACTCTTCTCTCTGTTTATGTATATGATGGGATTTTCTATTGTAGAATAGAGTTTTTGAAGATAATTTTTTATGAGAATATCATCAACATTAAACTAAATATTCAAATAGCACTCCATTCTGGTAGACCTTTATAATGTTCAGTACTGGCATGACATAGGTCTGAAAACCTGAGATAATCAGAGTTTGTGGTACATGTATAATAATATATAATTTTATATAGTTGAATATATAAACAAATAGAGGAGTATAAACATATAATAGATATGGATTATACTTTGGGATATATTATGATATATTAAAATCAAAAATGCAAATGAGACTATTTGCAAAATAGAAACAGACTTGCATAGAAAATAAATGTATGGTTTCTGAAGGGCAAAGGGGAGAAGGGAGGAATAAATTAGGAGTTTGCAATTAACATACACAGACTACAATATATATAAAATAATCGACAAGTACCTACTGTATAGCACAGAAAACTCCTTTCAGTATTCTGTAATAACCTAATGGGAAAAGAGTCTAAAAAATGAATGAATCATGTACAGTACATATATAACTGAATAACTTTACTGCACATCTGAAACTAACACAATTTTGTAAATCAACTATACTCCAACGAAAAGTAAAGAAGCAGAACACTGTTAAGATATAATGTGTGCTGGCTAAGTCACTTCAGTCGTGTCAGACTCTTTGTGACCCCACCGACTGTAGCCTCCCAGGCTCCTCTGTCCATGGGATTCAGGCAAGAATATTGGAGTGGGTTGCCGTGCCCTCCTCCAGGGTAAGATATAATGGATATGGAATATCCCTTGAGATATAATAGATATGGAATATACTTTGTGATGTATTTTAGTTTCCTAAAATACAGGTGAGCTTAGATGATGGAAAAACCAGTGTCTGATGCTTTCATATGCTACCTGTCTAATTAGAGCCTTCCAAGCTCGGATTTCCTCTTCTATAAAAATGATATGTGCCCATCTCCAAGGAGTATTATGGAATTTAATACATTGTGAAAGCTCCTAATATAATGGAATAAGCTTACATAACAGGCTTCCCAGGTGGCACTGGTGTTAAAGAATCTGCCTGCCAATTCAGGAGACACAGAGATGCAGGTTTGATCCCTAGGTTAGGAAGATACTCTGGAGAAGGGCATGGCAACCCACTCCAGTATTTTTGCCTGGAGAATCCCATGCACAGAGGATCATGGTGGGCTACAGTCAATCCATAGAGTTGCAAAGAGTTGGACACAACTGAAATGACTTAGCACGCACATAGGCTCTTACATAGCTCCTACTATGCTGTAAATTTATTATTAGTGTATATTAACCCATTGAATCGTCACAACACCACAATAAACTAAGTATTTTCATCATGAAGTTTTACAGACAAAGAAATAAAGGTGTAGAATCAAAGGAATCATTCAGATACAAATAGCTAGTAGGTGGCTGCATTGGGAAACATATTGTCATCTGACTCCAGAAACTCCATAACTAGATATATGACATAAAGTGGGACAATGCATAGTAGATGCTTAATAAATATTTAAAGGTTGACTGAAAGGTTTTGCTTTCAGTGGAAGGACGTTCATGAAGGAAGTTAATTTTTATACTGTTTTTATTAGCATCACCCCTTCCCAAAGTCTTACCTTGAATTTGAAAAATAAAGATACAAATTTCTGTAATTTAGTTTCTCTATTGCAAAGTGTTAACCTGAGCACTTATAATTTAAGAATCACAGTACTTAACACTGCATGTTTCAACTTAGTTTATGCTCACAGCAGCCAAATGGGGTAGGGAATACTGTCCTTATTGAACAGAGGAGGCAAGAGGAGTTAGAAGATAGTGAAACTTCCCCGGCAACATCCAGCTTGCAAATGATGGACTCTTTATACATGAAAGGTAGTATAGTTGACTCCAAAGACATTTGGATAATTTTATTGCCCACGTATCTCAAGAAGGCATGAGAAACAAGCAAGTGATCTGCACCTATTGCACCCCTCCACATTTTAACAATAATATTACATGATACTCTCAATTGTAATCTTCTGAGAAAGGTGCCATTTTATTTTTCTGTATGTTGAGGCTGAGGCTCAGTGAACTTCAACCACTGGCTTAAAATCACACAACCAGTAAAATGTGAAGGAGATATTTAAGCACAACTTGACCTTCCTTCCTAAAGGAAATCAGTCCTGAATATTCATTGGAAGGACTGATGCTGAAGCTGAAATTCCAATACTTTGGCCATCTCATGCAAAGAACTGACTCATTGGAAAAGACCTTGAGGCTGGGAAAGATTGAAGGCAGGAGGAGAAGGGGACGACAGAGGATGAGATTGTTGGATGGCATCACCAACTCGATGGACATGAGTTTGAGCAGGCTCCAGGAGTTGGTGATGGACAGGGAAGCCTGGCATGCTGCAGTCCATGGGGTCACAAAGAGTCAGACACGACTGAGTGACTGAACTGAACTGAACTGACCTACCTTCAAAGTAGATGCATTGGCAGCGTATCAAATAATGGTGGTTTTGGCCTTCAGTCACGAGACAATAATCATCAGCTCTCGTGTCTAGCAAAACATGATTCATTTCAGGCTTTGTATTTTCATCTGATGCCCCTCCCTTCTGAGATGCTGAAATGCTTTTTTTTTTTTTCCTTGACTAGAGAATATACTTGATATGGTTTTTGTGTTTCCACTTATAATTAACATAAGTGGTAGAGGTACTTCCCTGGTGATCCGCTGGTTGAGACTTTGCCTTCCAATGCAAGGGACTGCAGGTTTGATCCCTGGTCAGGAAACTAAGACCCCACATTTTCTTGCAGCCAAAAATAAAACAATAAGCAGAAATAACATTGTAATAAATCCAACAAAGACTTTAATAATGGTCTACATTAAAAATCTTTAAAAAATGAGTGATAGGTCTTATTCACTAAGGCGTCTAAGTACAGCTTATTATTAATAGTTTCATACTTTTTTCCCCTATGTATACTTATGCATATGCTGTTCATAGAATCATGTGTATTGCCTGTAGTAAATTGGAACTTTCAAGGTTTGGGATCATCTGAACAAAAACTCACCAGGATGTCAGTTGGGATAGAAGAGTGTATAAAAGGATATTATTCCAATCGAGTTTGTAATGCGTTGCTTGAAGAGTTAAGGCAATTTAATGCTGAGGATTATCCTTAAGAAGGCATATGCCCACTCTTCTTGCTTTTTCACATAGGAAGCCTACAGAATTCATTCTGTTTATTTTAGTAGGTGCCAAACTTTTACCAACTGAGTTTTTTTCCTCTGTGAGTCATGGGAGAGGGTATAAAAGAAATCTAAATTGTGCTCCTTTCATTCTGACAGCATTCTAATACAGATGGAAAGATAAAAATAAAGGTATTAAAATGTATTCTGATGATAATGAGAAATATGCAAGATTAAAAAGCAAATTAATTGAGCGCTAATTTAATTGGGCAAGATTTGGTAGAAGAGTTGGGGTTTGAATTGAGTGGCTAAGAGTTAATCTCAGTAATAATGAGGTATGATGAGATCATGTTGGAAGGGCTTTCAGCAAAAGGCTAAGAGATGATACTTTATTCCAAAGCACATAAGAATTGATAGTGGTTGTGAGCAAGGAAATGATTTTGTATAAGCCCCATGTAAGTAAGATTTAGTATGGCAGTCTTATGTTTAGTGAATGGTGTCAAGGAGAGTTTATGAGCAACGGGAATGCTATTATAGCCATCCATGACGTCAAGGAATGAGGTATGGTGGGGAGGAGGTGTGGAATTTTGTGGGAAAACAGACGAAGGGTGAGAGAATGTATAGAGAATGCACGCATGGATGATGATAGATGGATAAATTGATATTTCAGTGCTAATTACAGAAAACATGCAGATCTTATAATAAAAATTAAACCCTCAAAATATAGTGGCATAAAGGTAGGAGAACATGTCTGGTTTTATGTCAATATTGTGGGCTTCCCAGGCTCTCTAATCAATGAGAAGTAGTTTCCTTTCTACATTTTACTCAGCTTTCCTCTGCTATTCTTCATATTCACATGGGCAGATTTGATGCACTCACTTTCATTAATGTGGGAGAAAGAGACAATCACACCAAGAAATTTCCTTTACAGTCAGTGAGACAGTGTCCTACGTATGCCAGACTCCACAGAAAAGGATGCTGTCACTGGGCCTTGCTGAGCTGTCAGAAAGACCAAGCCTTGCTTGGCCTCTGGGCACTTACTGATTTCAATGATTATATTTCTCTGAATGTTGATTTCGCTGTTGGTAACTTTACTCAAACTCACGTCCATTGAGTCGATGATGCGATCCAACCATCTCATCCTCTGTCACCCCCTTCTCCTCTGCCTTCAATCTTTCTCAGCATCAGGGTCTTTTCCAGTGAGTCAGTTCTTTGCATCAGGTGGCCAAAGTATTGGAGTCTCAGCTTCAACATCAGTCCTTCAAATGAATAATCAGAACTGATTTCCTTTAGGATGCACTGGTTGGATCTCCTTGCAGTCCAAGGGACTCTCAAGAGTCTTCTCCAACACCACAGTTCAAAAGCATCAATTCTTCGGCACTCAGCTCTCTTTATAGTTCAACTCTCACATCCACACATGACTACTGGAAAAACCATAGCCTTAANGAATAATCAGAACTGATTTCCTTTAGGATGCACTGGTTGGATCTCCTTGCAGTCCAAGGGACTCTCAAGAGTCTTCTCCAACACCACAGTTCAAAAGCATCAATTCTTCGGCACTCAGCTCTCTTTATAGTTCAACTCTCACATCCACACATGACTACTGGAAAAACCATAGCCTTAACTAGATGGACCTTTGTTGGTAAAGTAATGTCTCTGCTTTTTAATATGCTATTTATTGGTGATGGACAGGGAGGCCTGGCATGCTGCAGTCCATGGAGTCACAAAGAGTCAGACATGACTGAGTGAATGAACTGAACTGAACTGAACATATTTCTTAAGTTTGTTATGAGGGATATTTAAGATAATTATTTCAAAGATGATTGTTACAATTTTATTTTTTTAATGTTTATTTTTATTTTCCCACATGGCATGTGGGTTCCTAGTTCCCTAACCAGGAATTAAACCCACAGCCCCCTGCTTTGGAAGCATGGAGTCTTAACTACTGGACAGTCAGGGAATACCCATAATTGTTATAATTTTAAAACATTATACAAATATACTAGTATTCAACACAGTGAGATAAAAAATGAAACAACAGATTAGTGGAAATGGAAAAGGCAAAACTGATGGTTAAACTACTTTTTTTTTTTTCATTTTAAGGATGATTCATTAGCACCTACCCAAAGCTATCACTTTCTATTCATATCCTAATAATCAGCCCAGCACATTTAGGAAAAAGTATACAAAGAGCTTATTCAATGTAGATGTTAGTTGATTTGAAAGCCATGGATTTGAACTGTAGGAACTGATATTGATAATGGTGTCTTTGATTGAAGTATGCTTAGCAAACATCTAAAATGGAGTCTATGCCCAAAGTTTGCCTCATTCACTTTTTTAAGTGAAATTTTCTCAGGGGAAATAATGAGGTAAGCAGTTAACATAAAAGCAACACTGAACAACTGTAGCAGAAGAGACATAAAAAGGTACATCCCTATGAAATTCCCAAGGGATTATGTAAGCATTTGGCATGTTTTTTTCCAATCTTTGTAGATTATTTAATTTTTAATGGGTACTGATTTTCTGGATCCTCTCTTCTGAATTATAGATAGATACAAATAATTGAATATAAATATTTTGAAAATGAAAGTTAAAAATTATGAAATATTTATCAATTGGAATTAAATGTGTGCACATATGTGTGTTTATATGTGTTATGGTCACACACACTTACTATTGTTATGACAAGAATAAATCCTTGTTGAAATTCATTTTTTGAGGTCACCCAGATCAACACCTTTGATTATATCTCAAATTAGTGACTTCTTAGAATTTTCATCCTTTTGAATATTGTTCTGTACTTAAGCCTTATCTCTATAAGAAAATATAAACCCGTTGATAGCAGGAAATGGGTAATCAATTTATTGGTCTCTCTTTGTGTAAAGAGTTGAGACAGCATTTGGAAAGATGGTAGAATTCATCTAAAGATAGCTGAGAAAGGGAAGCTTAAGTACTAGAAATAGTATATTAATACTTAGGAGGAAAGCTTGTAGTGTAAAATAATCCCCAGTTTGTAAAGAAAAGTAATAAAATTTATAGTTTTGAAAAAAAATATTATTACATAGGTACTTATATGTATATGTACACATACATCACATATTTTTTCCTGATTTTGAAAGCTGATAATTAGTTTATTATATGTTTAACATTACTTGAAAAATGTAACTCAATAATTAGAAATATTTTTGGTTTTCCAAGAATAGAAAGCCTTAGGGCTGAACTTGGCCCCCTGTTTATATACTTCAAGCAATTTTTTTTTCCCATATCTCCATGTTTTGATTTTCCTATATTTTAAAAGCAAATGATAACATCTGTAAGCTTAAGTGTCAGCCTTTACCATAAGCTAATATACTTATATTCAGAATATATGATGAAAAATGCTGGACTGGAAGAAACACAAGCTGGAATCAAGATTGCCAGGAGAAATATCAATAACCTCAGATATGCAGATGACACCACCCTTATGGCAGAAAGTGAAGAGGAACTAAAAAGCCTCTTGATGAAAGTGAAAGAAGAGAGTGAAAAAATTGGCTTAAAGCTCAAAATTCAGAAAACGGAGATCATGGCATCCGGTCCCATCACTTCATGGGAAATAGA
>SJYA01003144.1:309340-366611 GCA_006410615.1 Neotragus moschatus | reverse complement strand
CTCCTTGGAAGGAAAGTTATGACCAACCTAGATAGCATATTCAAAAGCAGAGACATTACTTTGCCGACTAAGGTTCATCTAGTCAAAGCTATGGTTTTTCCAGTAGTCATGTATGGATGTGAGAGTTGGACTGAGAAGGCTGAGCACCGAAGAATTGATGCTTTTGAACTGTGGTGTTGGAGAAGACTTTTGAGAGTCCCTTGGACTGCAAGGAGATCCAATCAGTCCATTCAGAAGGAGATCGGCCCTGGGATTTCTTTGGAAGGAATGATGCTAAAGCTGAAACTCCGGTACTTTGGCCACCTCATGCGAAGAGTTGACTCATTGGAAAAGGCTCTGATGCTGGGAGGGATTAGGGGCAGGAGGAGAAGGGGACAACAGAGGATGAGATGGCTGGATGGCATCACTGACTCGATGGACATGAGTCTGAGTGAACTCTGGGAGCTGGCAATGGACAGGGAGGCCTGGGGTGCTGCGATTCATGGTGTCGCAAAGAGTCGAACACGACTGAGCGACTGAACTGAACTGAACTGAACTAAATATATAAAGTACTTTACAATGTGCTGGCACACAGTAAGTTCTCAGTGGTAAAATTTAAGAAAATTGCATCATGATATGGATGAAAAGGATGACGTTGCAGTTATGGAAAATGATAAAACGGTATTGCTTAGATCTGGTGATAAAGTGAATATTCATTAGCATATAAAGTAAATATTAAAGAGCCGTTCAGTGCTGAGTGTGAGAATTCCCCCATTAGTCATTCAGCAAATGTTTATTTAGCACTGCCTTTCTACCCAGCACTGTTCTGTGTTCTAGTGACAGGGCAGTTAGCAAGGCACAGAGTTCCTCATTCTTAAAGAGATCTGGGGGCCTGGAGGTCGGGGCTCAATTGTAAAGGAGACCTAACAGCTGCCCTCCCTGAATTCAGTCGAGCAGAACACTCTCACCTATGTCCTGCATCAGAGTATGTCTGGGAAACTACTTTTAGATGAATGAATATCTGTGAAAAGAGGCCACAACAACAGCAGAATGCTCTCAATTTCCTCCAGGGCGAATACTTGTAGACCCATGTGTCCTTTCAGTGTTATACCTGTTTGATGTGCATTGCTCACAGAGAAGTGACAACTACAAATAATTTTAGGTACTTCTAATTTTAAATGTCATATTATACTTCACCCAAATTTCAGAGCAAATTATTTCAAGGTCATAGCACACTGCATATGATAGGTCAGGTGCTGAACTTGGCCTAGCTGTACTTTTTTGATTCTTAGCACTCGGAGATGTATCATGCAAGTGGAGGCACTGCAAGTGTTCTGTAATTCGTGAGTTTTAGAGTAAGATTAATATTTATCTCAGGATTACAATGGGTAATGCTGGTATGAGCTTTTCATCCGTCGTTTTTACACCATATATCTATTCTACTTCCTTCATTGATGCTTCAAGAATTTTCCTGCTCACTTGAGAGTAACACTAATATAAGAGAAAATGTGTTTTTGATCTTAGGTGGTGGTATCAGAAGTTTCACAGCTAGAGGCAGTCATGTTGCAGGGTTAGATGAATAAATATCTGTAACTATATTTATAAGATATCATATGAAGGGTAATATAAGGGAGCTTATGAAACGCACACAATGAGTTAACAGTATGCAATCAGGTATGGTAATGGTCATGAAAGGGAGTAATAGTATTTCAGAGGGAATATTAGTGTGTAAAATTTTGTACATCAGGACTTTTTGATTATGAAACAGGGGAACACATTTGGTTCCGAAGTTCATGGTCAAGCCACACAGAGAAAAAGTAGAATCACACAAATTCTGTTGTGGGTTATATAAAAACACCATCTCCTTTGGGAAAGCACAACATTTCCCTTCCCCAGAAGTGGGGAAACGTCCACTGAGTCTGTATTAGATCACAAAGTTACTACAAATGTTTCTTACAGCAAATCTCAATACAAGATGAAAATCTCGTGTAAAAATATAATCCAGTGGAAACAATCCTACAGGGTAAAAACAAACAAAGTCCAAAAAAGGTCACCCCTCCTCACTGAGAGAATCTAGACTCCTTAGCATGGGAGCTTATATATGCTCAGATTATTGTCTCTCTGTATTATTTGATGCATCTATACTTTTGATAAGAACTAAACCTGGATTTAGGTTTGACTGATCAGTGCTGTACAAGTCCCCTTTAAAAAAGGCTGTGATCCTTTGGTATTGTTTCTTTTTGAACATTGCCATGACCTGGATCTTGGACACATAACAAAGATAGCCTGAAATCTTTTTCCTAGTTCAGAAGGCTACTTATTTCAAATATCCAGTCACTGGGCAACCTAGATTGCTGAAGTCATGTCATTCATTCCCTCCTCACATTACCTCATTTTTCACCCCAGTGAATTTACCAAAAGTAACTTTGTTTCCAAGTACTTTTTAAATTCTAGTATTATGGGCTACAGGATGTGGACTCCATGGACTGGTTGTGACAATCAACATGCAAACATGCATGTAATGTACTGAGCACAGAGCTCAGTTCAGTGGTTCAGTGATTGTCTGCACTTTGGAAAACCTGTGGCACCTTGAAAAAGATTGAGCCTGCCTTTTACCTTGATAGATTGTGAATTAATGGTCTTGGGTGTGGCCTGAGCTTTGGAATTTTTTAGAGATCTCCAAGTACCAGACGGTGCAGTGGTAAAGAATCCACCTGCTAATGCAGTAGACGTGGGTTCAATCCCAGGGTTAGGAAAGTCCCCTGGAGGAGGTAATGGCAACCCACTCCAGTATTATTGCCTGGAAAATCCAATGGACAGACGTGACTGCTGGGCTACAGTCCATGGGGGCCACAGAGAGTCAGACACGACTGACTGAGTGTACACACACGTACACCCACAATTCTATACCCTGAGAAAAAGCACCGTTCAAAAAGACACATGTGCCCCAATGTTCACTGAAGTAGTATTTACAGTAGCCAGGATGTGTAAGTAATCTAGAAGGGGTGGATATGACAAACTAAGAGAATAGCATTAACATATATACACTACCATGTGTTAAACAGAAACTCGTGGGAAGCTGCTATATGACACAGGGAGCCCAGCCTAATACTCTGTGATGACCTAGACAGGTGGGGGTGTTGAGAGGCTCAAGAGGGATATGCTATATAGAGAGAGTTATGATTGTTTTGCAATGTTGTATGGCAGAAGACAACACGACATTGTAAAGCAATTGACCTAAAATTTTAACAATAATAAAGTAGACAGGAATATGGGAATCACTGACCTGGCACCTAATAAATGCTCCTAAGGTTAACTCTCCCTACTTCAGGTGTGCTTTTGATGAAAGCTGTGGGAGCAAAGGCATCACATTCTAACTTTAATTTCCCTGATACGTTGTAATATTACATCAGATACCATATAAAACAGCATTTCTGTTTTTCTGTTTAAGGTGAGAACTTAACTTATAAACACTTTTAAAAAATACCCATAAAAATGCATTGTACAACTTAAACAATTAATCATATCCTTTTCTACACTGAAAAAAAAAAAAAAAAACAAATCATGAGTCCGACAATTATAGGCCGTTCAAGAGCTGACTTTGCACAATGTCAACCAGTAAAAAGATGTGCTGAAGCATTCAGTAATGATTTGCAAGTCAGCAAACAGTGATAGCAGCTGCTTTATAGGTAGAGGGAAATTGTACCTCGTTTTCACCCTCAGGGAATATATGTGTTTAATTCATTTCCTGTTATAAATGTGAAAATGTTCATTAGATTTTAAAAAGTGTAGTCTCTTATGTACATAAAGCTGATGTAAATTAACAGATTAAAAGCAAGGATGCGCTGAGTTAGCCTAAATAACCAACAAATCTTCAGCAAGAATAGAATCAAAGAGACTCTGAATTCAAAGACAAATTAATAGAACTCCTCATGCAATCCTCTCCTGTTGCAGAAGAGAAAATCCTTTACCAAAGTCTCAGCAACTTTTTCAAGGTCAGAAGAAGATCTAGCAGGAGAATCCAGACTTAATTCCATCTTCCAAACCATTGGGCTTTTATGATTATGTGATTGATGCTGACTTCCTGGAAAATGAGCTGCATTGGCTGCCAAAGTTTAAAAGTTCAAGACTAGATTCCTTTATATCAGAGAAGAAAGCACATTCATTAAGGTGATGCCAAAGCAAATATTGCATAGATGAAGTGAAACAGGCAAGAGACTTCATTCAAATAATTGCAATAATGGAGAGAGATCAGAACTGAGTCTAAGCTCAACTCGCTAAAACAGAAGGTAGTGGTGGAGTGGGAGCGAATGGTGTGTGTGTGTGTGCGCTCGGGTGTGCGTGCACACGTGCACTCACTTTTGCATGTATGCGCCCTCAGGTGAGAAGAACACAGACCATCTTTGTTTGCTAATTGGCTTTACCCAGAAGAAAAGAATGGAGTAGGGAATGACAACCCACTCCAGTATTCTTGCATGGAGAATCCCATGGACAGAGGTGCATGAGTGGGCTACAGTCTATGGGGTCACAAAGATTTGGACATGACTGAGTGTGCGCACATGCACGCATGCACACACACACACAAGAAAAGTAAGCATTCTCTAGTAGTTCTACAGCTGCATGGTTAGGCTTTTATCTTCCCAGAGCGCCTGGGAAACAGGAACACTAACTCTCTGCAAGAGAGATTCTGATATAAAGGAATCTAGACTTGGACTTTTAAGCTTTGTTTCAGTGAGGTGGCTCCCAGGTCCTTGAGAAAGGTATTATATACACTAACAGGCAAGAGATTTTTAAAATGCTTTATAGCTCACAGGGGCAAAGAAAGAATGAATAAATGGTAAAATAATAATAAAAATCTATTTAAATTGTTTTTTTAATTTAAAATTTTAGATTAGGTTATATATTTACAATTCTAATATCCTGTCTCTTATACACATCTCTCCTGTTGCAGAAGAGAAAATCCTTTACCAAAGTCTCAGCAACTTTTTCAAGGTCAGAAGAAGATCTAGCAGGAGAATCCAGACTTAATTCCATCTTCCAAACCATTGGGCTTTTATGATTATGTGATTGATGCTGACTTCCTGGAAAATGAGCTGCATTGGCTGCCAAAGTTTAAAAGTTCAAGACTAGATTCCTTTATATCAGAGAAGAAAGCACATTCATTAAGGTGATGCCAAAGCAAATATTGCATAGATGAAGTGAAACAGGCAAGAGACTTCATTCAAATAATTGCAATAATGGAGAGAGATCAGAACTGAGTCTAAGCTCAACTCGCTAAAACAGAAGGTAGTGGTGGAGTGGGAGCGAATGGTGTGTGTGTGTGTGCGCTCGGGTGTGCGTGCACACGTGCACTCACTTTTGCATGTATGCGCCCTCAGGTGAGAAGAACACAGACCATCTTTGTTTGCTAATTGGCTTTACCCAGAAGAAAAGAATGGAGTAGGGAATGACAACCCACTCCAGTATTCTTGCATGGAGAATCCCATGGACAGAGGTGCATGAGTGGGCTACAGTCTATGGGGTCACAAAGATTTGGACATGACTGAGTGTGCGCACATGCACGCATGCACACACACACACAAGAAAAGTAAGCATTCTCTAGTAGTTCTACAGCTGCATGGTTAGGCTTTTATCTTCCCAGAGCGCCTGGGAAACAGGAACACTAACTCTCTGCAAGAGAGATTCTGATATAAAGGAATCTAGACTTGGACTTTTAAGCTTTGTTTCAGTGAGGTGGCTCCCAGGTCCTTGAGAAAGGTATTATATACACTAACAGGCAAGAGATTTTTAAAATGCTTTATAGCTCACAGGGGCAAAGAAAGAATGAATAAATGGTAAAATAATAATAAAAATCTATTTAAATTGTTTTTTTAATTTAAAATTTTAAAGATTAGGTTATATATTTACATTTCTAATATCTTTCCATTACCTTGAGTCTTGAATGAAATAAAACTTTTGCTATCATCACTACAATAAAAAGAATAAAAAGAATGGAGAATTACAAGTTTTCTAATGTAAATGCTTTAAGAATAGGCAGGTCAAGGGCTTAGAGTTAAGAAGAAGCTTGTCTTCTTAAGTTTTGTCAAGCCAAGGCAAAGGTCACAACTCTTTTAGTCAGAAAGGAATGTCCTGATTTAATTCTAGATGATGTCATATTTTAAGCTATTTGTGTATTAATAGTCACTATTTGATTTTTATAACAAATTATGAATTTGCAGCAAGCAACGTGAAACTTATTCAGTGAATTAGAGTATTGAATCACAAAGATATTAACAATCTGAGTAAATTGCAGAATTGACAGATAATAGAGTCAAGGTCAATCATAATCCAATGACTACAAGTCTTCAAAATAGCTGAAGAAAAGGTACATTCCGTACAATTCCGGTTATGTAAAACTAAAAAAATAAAATACGTACACATATTTACAGTGCCTTAAAGTATGTTGGAGGTTGATTGGAGACAAGGATTATTAAAAGAGAGTGGCATTACAAAGTGACAAAGGAAATATTTTAGAGTGATGAGCATGATCATTTTTTCTATATCTATATTGTGATGATACTGTTACGGTTGCTCACATATGTCAAAACGTGCCAAATTATGTACTCCAGATACTGTTTACGCCAGTTACAACTCAATGACGTTTTAAATAATGCTGAAAGTTCATGTTTCAGTGTGCTGTTGTGGGAAACAGGACAGGGTGTCAAAGTACTGCGGTGATCTGGAAATGTAATATCTCATAAAGATCCAAATTTGATAGTGTGTCTTAATAACAAACATAGGTTGGAAATTGTGGGAGAAACAGTTTTTTAAACTTTTTGTTGATATTTTATATTGGAATATGGTTGATTAACAATGGTGTGTTCATTGCAGGTGTACAGCAAAGTGATTCTGTTAGGCATATACATGCATCTATTTTTTTTTCAAATTCTTTTCCCATTTATGTTGTTACATAATATTGAGCAGAATTATCTGTGCTATACAGTAGGTCCTTCTTGGTTATCTATTTTAAATATAGCAGTGTATACATTTTCCTAAATTTCCTTACTATCTGCCCCCCCACCCCTCCTCTCTAGTAATAATAAGTTCTTTTTCTAAGTCTGTGAGTCTCTTTCTGTTTTGTAAATAGGTTGATTTGTACCATATTTTTTTTTTAAGATTTCACGTATAAGTGGAATTTTATTGGATTTTAAACCACAAATACAGGCCAATGTCTCTATTCAAAAGAGGGCAAGAAATCTAATTTTAGTGGATGTAAGAGTGTTGTGTTAATTGGGTCATAGTTTCTCAATAGCTTTATTTCTTTCCTAGTCCAGTCACACTTGCCAAAAAATACAGTAGTATTAGAAGTAGGATGACTTAAATCTTTTCATAATGCTAAAGTAGGCTGTATTGTTGAAAAAAATATTATTCTGCACTTCACAATTCCATCTGCTATCTGCACAGGAAAATATGAATTTCAAGAGAAACAAAGTCCAAGTGAAAAAGTCATTCGGGTCATTAAAAGAGTTTATTTGGAATGTCATAAAATTTGAAAGCCTTAGCCTCTAATTCTTACCAACAGTATATAGACAAATAAAATCACAAAATGTTTCCTCTGCCCAGATTGCCTTCCCAAACACCACAACCAAGAAGACATATTCTTCTAGCCTTTCCATACTCTTATTGAATCATTTTCTCAAGGCAGCAGTATTTGAACCTTTTCCCCATACCAGTAGACCTTCCTTAACTGTTTATATCCCACTTTTCTTTGTGTTTGCACAACCATCTGTACAAACATCTTCTGTAGCCCTGAGCCCCTTGATTTTAGTTATTCATATCTCTTGCACTGCAGACAGATTCTTTACCAACTGAGACACCAGGGGAGCCTTGCCAATTAGACTTTTAATATCCTAAGAGGATGCAATGTAATATTTTACAACATCTTAATCTAGAATATGCTATATGATAAAAAAATAATAAAATGTTAACTAAACTAATCTGTGTGGAAGGTATATCCTTGGTTTGGAGAAAATCCTGATAGATCCCACACTTTCTACATTCTTCTTTTTCCACTCTATGTGCTCTGTAAATCTAAGTTAGTAAGCCAACGTAAAATGCTGAGGCTCTAAATGTGCCCAGCTGATCTATTCAAGTGATTTTAATCAATCTGCCACAAAAATCATAATAGTAACTGCAATTGTGTCGTATACTATATGTTTGATGGTATCAAGATGCGATACCACAAATTGCTTGAATAAATCAAATGAAAGAGCCATATGGAGTGTGAATTCTGATAGTAATTCAATCACTAAACTAGAGTCACGCATTCACTTTAACCAATCTGATGAGACACCAAAATTGTTACATTTTATTCTTATGCTTTTTATATAGCCATACCCAGATTGGGCTCAATAAATTCATGTTGAATTAAGTTCTGTACTGGGTACATAGCATCACCTGTTTACTTAATTCAAACAAATGCTTACTGGATACTTCATATTTGAAAATAATTTCCAGGTGGAAAGCTTTATAATAGGAGTGACTGGTTGTGGTGTGGAACTGTGTTGCTACTCTAGGTCACGTGATTNTGCAGACAGATTCTTTACCAACTGAGACACCAGGGGAGCCTTGCCAATTAGACTTTTAATATCCTAAGAGGATGCAATGTAATATTTTACAACATCTTAATCTAGAATATGCTATATGATAAAAAAATAATAAAATGTTAACTAAACTAATCTGTGTGGAAGGTATATCCTTGGTTTGGAGAAAATCCTGATAGATCCCACACTTTCTACATTCTTCTTTTTCCACTCTATGTGCTCTGTAAATCTAAGTTAGTAAGCCAACGTAAAATGCTGAGGCTCTAAATGTGCCCAGCTGATCTATTCAAGTGATTTTAATCAATCTGCCACAAAAATCATAATAGTAACTGCAATTGTGTCGTATACTATATGTTTGATGGTATCAAGATGCGATACCACAAATTGCTTGAATAAATCAAATGAAAGAGCCATATGGAGTGTGAATTCTGATAGTAATTCAATCACTAAACTAGAGTCACGCATTCACTTTAACCAATCTGATGAGACACCAAAATTGTTACATTTTATTCTTATGCTTTTTATATAGCCATACCCAGATTGGGCTCAATAAATTCATGTTGAATTAAGTTCTGTACTGGGTACATAGCATCACCTGTTTACTTAATTCAAACAAATGCTTACTGGATACTTCATATTTGAAAATAATTTCCAGGTGGAAAGCTTTATAATAGGAGTGACTGGTTGTGGTGTGGAACTGTGTTGCTACTCTAGGTCACGTGATTAGAATTGATGCTTTTAAACTGTGGTGTTGGAGAAGACTCTTGAGAGTCCCTTGGACTGCAAGGAGAGCCACCCAGTCCATTCTGAAGGAGATCGGTCCTGGAATTTCTTTGAAAGGAATGATGCTAAAGCTGAAACTCCAGTACTTTGGCCACCTCATACGAAGAGTTGACTCATTGGAAAAGACTTTGATGCTGGGAGGGATTAGGGGCAGGAGGAGAAGGGATCAACAGAGGATGAGATGGCTGGATGGCATCACTGACTCGATGAGCGTGAGTCTGAGTGAACTCCGGGAGTTGTTGATGGACAGGGAGGCCTGGCATGCTGCAATTCATGGGGTCGCAAAGAGTCAGACACTACTGAGCGACTGAACTGAACTGATGTATGGAGATTTAGGCACAGGTAACTTGAAACATTTTATTCCAATTATTTCTTAAGTATTTACTTAGTTCAAATGCTTTGCTAGTGCCTGGAAATAAATGAGAAAATCAAGCACTGCTTTTTTCCTATGGAGTTTATATATATATATCAATCAAATAATCATATAAAGAGAAACTCAGTTATGATAATTGTCCCAAAGGAGAGAAAAACTACTGTTGTCATTGTTCAGTTGCTAAGTCATGTCTGACTCTTTGCCACCCTGTGGACCGCAGCACGCCAGGCTTCCCTGTCCTTTACCATCACCCAGAGTTTGCTCAAACTCATGTCCATTGATTGAGACAGTGATACCTTCCAACCATCTCATCCTCTGTCACCCTCTTTTCCTCTTGCCCTCAATTTTCCCCAGCATTAGGGTCTTTTCCAGTAAGCTGGCTCTTTGTATCAGATGGCCAAAGCACTGGAGCTTCAGTTTCATCATGAGTCCCTCCAGTGAATATTCAGGGTTGAGTTCCTTTAGGATGGATTGGTTTGATTTCCTTGCTGTCCAAGGGACTCTCAAGAGTCTTCTCCAACACCACATTTCAAAAGCATCAATTCTTTATGGTCCAATTCTCACATCCATACAAGACCACTGGAAAAACTATAGCTCTGCCTATATGAACCTTTGATGATTAAGCTGAGATAGGAAAAACCAGAAATTAATTAAGAAAAAAGAAGAGGAGAACATTCTAGGTAAAAGAAAGAGAAGGTTCGCAGGAGTGTAAGAGGGAATGTTGTGAGTAAAGGTAATCAAAAGAAAGCCAACTTGTCTGTGTAGGCATAGCAGAGGAGATTGTTGGTCATAAAAGGAGCCCATAAAAAATAAATGAAGACCAGGGCTTTCTCATTGTAAAAAACAAGGCAAGCCTTTGGTTAGAGTGTCATTACAATAAGGAGAGTTGGTTGGGTAGGATGAAGTGGAAACTCATAATCGGTTTAGGCCATTATTATCATCCAGGTGAAAGATGAATGGATTTTGAACCAACCTGCTGCTAATAGAGGGGGAAAGGAGAGGATGAATGGATTAGAAATAAAATTAGGAGGTTCAGTAGGCTTGGTGTGGTCTGGATAAAGTGGAGAATCTTAAGATCTGGAGTTTGCATGACTTGATAAAAGATGCTTTATTCACTGAGATATCAAATATTCAAAATGGCCAGTATTTTCTGATTGGTTAGAGCTGGACATGTACACTGATTTTGTCTTTAGACATGTTGAGTTTGAGATGGGGTATGTATACAATAGGGCTTCCCTCATAGCTCAGTCAGTTAAGAGTCTGCCTGCAATGCAGAAGATCCGGGTTTGATTCCTGGGTTGGGAAGATCCCAGGAGGAGGAAATGGCAACCCACTCCAGTATTCTTGCCTGGAGAATCCCATGGACAGGGGAGCCTGGCGGGCTACAGTACGGTGTGTCGCAAGAATTGGACATGACTGAGAGACTAAGCACAAGCACATGGACACAAAATCTGATACAGAAACAGAAATTGATGTCAAAGAGTGGGGTAGGAGGGACTGGAGCTCAGAGAAGGCTTACAGAAGACAGAGGCATGGATGATCTCAGGAGAAATCAAGACTGAGTGAAGAAAATGAAGATAAAAATAGGAAAAGAGTGGGTGGAAAATGAGGAGCCACGTGTGCACCTTGGGTAGATAGACTGGGGGCAGAGCACAGGTGAGAGGCTCAATAATTTGTACCTCAAACTCTAGTCAAAGACTGGCTATGTCGAGTAGGAATTCCAGACCTTGGATACCACAGGAGACCTGCATTCTGATCCGCTTTCCAGGTGATTTGAATGCAGGAAAGTTTAAACAGTGCAACTCTGTGACACACTGTGCTGTAAGGTAGGGGCTTTGCAGTTTACTCATGCCGCTCCTTATAAGACCATGAGTAACTTAAAAGGAAAGCCTGGCTCTAAGCTTTGTATTCCTGGAGATTAGCACAACTTGGGATATGTAAAAATTGTAATAATTTTGTAATGACTAAATAAGGACAAAACTGGCAGAAAAGAAAGTGAATGAGGACATCTTTTTTATTTTTTTTAATCCACTACTTTTTTTTCTATACTTCTTTCACAAAATTCAAATATGCCTTCATTCAATCTTGACCCCAGCTACAGTTTAAACTCAACTCATAGCTTTCCTATATCCCCTTGCCATTCGTTCTCTTTGCTTTGAATATTCTATTGAAATAAAGCTGAGTTCCCTACCCTTCTAGAGGCTGGGCAGTATATCTCTTCTATGATATTTACTTACAGATAGCCCCAGGCCTATTTAGAGAAAGTGCATGCACATTAATATCATGTTACTTTTTTTTTAACTTGGTACTTTCACAGAAGCAAATCAATGATAATATTAGTTATTGCATTCATAAATAGAAACATAAATATGGTATTATTAAAAGGAGGTTTTAATGTATTTTGTTTTCCTTTGAAATTGGAATACTTTTTTGATATCATGTAGCTAATACTTGACATTGTAAAAATTAAGAGTTCACAAGTCCTTTATAATCTTATACTCCCCTAGCATTCATCATTGTTAACAATTTGTGTATGTGTATTTCTAGTCTTTTTGCCATTAAGTTATTAAAATAATGAACTCAAGATTGGAAAAAGGAGAGATAAGGAGAGACACCTTTAAAAACTATAAGAAAAGCTTTAAAGCACAAAATAAATATAGAAGTTAGAAAACAAAAATGTAAGGAAGAACAGATAAGCATAAATATAGACAAAGCTAGAGTGAGAATATTGGAGAAGGAAATGGCAACCCACTCCAGTGTTCTTGCCTGGAGACTCCTAGGGACGGTGGAGCCTGGTGGGCTGCCGTCTATGGGGTCGCACAGAGTCGGACACGACTGACGCGACTTAGCTACAGAGTGAGAATGTCTTCTAGGAAACAGAAGAATAAGGAGGATTGGGAAATGGAGTTCCAGACCAGAGATAAGAACAGGGAAATTAACAATCAGATCAAGAGGAGATGATAGGCTAAGTAAAAAAACAAAACAAATCAGGAGATTCATTATGAATAATCTGCATTCAACTGTACATTTTTATTTTGCAACAAAGAAAAATGCTCTTTGTTTTAATTATAGATTATATGGTAGGATAAAATAGAGTATTTTTCTTTGTTGCAAAATAAAAATATATAGTTGGATGCAGATTATTTACCATGAATCTCTTTTTTTAATTTAAGAATCTATCATCTCCTCTTGATCTGATTATTTCTTTTTCTTATCTCTGACGCTGGAAATCGATTTCCCAATCCTCCTTACACTTCTGTTTTCTAGAAGACATTCTCACCCTAGCTTTGTCTATATATCTGCTTTTCCTTGTATTTTGTTTTCTAATTATTTATTTATTTTATGCCTTTCTTACAGTTTTTCAAGTTTGTCTCTTGTTTGTTTTTTCCAGTCTTCTTCAGTTCATTATTTGAACTTACTTGATGGCAAAATGACTTAAAACAATATTTTGAGTGCTCATTAGGCAATATTCTATACACTTCCTAATTTAAGAAGTCTACCATTTTACTTTTTGTTTCTTCTTTGATCTACAAATTATGAAGCAACGTTTTTCTTTTCTTCTTTTAATTCCCAAAATTTAATTTAACATTATTATTAAATTTTCTGTAGTTTGAGGTCATACCTTGAAAACTGTCTAGTTTTATAATTTATCAAGTTTGAAATTATCACCTGGTATATGATGAATTTTTATATAATTATTCTATGAGCCTTAGGCAGTTGTATTAATTCACTGTTTTAGAAGTAAAAATTATAAATAGAGATTTTGACATTAGTAGAGATAACCAAGAAAATCATTGGTTATATTATTCAAAATTTCCATATCATTTCTACTCTGTATAGTCTGTTGATTATAAAAGAGGCATCATTAAATTCCTCCCTGTATTGCTACAACTTTTTATTTTCTTTTATATTGTAATACATTTGCTAGGTGCATAAAAATTTGTGATTATCATAATTTCTGGCTTGTATCTTCTTTAATATTCTGGCCTAAAATTCTACATTTTAAATAAGAATTATGTATTGTTACCTGTATTTCTTCTCTGTGTGGTTTTTTTTTTAAATTTTCAAATTCAGTTATTTTGCCCTACTTTTTTTCAACTTTTAACTTGTCATTTTTTCCAACCGTGTGCTTCTCTAACCCAAGCCAAAATGGTGTGTGGCTCTGGTGATTTTACTCTAGAAAAACTGAGTGGCTAGAGTCAATGGGCCAGATATGAGGGTGCCATTGAGGAAGAGATTCCAAATGAGTTAAACTCATACTCAAGTCAACTGCTGATATCTTGAATTGTGGCTTCATCTTAAATTCTGAGAATTGTGGCTTGGATAATTGTCCTCAGTGAATCCTCTCCTGAATTTATAGGTCATCCTAACACAGTGTTGTCTCCCCACTTTCAGTAAACCAGTTATGCGACTTTTAGCATCATATAAAATAATTACCTTGAATTAGTGAACAGGGGTGAGCTCACTGATTCTCCTCTTGGGTGGATTAGCAACTCCCTGAGCAACTGCAGGGAGTTGAGGCTCTTGGTGTTTATGCACTTCGTACAGTTCGAGGGACGCTGAGCAGTGGTGATGGTAGGGCTGGCACGGCTTTCTCCCTCACTTTTACATGTTCGTCAGTAGTGGGTGCTGTGGCACACCCCCAGGTCCCCTCTTTAGGATCGAAGCACTCATTCTTCTAGGTGGGAATGTCAGAGGCTGACAGTTCCTAGCTAACTTCTTCCCTGAGAATTTCTGGACTAAGGGGAGCCATTGCTCCTGGGGGCAGCCCACTTCCAATAACCACTCAAAGCAGAGTTATCCAGAACCATCCTCTGTATTCAGTTCAGGGCAATGCTTCAGAGCCATCCTAACTCCAGAGCGCCCTGTGGGACTGGCTGAGTTAAAATCCTCCTTCTACCCAATTCTGTTCCCTGGTCTTCCTATAAGTTTTGATCCAAAAATTCCTACATGAAAATTTCTATCTAAGGGTCTGTTTTTCAGGGAACCTAAATAGCAACATCATCTCCACAGAAATATGAAGCTAAAAAGGTCTGCTGCTGCTGCTGCTGCTGCTAAGTCACTTCAGTCGTGTCCAACTTTGCGACCCCAGAGATGGCAGCCCACCAGGC
Organism: Neotragus moschatus; assembly: GCA_006410615.1. Taxonomy (NCBI): domain Eukaryota; kingdom Metazoa; phylum Chordata; class Mammalia; order Artiodactyla; family Bovidae; genus Neotragus; species Neotragus moschatus. The sequence goes on along the minus strand of SJYA01003144.1, from coordinate 351,783 downwards.
TTCCCTGTCCCTGGGATTCTCCAGGCAAGAACACTGGAGTGGGTTGCCATTTCTTTCTCCAATTAAAAAGGTCTAGGTAGAGCAAAAAGTTGGACATGATTGAGCAAATAACACACACACACACACACACACACACACACACACAGAGCATCTTTCTGATTTCTAATGGTGGGAAAGTTTTTCTCTGTATATGTTGAGTCATCTCAATGGGGAATAAGAAATAAAGTTGTGTGTCAGGGCATCATCTTGGTCACATGTCTCATAGTGTGATTTATATGTCTCCTCAGTAATGGAATAAAGTTTTTGTGTCGGAATCTTGCACAATCAGCACGATCATGCCAAATCAGGGAAGAAAGACAAAGCAGTTATGATGGTACCAGAATTACAGGATGGAAGAAGCTGGTGGAATGTCCATTAAACCACACCTTTCAACTTGCAGACACATACAGCTTATTCTGTTTCTTCAATATATGGCTTATAAGGTGAATTTATTTATTCCTGTAAATTTTACATAGAATATAAAAGGGAAAGGTTTCATTTACTCTTCAAACCTTTATAGGATTCATTTGCTGTCATTTTAGGAACTCTATTGAACAACTGAGAAAATTTTTATTTTCTGGGGTTAAAAAAAAGAAGGATGGATGAGACTTTTGACTTAAGAAAGCACTGGGAAGAAATGAATAAATTTGAAAGAAAGTATAAAACTGAGAGACTGCAATGAGCTATCCCTGCTGTAGAGGAAATGAACAGTGTCTTAAATAGTAAAGTTTGAGAAAGGCTGCAATGCATTAATTGTGTGGAAGTATTTTCCCTATATTTCCTTAAATTCTAACAATTAGCAGTGAGTTTCCTTGAGCTAGTTTGAACTCCAAACAAATACTATTTTGAAAATTAGAAAACGATTGTATACCTTATTGGATAGCTCCCAGTTTTTGGAATTTTTACCAATTTGCCAGTATTCCTCTATTTGTCATATGCATACAAGTACCCAGATAATTACAATGGTGTGATCACTCACTTAGAGCAAGATATCCTGGAATGTGAAGTCTAGTGGGCCTTAGAAAGCATCACTACGAACAAAGATAGTGGAGGTGATGGAATTCCAGTGGAGCTATTTCAAATCCTGAAAGATGCTGTGAAAATGCTGCAGTCAATATGTCAGCAAATTGGGAAAACTCAGCAGTGGCCACAGGACTGGAAAAGGTCAATTTTCATTCCAATCTCAAAGGAAGGCAATGCCAAAGAAAGCTCAAAACACCGCACAATTGCACACATCTCACACACTAGTAAAGTAATGCTCAAAATTTTCCAAGCCAGGCTTCAGCAACACATGAACCATGAACTTCCAGATGTTCAAGCTGGTTTTAGAAAAGGCANGAGGAGCTTGATGCTGGGAGGGATTGGGGGCAGGTGGAGAAGGGGAAGACAGAGGATGAGATGGCTTGATGGCATCACTGACTCGATGAAAATGAGCTTGAGTGAACTCCAGGAGTTGGTGATGGACAGGGAGGCCTGGTGTGTTGCAGTTCATGGGGTCGCAAAGAGTCGGAGATGACTGAGCAACTGAACTGAACTGAACTGAAGAGATTTTTATTTTTAAATGTCATCAAAATAAGAGATAAATTAAGAGACTTAGAAACACTTACATTGCCATTTAGTCAAAAATTGAAGAAATTGCAAAAATCAAACTCTCAGTCCATGAATTCTTCTCACTCTCTTAACTTGTTCTTCTTCCTATTTCACAATTTTGCCTCGAGCAAGCCCTGAGGAGACCTACTTTTTACTAGAACAGGGCTAATCCCCTATTGCCAGTTACATTTTATATGGATTTTCTTTTTTTCATGTCTGCAATGGAAAGGAACAAACTGTTCTCACAATAGATGGCAGAAATTATTCAAACTCTCTTGTTTTGCTTCTTATCTCTGGCGAATTTCTTTATGCGGGACACTTGCCCAAGTGCAAACATCATTTGAGGAATAGTCCGGCTAGGTTTAAATATACTGTTTAAACAATTATCTTTGTGCCAACTTTCCCATGAAATCCAGTTGATTTAGCGTCTACTTAGATGACTATTGGTTGTGTTGCTATTCTTATTCAATTACTCAGTCAAACATAGCAAAATGAATTTTCCATATTTTCAAATTAGAAAATATTTTTACCCTTTACTAATAAAGAACAGGGACACTGATAGATATTCAAGCTGGATAATGCTGTGTATTTTTAAGTGGAGCATACAGTGTACTTTGGGGCTTCTGAGGTGACTCAGTGGTAAAGAAGTCTCCTGCAATGCAGGAGACGTGGATTCAATCCCTGGGTCAGGCAGGTCCTCTGGAGAAGGAAATGGCAACCTACTCCAGTATTCTTGCCTGGGAAATCCCATGGACAGCAAAGCCTGGCAGTCCACAGTCCATGGGATCACAAAGAGTGGGACACAACTTAGTGACTAAAGAACAACAGTGTACTTTATTGGTGGCACATGAAAAGTTAGGGTTCTCTAAGTCCCTCCCATTCTTCCGTGGGTCAGGGATGAAAACTTATGTGGAGGTTAGGAGATTCTCAGTGTGTTGGAAGATCAAGTTAGGTATTTTTTAAATTAGTATTTGAGAAACTTGTATAATATTTATTATATCTATAAATAAAAATAGAATACTAATTCATCTTTCTGTGTGCATGATAGCTCATAAATTGTAGAGACATATGTGTGATGACCTTGATCCTTTTTTTTTTTTAATAGTATTCCTTGTTAGAAAGAGCAATGGCTATTACCATTTTAGGCAGTATGCCTTAATCTCATAGTACAATATATTAAAGAATAAAATTTAAAAACGATTATCTATATACGAAACTCTAATTCCTTGAGGGGAAGCGGGACTGGGGAAAATAAATCAGAACTGATAGACATCATAATTCAAACACCATTTAGGGAATTCAGCAACACTCTGGATGTTGCAGGAAGCAAAGGAATAAACCTGTTTCTTCTTTGCCCTTTTCCCTGTCCTTCTTTCTGCCCAACATATATTGAATGCTTATTACCTGATCTTAAAGTTTACAGACTAATTGGAAAGGGAAACAAGCAATGAGATAAAGAATGATATAATAAATTCCCTACAAGAAAGGATAAGGAAAGTATTAAGAAGCCCAAATGAATTACAAAATAGATTGCTTACTCTCTTATGACTGTGACAAGGGAGAGATTCGGGTCCTTACTTCTGTACACCCTGAGAGCCAGCTTCCATGTTCTGCACTGGGCTGTCTTGTACTGCCCACTTACTTTTACTCCTTGTGAGATTCTTTTCTCCATGCTCTAGCTGCTCCTATGATTACATTTGTAAATAAACATTTTGTCCCTCTAAAGTCAGCTGTAACTTCTTCATACGAATCTAGAAGCCAACAAGGGTTTTCCAAAGGTTTCAGAGAAGTTCACTCTTCCTACCGTCAACAACTGGCCAGTGGGTAGTCCCTTTGAATCTAGGCTGGTACTTAGGGTTGGGAGAGACTTATCAGCAGATAAAAATATTTATGAAAGGAAAATGATGGAAGAGGAATGGTCATCAGATTGTTTCAGCTCATTTGTAGACAAAAAGGACTTACAGAATAGAAGGCATAATTCAGTGCACTTCAGGTATCAATTAAGCATTGCTTCAGATTATGCTGCCAAAGAGCTTACCGTTAAAGTGATAAGTGCATAAAAAACATCCATGGAGAGACAAGAATGCACTCTACTCTTTGACAAAATATGGAATTGGCTCTCCAATTTCTGCTTGAGTGTTTGTGTGTGTACATGTCTTCACCATTTCCTTGAAATAGGAAGATGATATGCTTTATTCTCTTCTGAATGGTTATACTTCTACTGTAAATGGCTATGTATTTCTGCATTTCATAGTACTAAACTACTTGCAGGGTGTGAAAATATTATCACTAAAGCCTTTGATTGACATAGTAGACCATAACAACTATTCCTTGATGCTGTATAAACAGGCTTCTTTGGCTGTTTACTTCATAGTTCAGAAGTGGTTCAGAATTTATGGGCTCTTATTAATTACCTGAAGTATTGCATTATGATGTGACTATTTCATATTAATGTCTTGGTAATGTACAAACTTCTAACGTAGGGATGGATTAATTTTCCTCACACTTCTGGTTCTGCACAATTTCTACCCAGAAATGTGATTATTGCAGCTGTTCAGAAAAAAAAAAATGAAGCTGTTCAAAATATAAAATAAAGATTATGTTCTTCAGTTTCTGTGGTGGAGCTAAACAGACAGTATATAAAAATTTGACTGCCAAGAATTTTTAGAATCATTGCATCTTAGGTGTCAGTTCCTGCTGTCAGAAGTTCTCCATCAGTACAATCCCCAACACTATCAAAGAGAAATGGGGGAAGTAATTTGTGTTCCATGGTGTTTTAACCCATGATAGAAATATAATGATCAAGCCACACAAATCATGGAATTTTACTATAATTAATAAATTTCATTATAATTGTATAGTAATAGCAACTGATCCATAGGTCATGTCCATGTTGTAGGGACTTATACAAAAAAAGTACTGTCTTCTTCCCTCAAAAAGCTTTGGCAAAAATTGTCATCTACTGATATGTAAGTTGATATCTTAAAATTTTGGAAAAACATTCACCACGCTTGGGTTTTGCACATGTGTTTTGTTCCTTACCTTTGTAATCTGAACAATCTCTTTACTCCTTTCTTGGGTGTGTGATTGATTTGGCAGCAAAGTAAACTAAAAGCTGTTGAAATGGCTATGTGACCTCTGTAATGACAGGCTTTTGTAAAACTTTTGGTTGCTTGCTTAATTCCACAGTAATGAGTTAAAACTGGCATTTCCTTCAGAGCATGCTGTAAGATCTGGACAAGCTAATTACTTGCTTCCTGCATTTTTTCTCTACTCTCCTTTTCTGAAAACTAGGTAGTGATTCTTTTTTTATTTGGAGTAAAGATTATTTTCAAATACAACCAGGTAGAATATAAAATAAATAAAACACCAACCAGTAGAATTAAAAAGTGAATAATCACATAGAATCTTTAAAAGCCACTTAGGAAGAGTTTGTTCTAAATGGACCCATGTTTTCCTCTTGAACATGTATATACAGTAGTGAATTTAAGTGTTCAAGGAGAGTGCTTAGAGCTGCTGTGGGTAGATATTAAACAAAACAACCCAAAAGCTGAAATATGGATGCCACATTTTTTAAATAGGCATTTTACACTAGATATGGCTAAATTATTTATTCATTTCTTTTGCATTCTTTTAAAAACAAGCATCATGTATTATTAAGAAAGAGATTATGGTACATATATCACAGGCAACATTGGATTTACTCATTCATTTGGGCCAATACTTCAAGTCTGATCTCTCATTTTGAGTCTTTCTTTGAAAATTTGTCATCCGCTAATTTTGCTTCTTTTTTTCTGTCTCACTCCTAGTGCACCAAAATCAATATACTGATCAGCCAACCAAGGAAAGCAAACAATGTTATCATCAGTTATAAAGGAATTATGAATATGTAGCCTGCATTCAGTTGCACCTCCCTCCACTATATCACTATCTATGTAATGATTTCCCAATGAAATATCATGTCTATGGGCCTTTAGGTGATATCATTAGACCTCTAGAGCATTTATAACTGTTTGCTGTTACATTTTGGTTTTATTGCTGTGGGAAAAAAGTCTTTGCAGATTATTGCACTGTATTTAGTCACTCAGTCAAGTCCGACTCTTTGCGACCCCATGGACTGTAGCCCGCCAGGCTCCTCTGTCCATGGGGATTCTCCAGGCAAGAATACTGAAGTGGGTTGCTGTGCTTTCCTCCAGGGGGTTTTCCCAGGGATCAAACCCAGGCTTCCTGCATTGCAGGTGGATTCTCCACCAGGGAAGCCCAAACGTTCAACTCCTGTTGAGTCAGAACCGAACCTAAGGATTGCTGCTGTGGAAAAAAAGTCTTTGCAATCTATTACTGTATAGTTGACAGCTGTATTTATACAGCAAGTTAGCATTCATTTTTGCAAACTACAGTGAAGAAGAAAACATTTGTTCCACATACATAGTAGGAATGCTTGATATCCTTTGAATTTTGTTCACACATATTAGAAAATTTTCAAATCTATAGAAAGATTAAAGAGATTTTACAATGAACCTATATACCTAACACCTACATTTTAAAATTAACACTTTGTTAGTGTCTTACATTCAGGTATCCATCTGCTCATCTTTCTGTTCCTGCAAACAACTGTGGGATTTTTATGCATTTCAAAATAAGCTGTAGAATCAATGTGCTTCCTCCTATATATTTTGGCAGGTGCATAATAGAGTTCAATATTGTTTATATTTTATGCTTTTGAGATAAAATTTACATACAATAAAATGCACAAATCACAAGGGTAAATGTTCTGAGTTTATGCAAATGCACACAAACTCTAACTCAAATCACTATCAAGATATAAATCTAAGGGCCTAAAATGATCTCTTATGTCTCTTCCCAGTCAGTGCTCATGGGCAATTACCATATTTTTTGTTTTTGTTTTTTCCCACTAATGGATTAGAACTTCATGTAAATGACATCATACAGTGTATATTCTTGTGAAAGTCTTTATTCAGCTTTATGTTTTCTTACTTTATTCATATTACCTCCTATATCAATATCATATCATTTTATTGCTAAATATACCATTGCATTGATTCATCAACAGCAGTTGATTTGTCCCAGTTTGGGGGTATCATATATAAAGCTAATGTTAAGCTGCTTTTACCAGCAGTTTTTTATGGATATTTATTTCCATTTCTCTTGAGTGAAACCTAGGAGTAAAATCCTTGGTTCCTTGTCAAATTCTCCTTATAAAAACAAATAAAATAAATTACTGTTCCTTTTTTTAAAAAATATGAAAAGCAAAAGAACACAAAATGTCAAATAAAATAGACCACAGGACTCCTACTGATTCTTATCATCATGATGCAAAATGAAAGTATTGCTTCATGAGTAATGAGCTATTGTATACCTGAGCATGTGATAAACTAAACTCAGTTTTATGACTTATAATCTGTTATGTTTATTTCCTTTGTAAGAATGTAGGATTCACTCAGTAGTTGAAAGTATTTTGGTAAATTTATTTCAGAGTCTCAGATTCTCACATAAGATTTTCTGTAAGGCTCTTTATCTATTATTGACTGAACATACATCACATATGGCATCTTAGACTTCCAGGTAGCAAAAACTGGCATTCGTTGAACTTTGTTTCATGTGCATCTCTACATACCGCATTCAACACAAGTGCTTGAATTTATAATGTGTAAACTTATAATATGTAAAATTCCAGTATGTATATATGTATCCAAAATATATTAAATTGAATTTATACAGTTACCATTAGAAATAAGGGACAAAACAATTACTCTGAAGACTACAGATCCCTAAATAGCTTTAAAAATGTATCCAGACATCATGTAAATGTATGGCAAAATGAGTACAGTATTGTAAAGCAAAACAAACTAAAAAATAAAAAAGAAAAAAAAAAAGAAGTTTTAACAGTGTCCTTCAAGTAAACTATAGAATCTAAGGTTTTATCTCACTACAAATTATGTGAATAGTTTGTAAAATTCAGGTTTTGGTGCTAAACATGTATATTAAATATAAAAATGTTTCAATGCCAAAACAAATCTGTTTTTGAAAATCCACAGTAAAACCAAGTGATTAGAAATGGAAAGCTTAATATATTTTCCACAGTTTCCATGAAAAATATATCTAAATAATTTACATAGATATAAATTTTCCATGTACATACTGTAGCTATTCCAAATATGTTTACTTTACCACTAAAGTTTTATGTTAACCATTAAATGTAAAAAGAAGATCAAAATTTATGTTCATCAAATAAATTTGGATGCATCTAATAATACATATTCATTTTACTGAACAATATTACCATCTGTTTCCATATTTATATGGTTATTTGCATAAGAAAGATAATACATAGTTACAAAATTTATTTAATGATAATTGTAATCAAGTTCAATTTTATGTGGAGATAAGTCTTCTTGGAGCTTAAGAAGTAATTTTTCCCAAGTGCTTCATATTAACTTAAACATAAAAGCATAGTTTAATCATAAAACCATAGCATAGTCTGCCTTTACATTATATGAAGTTCCAGGTTTACTTTTCCTTCATGTTAGGACACATATATATGCATGTGTTTGTGTGTATGTGTGTGTGTGTGTGTGTGTGTGTGTGTGTGTGTGTGTGTGTGTGTACACAGAACCAATTTTATCTTTTTTTGAAGAAAAATATCCTCTCAATTAAAAAGTAATGGCAACTCACCAAAACTGACAAATGGTAAAATTCTTTACTCTTCCTAAAAGATAGAGGAATGAAATCTGAATTTAGTTGCATTATGACTTTTATATTAACCAATTATCTCTAATTTCATGAAACATAGTTTTATGCTATGCATTTTGTTATAAAAGTTTTTCTCTGTCTCAATTAGATACCAGGTATGAAATATAAAAATTCTTATATTTATTTCTATTTGAGACCTGGCCTAGAATTTTGCAATGTTGATTTCAATTACAAGAGAAGCCCATGAACACTGGAATGGATAGCCTATCCCTTCTCCAGGGGATATTCCCAGCCCAGGAATCAGACCAGGGTCTCCTGCGTTACAGGATTCTTTACCAACTGAGCTATCAGGGAAGGTTGTATCTAAGTACCTATCTTTTCTCCATGAGGGTTTTGGGCATAAAGTAGTATGTGTAGAATACTTTGTGTGAGATCTTTTCTCTAAAGAGTTTTGCTGGGAAGAATTTCCTGAGTAATATTAAGCACTTTGGAAATTTAGAGTTTAAGGAAAATCAGTATTCTTGTCATTTTTTGTACTTATTTAGAACCTCATTTTAATGAAACCAAAGTTATAGAAACTACCTCCCAGGTGCCCCTAACATATACTTCAACCTGGTCAGAGTTCTACGTTGCTGTTTAGTTGCTAAGTTGTGTCTGACTCTTTTTACTAGTTAAGCATTATTGCACATTCTATTAGTTGCTACAGGATGAAGAATAAAAAATGAAAACAAATTAAGGTAAATTCATCAACACTATGCTAAAGCTGAAACTCCAGTACTTTGGCCACCTCATGAGAAGAGTTGACTCATTGGAAAAGACTCTGATGCTGGGAGGGATTGGGCGCAGGAGGAGAAGGGGACGACAGAGGATGAGATGGCTGGATGGCATCACAGACTCGATGGACGTGAGTCTGAGTGAACTCCAGGAGTTGGTAATGGACAGGGATGCCTGGAGTGCTGCGATTCATGGGGTCGCAAAGAGTTGGACACAACTGAGGGACTGAACTGAACTGAACTGATACATATAACTTCAAAGTGCTTTAAAAATAAACAAAGCCAGAGTGATGATGCTTGACCCTTGAAAACTGTGCCTGTATCTCTTATGATCTTGGTGAAATAATTGAAACTAGTTCAGATTATGCTTAGTAATAATTTCTATATAGAAAAAATAAAATCAAATGTTACTGTGTAAGTTTTAGAATATTTATTCCTTGTATTTTAGATAAGATATGAATATGAAACATTATTTAACTCAAAATGTACAAAGCACATAAAGTAAAAAAAAAACAATGAAAATATGTTAGTTAAATATATTAAATGAATATATCAATTAAATAGGCAAGTCCATCAGATGCTTAATAAGGTAAACAAAAGTTTACCAATAGGTAAACAAAAGCCCACTAGGTGAACAAAATTTGTTTGTTTGAAATAAAAGTGGCTCTTTTTAGAACTAATTTGAAATGTTCATTTAAAAAAGAGGTATTAGTAGATTCTCTTCATTTGCTGTCCATGACTAAATTATGAATTTGACAACATACTGGTAACGTAACTGAGAAGTTGTGCTATACACATGTATACCAAAGTTGAACATATACTGTATTCTTGAAATAAACTCTATGTTTGGAGTGGTTGCTATTTTATAAAGCCTGTGTCTATGTCTTTAATGACCATTCCAAGTTGCAATTTATCACTTAGTTGTAGAGTTTACAGTGAGTAATTGTGATTTTTTTGTGTTAAACTGCTATCAAGTCGACATAACAATATTTCAACTTCTTTAAATTCACTAGTATCAGATAAGACAACATGTTAGGGCCATATTTACAAATTATCTTGTAGTAAATATATCTAATATCTCACCATATAATTTCATAGCAGTATTTAAGCTTAGTTTATTATGGCCAGGATGTAAAAAATATCCTCTTTTTTTCTCTTTCTTAAGACAGTGAATTTGATATGCATCATAGGTATGTGAATTCACTTTCTAGAAATCTTATTTATGTGATATAAGCTATTCAATAAAATATTTTAAGAGCCTAATATAATGCTAAATTTGTACAGATCATTCCTTTATTTTGTATGCATTTTACATAATATTAATAATTTATATATTTTATTTGGCACAACAAATATGATTGAGGTATAACTATAAAAGGAAAATGGTTTAGTCCAGCTTCTCTGATAGGTGTTATTCTTTAATGCTCAGACCATTGTTTAAATAATATCCTCTCTAATATAATAACACTCAGATTGAAAAACAAATTCAGTCATTCATCTGATTTTCTCCAGAAAATTAATGCTAGAAGAAATAGTGTTCATTTATATATGTACTATAATTTCTTACTCTCTAAATTTAACTTATCTTCATCTACTTTTGAACCTTTTGACTTTAGTCCAGAGTATTCATTAATGTTTACCCTTCTCATCTAAATTTAAGAGTTTCATTTATTGTAATATCAACTATTTAATTTTTCTCTTGCCTCTTTATTAAAATACATCTAGCTCAACTTTATTATATCATATTATTAATAGTACAAATTTAACTTTAAATTATTTCAGCTGCTGCTGCTTCTAAGTCACTTCAGTCGTGTCCGACTCTGTGTGACCCCATAGACGGCAGCCACTAGGCTGCTCTGTCCTTGGGATTCTCCAGGCAAGAACACTGGAGTGGGTTGCCATTAAGTGAAAGTGAAGTAGCTCAGTCGTGCCCGACTCTTAGTGACCCCATGGGCTGCAGCCTACCAGGTTCCTCCATCCATGGGATTTTCCAGGCAAGAGTACTGGAGTGGGTTGCCATTGCCTTCTCCATATTATTAATAGTACAGATTTAATTTTAAATTATTTCAGCTACATATCCTCATGTATCCAAATGTCATTTATTGCTTGTTTTATTATTGTTCATTTGTCAAATTATATTCCTCCTTGAATGTGTCTCTAGAAATTTTCACAGAGTTATAGTTTTATTGCTGACAGCCTAACTAAAAATACTGTTCTACTATCAAGTTGAAAACACAAACCCACTACACATCCAATGTTGTTTTCACCAAAGATGATTGCTAATCAAAAGATCATGCTAATAGTGGTTGTTACACGTTTAACCCTTGGCCTTTTTCTACTTCTGAAGAAAGGAGAGAGAAAAAAGAGGAGAGGAGAGAGGGAGAGAGAAAAGAAGGAAATCACATATACATTTTGCAATACAGAACTTTTTCTTTTGTTCTGTTTCTATTTATCGATTTCTATAAAAAAATCTTCTGGCCCATTTTTCACCTTCTCTGCAGAATTCCAAGAGTGGTCATTCATTTAGTGACTTGCAGGAGAGAATAGACTACTCCCAGAGAGAACATAGTTTCAGTATTTCAGGAGTGGTTTAGAATCATCTAGATCCTGATTTACTGAAATCTGATTTGAAAGCTTTTAATAGGGAGCAAGGTACTGTATTTGAAAAGAACAGACTCAAAGAAATGGCTCAGTGGTTTCATTTACTGTTACACTAGAAGATAAAATATCTCGCTTTTATTTACCTTAACAACAATGTTGGTTTTAAACATGAATTAGTTTAATTTTCCATCTTTTGCCAAACTCTTTTATACTTCCTTTGGTTAAAATACTTTTTGCTCTAGAATTATTACATTGACTGTAAACCTTTATTACTTCATTTCTCATCTGCCTCGGTTTTATTGATCACAGTTATAGAGCAAAACAAAACTTTGAAATCAAATATAAAGTAGCACACATTGTTAAACCATTTCAGCAGAGATAACTTGAAGAGGTAATTTGTTTTCCTTTGTTTTAGATGGAAATGAAGTGAAGTATGTCAGCAAAATGACCTCCAGAGTCCCTAAAATATAAATTCTCCAATGCTCCAGTAAAATATTCCTGCCTTCAGTACTCAACTCATGCCAAGATTTAATGATCTCCAAAGTATTGATTTTATCTTTAGTTTCCTGAAATAACTTCTTATGATAATAAATCTTCATACTCTAGACAAATCATTCATGTGTAGGGAAATCAATCTTCTTTCTACACAATAATTTTGTGGTCTATATATTGAAGTCTTCTTTTTAAAGAAATAGGCACTTATTTCAATGCTAATGATCCATTCTTTTTTTATTCAATTTGCATACACTAGTCTAAGGTTCAAAGTAAAGCAATATTTCTCACTGTACTTTTCCCAGTAGAATCTAGACAGTAACTTCTTCCTTAAAAGTGAAAATATCTCATTAGTGTTATTAATTTCATTTACAGTTATTATTTATTTATTGGGAGATTTACCTGGTGGCCTACATCATAAAGACTTCTCCTGCAATGCAGGAGACTTGGGTTCTATCTCTGAGTCGGGAAGATACCCTGGAGAAGGAAATGGCAACCCACTCCAGTATCCTTGTGTGGAAAATCCCATGGACAGAGGATAAATGTTTTAAAAGTTATTATGTGTACTGCCATCCTCTCACAGTTTAAAGATAAATGTGACAACCTAGCTTCTATTCTGAAATATTTTTAAAATACATATACTAATTCTGTATTTTTTTCAGGTTTATTTTGGGGTTCTGGTTGGAAACTTGAGAAATCAAACTCTGAGCAATTGCAGGTTTCTGTATAAATAAGTTGAATGTATTTTGGACGCAGTGAGTTGTCAGTATATGTAAGAGATGTTTGCGGATATCTCTGTACATAAGATCACCTGGGGAAAATAAGGAGAAAAGAGAACAAGAGAAACAGAAATGAAGACAAAAGCTGAGAAATCCCAGTTTTGAAGGGTAGGTTGGAGAAAGGAAGACTGAACTGCGTGAAAGAATGAGTGTGCAGAAAGAAGTAAAATAACTAAATGCGAGTAGTATACAGTGAATGTGGAAGTCAGAAGAGGAAGGGGTTCTAGTGGGAGAGAAGGGCTGACTTAGTGAAATGTTACGGATGATCGAACTAACCTGTGAACGCATCCACTGAGTTTGCAAACCAAGAAACTATTAATCATCTTGGTGGGAACAGTTTCATTAAGAAGGAAAAATGAAAATCATGTGAAGTAGGTTATGGAATAATTGAGATGTGAGAAAGTCAAGACTTCAAGTTCTGGGCTTGCTTTGAAAATGCTTGCATGTGAAGGGAAGGAGAGTAATAATAGCTAGCACTATTTTTTCTTTAGCACTTTTTTTCTTGTCTTTTTATTTTTAAAGATGAGAGGGATGAGCTTGAGGACAATCGTCCCAAAATATCTTTCTATTAAAACAGATGTAATAATCTGTTCATTTCTTTCTTAATGCTATGAGTGAATTTTAGGAGTTAGGTGGCCTCTTTCATTTTAAATTTCCCTTCGCCAGTTTGTTAGGGAGGAAGAATAATCAATTGTCCTCATTTTTTATTTTTACCAGAATGCAAAGTCCTTTTACAGCTTCTATCTCAACCAACTAGGAAATATTAAATATGATAGTTTTGTACATTTTCTTCACTCAGCAATTTAAATCTTGATCAGTCCTAGGGTTATCCTTAGTGAGAGAATAAATACAGCCATTCTTCTTCTAGAAAGGGGGACAATGTCTGGACTGTCCTCTGTAAACCTATAACCCCTGAATCCTCTGACAGTGCCTTCCCCTCCCCCACAATGGAACAGTCTGAGAAGCCTTGCTTTCTTCAAACAGCACAAAAATGCCTTTTAAAAAGCTATTGCTAAAAAAAAAAAAAAAAAAAAAAACTATTGCTAGGTACCTTGCATAAGTGGAGTCAAACAGTATTTGTCCGTACTTCCTGTATATTGGTGGAGTAGGAAATGGCAACCCTCTCTAGTGTTCTTATCTGGAAAATCCCATGGACAGAGGAGCCTGGTGGGCTACAGTCCATGCAGTCACAGAGTCAGACACGACTGAGCACACACACACACCTGTATATTGGAATGCATTTTTGAGGTTAATCTATGTCCTACAAACAGATTGTATCTTCTTTCACCCTCCTATACTATACAATAGGTTATCATTTGTTATCTGTTTCATACACAGCAATGTTTATATGTCAATCCTAGTCTCCCAATTTATTCTCCTTTTTCCCCACGGTGCCTCTATGCATTTATTCTCTCTGTGTGTATATCTATTTTTGCTTGCAGATAGGTTCATCTGTACTATTTTTTTTCTAGATTCCACATATATACATTAATGTCGGATATTTGTTTTTCTCTTCCTGACTTACTTTACTAGTGAACTCTAGTTCCACTTATATGAGGTATCTAGAAGAGTTAAATTCACAGAGTCAGAAAGTACACTGATAGATGCCAGGGACCAGAGTGGGGGTCAGGGCGAGAAGGGGAATGGGAACTTAAGTGTTTAATGGGGACAGAGTTTCAGTTTAGGGAAGCGAAAAGTTCGGGAGATGGATAATGATGAGTGTTGGGCAGCCATGTGAATGTACTTAGCACCACTGAACTGTAAAGTTGAATATGGTGAAAATAGTATGTTTTATATTATGTGATTTTTATCACAGTAAGAAAAAAATTTTAAAAAGCCTTTGCTATTGTGAATACAGGTTTAGTGGAGAGAGGTAGAAAAATAATTGGATCAATTCATGTCATCAGGTTTTAAAATACAATCTGATAAATTTTGTAAAGAAATTCTTGTTTCTCCATAGATACCTACAAGGCAAATCAGATGGTTTATTAAAGCCGTGTTTATAGTCAGAGTTATGCTGAATGAGATGCTCCAATGCCTAATATATTAGAATTACAGGATCTTTGTGAGGTGGCATTGTATTTAATGCTTTTCTTCCAAGTGACATCTATAATGGATTAAACACAGTGAATAAAATATCTAACGATATTTCCTCTTGCTCATCTCTCAAAACTGATTATTTGCATTGAAGAGGTACTATGCCTTTACTAACATAAGCATAAAATTTTTATATCCAGTCTAGTTATACAGAGCAATGTGGATTCATGCTGCCCCCCTCCACCCTCCCATCATACTACTTTTACAATAGAAAAGCACCTTTGTAAAAGGATCAGAGATCTGAAGATTTCAAAATCTCCTAGGGGCTGTCCATGTCAGGGCAAAGAACAGTTGTAAACAAACAAATAAATTCAAAAGGTCTAATCAGTGTGCTCTGGGGTATAGTAATGTCTGAATGAATCCCACTCTTCAGTTTCAGTCTCTGGGGAAAACAGTGCCATCCACCCAAATCCAGAGCTCTGCCTCTCTAAGTGTTGCTTAATGGTCCATTAAGAAACTTGAACAGCTTCCAAGATATTCTACTTTTGTTTTTTCATCCCTCTTCCTTGTGGTAGGAGCAATTTGTCTTTCCTCACGCCTACCAACACTCTCAGATGGGAGTGTTCCTACTTAAAACTGGATTCAGCTTTGATGTAGCTGGGGTTAATTGTTTTGAGATAGGAGGGATAAGGGGAAACAGAGGTTTTTGTTTTCTTTCATATTCTCAAAGCTCAGGTGATGTTTCTGAACTCAATATAGTAAGAGGCAGCAATTCATATTTCTAATAAATCCTCTGATTTAAGCACCAAGTGAGTCCAACCCTGCTATGCAATAATGTATTTGAACCCTGGATGTGTATACAAGCATGGTGTCAGACACCCAGCGGAGTACAAGAGATAAAGATTTGAGCCCTGCATGGCACTTCATAACTTAGATAGAGAAGCCAATTACACAGGTAGAAATGCCGGAGCACTAACATGAAAGAACACACTCATGGGCACAGAAAATATCCTGCTGAGACTGGCCGTGGAGCAGCTGGAAATGGAACACGAAGTATAATACCATTGTTAGGGGATGAATAGATGTGGCCATCCCTAGACTAGCAGCATCCGCTGGTTCTTAACTTCACCAGCTTTAGAGTCTGCATTCTCTCCGGACTATTCTGACCACTGGGAGGACTTAGGGAGGCTTCAGAGATCCACACGTACTCACTGTGAAAGGGATATTGATATGCTTTGCTCTGTTTGCTCTTCATCCAATGGTAAAACAACGTGAAAGTAATCTTGAACCAGCAGTGAACTGTCTTTATTGCTAGTCTTTGAAATGCAACCAACTCTGTAATATTTCTTAGAATGACTGCCAAGCACGGAGGGCTTAGAGCAATGGAGTACACAACCTTATAATTATCACTGAATACCTACTATGAGTCCTGCATAGGATGTGGGAGAATTAATTAAGAAAAATTACCTTGTGGCAGAGGCTATAGAGAAAATAGGGAGATTATAATGCAAATTTGATCTGTTTATCTTTTTCTTGCATCAGAATATGTTTTGCTATAACTTGTCCTTCTCCACAAATTCAACTTCCAAATGTACCAGAATGATTTCTCTGGCCACTGTCTACAATGTGACCTTTAAGTGTCAGCTCTTATTGTAACCGCCTCATCGTCATGGGGTTTCCTTATCCATATCTTACTCAAATAGTACCTCTCTCTTGTCCGAATTTTCACAGTATAGAAATGGGGAATAAATGGGTTTATATGGTTCAAAAGATGGATGGTTACGTCTTCTGTGGATGATAACATGTACTGTGGGCTGCCTAACAGGAACTTTGAGTATGCAGTTCAGGTAACTTGATTTTCATGCCTAAAAATATAATATGGACACACATAAGTGTATATATAATTTTATATATGTAAATACAAGAGTATATTTTCCATGTAATTTGAGCAACCATTTACCCTTATTAACTAGTATAATCTATTAGACTATTGTTTTACTAGTAAACCAGGTTCTGTGGTATCTTACCTGCATCTTGTACCTGTTCTCTTTCATTAAGCTGATGTGACAACTACCTAATGTTCATTTCCAGGGTAAATGAGCAAAGAAAATATATTAAAATGTTTGAGTACGCTCACAGTTGAGTACAGTCCATTGTTAGCAAACTAACACCCCTATTGGCAGACCATGTTATATTTTGATTGTTCAGAAAATCTGATCACAGTTTTATTTTTATGTTGACTGTTTTGAATATAGACTTCCCAGGTGGCACAGTGGTAAAGAATCTACCTGCCAATGCAGAAGACGCAGGAGATGTGGGTATGATCCCTGGGTCAGGAAGATTCCCTGGGGTAGGAAGTGGCAACCCACTTCAGTATTCTTGCTTGAAAACTCCATGGACAGAGGAGCCTGATGGGCTACAGTCCAAGGGGTTGCAAAGAGTCAGATGTAGCTGAACATACGACTGTTGTGAACAGAAAGGGCAGTAGTTTCCTGTTACCTGCTTCCTATTCATGACTACCTGGTGACACAGCATCATTGATTTGTGTAGTGATGCACTTTGTGATTAGAGGACTCGTAAGACTAATACAGTTTTTTATACGGGAATTGACGCTTTTGAACTATGGTTTGGATAAGATTCTTGAGAGTCCCTTGGACTGCATGGAGATCCAACCAGTCCATCCTAAAGGAAATCAGTCCTGAATATTCATTGGAAGCACTGATACTGAAGCTGAAATCTCAATATTTTGGCCACCTAATGTGAAGAACTGACTCATTTAAAAAGACCCTGATGCTGCGAAAGATTGAAGGCAGGAGGAGAAGGGGATGGTGGAGAATGAGATGGCTGGATGGCATCACCGACTCAATGGACATGAGGGGTAAACTCTGGGAGTCAGTGATAGACAGGGAGGCCTGGAGTGCTGCAATCCATGGGCTCGCAGAGTCGGAAACAACTGAGCGACTGAACTGAATTGAACTGATATGGGAAAGGGCTTATCTTATTAACGCCAGATTGGCAACTAGGTTCTAAAGGCNGCACTGATACTGAAGCTGAAATCTCAATATTTTGGCCACCTAATGTGAAGAACTGACTCATTTAAAAAGACCCTGATGCTGCGAAAGATTGAAGGCAGGAGGAGAAGGGGATGGTGGAGAATGAGATGGCTGGATGGCATCACCGACTCAATGGACATGAGGGGTAAACTCTGGGAGTCAGTGATAGACAGGGAGGCCTGGAGTGCTGCAATCCATGGGCTCGCAGAGTCGGAAACAACTGAGCGACTGAACTGAATTGAACTGATATGGGAAAGGGCTTATCTTATTAACGCCAGATTGGCAACTAGGTTCTAAAGGCAGAGGACTAAAATGTGCTTAAGAGAGCTGCCAAAATTGTGGCAGCATCCCCTACAACCTAAAAGTGGTAGGAGTCAGCTATATTCAACCTGTAGGCTCCATATTTTCTAGTCTAAACTCTGGGAGATGGTGAAGGACAGGAAAGACTGGCACGCTATGGTACATGGGGTCACAAAGAGTCAGACACAATGGAGCAACTGAACAACCACAAATGATCAGAATGAAGAGGTCTGACAAGGGTTGCATCAGAATCTCAAATTCTCGGTTTAGCAGGAATCCATTGGCTTTTCCTTTCCATTCGCAATGAAGAGAAAGAGTTTAAGAAAGGGCTAGTTAATTCCTGCTTGGACCCAGCAAGCTCCATGAAGTCAATATGCTTCCAAGGGCTCAACAATCTGCTCGTTCTAAGTGTCAGTGGCTTGACTTAGGCTGTGAGGTACTTAGTGGTGTTTTCTTGTTGTTTTTGTATGTTTTTTGTTTTTTTTTTTAACCTTGTTTGACAGTTTAGGAGCAACAAACCCTGTTTCACTCCGCATCCTGGTTGTTACATGTTTAAAATGGAAGAATAAAGTAATTATATTTTACTTCTTCAAAGAATATAGCCACATTTTAAGAATGTTGCTTGCATCTTCATTCAGAGGCTCTGTTTTATATCTTTGAAAATGGATCCTTTGCTGACACTTAAATAGTCTAGATTTAGTGAGTCAAGGGAACAGTACAAGTATTTTGAATGCAATGTTGTGAATCACTTTTTGTATATTCTGTGAATACTAGTGATATATTACTGCATTATAACGATTCTTCATTGTAAATAATGTTTTATTTTTCACAGTTAGAAGATATAAGGGCTGAATGTGTCTGAATAAGACTGGCATGATTCAGCAATCAATCTGAAAATATGGGTGCATATGTTAAGCAACACTCTCTGAAGAGTAGTAATATAGCCTATTGTCAGTATTTGGGGAACTGCAATAAAGTACCTCTAAGAACAGAAAAATGAGGAATGTAAGATGACTTTTCTTTTAACTGCAGGATAAATGCCCAATGAATCAATGTGTAGGTATGCAATCACCTAAAAGAGACAAAATTGTTTTACCATAGCGATACTGGGGCTATAATGTGAATAAATATATTAGTATATCCAAAGGGGAAAATGTAGTTGAGAAAGAGTTCGTTGACTGGGGAGACATGGGAAAAATGAGTATTTCAGAGGGAAAATTGGCTCATTCAAATGCTGCCAAACAGAAGGCACTTTCATCAATGGACTAGCTTACCTTGATTGACTGATTGCTTTTTTGCATTTTCAAAGTATTTTTTAAATCAATTTTTATTGAAGTATAGTTCTTTTACTGTATTGTGTTAGTTTCTACTGTACAGCAAAGTGAATCAGTGTATGTATACATATATCCCCTCTTTTTTGGATTTCCTTTCCATTTAGGTCACCACAGAGCATTGAGCCAAGTTCCTGTTAGTTCTTGTTAGTTTTGAATTTTATACATGGTGGTGGTGGTTCAGTTGCTAAGTCAAGTCCAACTCTTGCAATCTCATGGACTTTAGCCCACCAGGCTTCTCTGTCTATGGGATTTTCCAGGCAAGAATGCTGGAGTGAGTTGCCATTTCCTTCTCTAGGGAATCTTGGCAGCATAGGAGTTGAAACCAGGTCTCCTGTATTGCAGGCTTTTTCTTTACCGACCGAGCCACTGGGGAAGCCCCAGTTTTATTTTATACATAATAGTGAATATATGTTAATCTGAATCACCCAATCATCCCACCATCTCCCCTACCCTTTTCCAGTATCCATATGTTTATTCTCTACATCTGTGTCTATTTATGCTTTGCAAATAAGTTCATGAAATATTTGGTAATTTAACTGGCCTTAAATATCTGAATACTTAGTGTTGAGCAGTCTTTTGATTATTCTTTGACTTCCCACTTATGTCAGCACAAATTTCAATTTCTCTAATCAATGTTACTGTTATTTCCCATGGTAAGTAAATACATTATGGTTTGAATTTTATCCTGATTGAAACTATGTTTTAAATGAGTACATTGGCATTCTGATGTTATATATCTCTCTCCGTTGAACATGAGCTCTCCACTGAGAGAAGGGTCCTCGTCTCTACAGGGACAGAGTGGGGTTAAGGCATACTCAAGGTACAGGATCAGACCGAGGACCCAGACAATCCTCATTAGCCTAAGAGGGTTCTATGGAAACAGCCCAGCTTCAAGGTATATCTCCTGCTGGAGATTCCTAATGATGTTCTGGACCCATTACAAGGATTTTAATCAATTTTCATTAGCAAGCTCCAATATTGTATGATAACATATGTGTAGTGAAGTTATATGACTATCCCATTGGGCTCATGCATTTTGAATTTTGCATTTTTACTTTAAAAAATTTGAACTACTTTACATTATATAGTTATTGTATTTAGTATTTGCATAACGTTTTGTTGTTGTTCAGTTGCCCAGTCGTGTCCGACTCTTTGTGAGCACTGACTGCAGCATGCCAGGCCTCTCTCTCCATCACCATCTCCAAAAGTTTGCCCAAGTTCATGTCCATTGCATTGATGATGCAACCTGGCTATCTCATCCTCTGACGCCCTCTTCTTCAGCCCTCAATCTTTCACACATTCAGGACTTTTCCAGTGAGTTTTCTGTTTGCATCAGATAACCAAAATACTGGAGTTTCAGCCTCAGCATCAGTCCTCCCAGTGAGTGTTCAGGGTTGATTTCCCTTAACATTGACTTGTTTGATCTTGCTGTCCAAGGGACTCTCAAGAGTCTTCTCTAGCACTGCAGTTCAGAGTCATCAATTCTTCAGCGCTCTTCCTTCTTTATAGTCTAGCTCTCACGACAGTTCATGACCACTGGGAAGACTTTAACCTTGACCATACAGACCTTTGTTGGCAGAGTAACGTCTTTGCTTTGAAACACACTGTCTAGGTTTGTCATAGCTTTCCTGCCAAGAAGTAAATGTCTTCTGGTTTCATGGCTGCAGTCATCATTTGCAGTGATTTCAGAGCCCCCCAAAATAAAGTCGGTCACTATTTCCATTGCTTCCCCATCTATGTGCCATGAAGTATTGGGGCCAGATGCCATCATCTTAGTTTTTTTAATATTTAGTTTTAAACCAACTCTTTCACTCTCCTCCTTCAACCTCATCAAGAGGCCCTTTAGTTCCTCTTCGCTTTCTGCCATTAGAGTGTTATCATCTGCATATCTGAGGTTGTTAATATTTCTCCTGCTTATCTAGATTCCAGCTTGTAACTCATCCAGCTCGACATTCCTCATGATGTGCTCAGCATATAGGTTAAATAAACAGGGTGACAGCAGACAGCTTTATGAGCGACTAGAACAAGCTTTATTCCATATCCCATAATTTCCTACACATTATGTTGGAGTTTTAGTAGCTGTTAGAAAAGTATAAACAATACGAAAAACCTCAAATAGCCAAAGCAATCTTGAGAAAGAAGAGTGAAACTGGAAGAATCAATCTGTCTGACTTCAGGCTCTACTACAAAGCCACAGTCATCTCTTTAACAAGTGGTGCTGGGAAAACCGGTCAACCACTTGTAAAAGAATGAAACTAGAACAATTTCTAACACCATACACAAAAATAAACTCAAAATGGATTAGAAATCTAAACATAAGACCAGAAACTATAAAACTCCTAGAGGAGAACATAGCCAAACCACTCTCCGACATAAATCACAGCAGGATCCTCTATGANAAAAAAAAAAAAAAAGAGAACTTTTTTGGCTCAGTATATAACCTGCTATTTTGTAGCTATAGCAAAATTTCATATGAAAAGAAAGCACTATGGGAGCAGTCTTCATTGTTTAACCGCTACCATATCTATCTTCTGTCTCTGCACATCCAATTCTGTTACTTCAGTCACTCTGGGTATACATTCAAAGAGGTTCATTTTTTTTTTCCCCTCTAAATGTTAAAAAAGCTAAATTACACATTTTTAGTAAAAAATATATGTTGAATGAAGAAATTTTCAATTAGAAATACCACAGTATGTAATAGCAACCATTTCATTAAATCAAGGCAGAATTAAAAGACTTCTGGATTAGTCAGTCTTCCAGAAGCCAACACTGTTTTGCTTGTGAAAGCTGAGATTACCCAAACCACTACTCTGAAGTTACAAAGCAATTGTACTTCAGTTCACAGTTTCTTGCCAGAAAATGACCTTTAAAACATATCTGTATTTTAGTTGCTAAGTTGTGTCCAATTCTTTGGGACCGCATGGACTGCAGCCCACCAGGCTCCTCTGTTCATGTGATTTCTCAGGAAAGAATACTATATTGGGTTGCCATCCGGGGACTCTTCCCAGCCCAGGATTTCAACCCACATTGGCAGGTGGATTTTTGCCACTGTGCCAGGAGGGAAGCCACACATTTCTAAATTCTAGTTCAGAATTTTTAAAAGCTTCAGATCCATTTGAAATACAAAGGTATATCCTTTGTAGAAGTTCAACTTGAAATTGTAAAATTAACCCAGTCAGTGTTAGAAATTGATAATGGAGATTTCAGTTCTTCCTCTGTGGTTGAGTTTAAATACATAAATTTGTACAAGAAAACTTCTTCCAAGATCTTTTCCTTGATCTCTTTGGATCTTGACATTTAAGTTTTTGTTTCCTCTTGTTTTGTTCTACATATTTACACATACATGTTGCCTTGAAATGTTTTTTTTTTCCCTTGCTGCTGCTGCTACTGCCGCTGCTAAGTTGCTTCAGTCGTGTCCGACTCTGTGAGACCCCATAGACGGCAACCCACCAGGCTCTCCTGTCCCTGGGATTCTCCAGGCAAGAACACTGGAGTGGGTTGCCATTTCCTTCCTTAGATATACACAAAACACTTTACATTTTGGAAGGCTAGTACTCTTGCCTGGAAAATCCCATGGATGGAGGAGCCTGGTGGGCTGCAGTCCATGGGGTCACTAAGAGTTGGACATGACTGAGTGACTTCCCTTTCACTTTTCACTTTCATGCATTGGAGAAGGCAATGGCAACCCACTCCAGTGTTCTTGCCTGGAGAATCCCAGGGACAGGGGAGCCTAGTGGGCTACCGTCTATGGGGTCGCACAGAGTCGGACACGACTGAAGCGACTTAGCAGCAGCAGCAGCAACATCAGGATCATCTCTTATATTGTTTTACATTCGTATGGTCTTGTAAATTCCATGTAAAAATATTTTTTTGTCCCATGATTCTGAAGATGTAAACAAAAACACCTAATTTGGGAAAGTGGGAATATAGATTAGATAGCCATCTATATAGGTTATCTAACTTTTGATAGTATTGGAGAATCACGATTTTCTCAAATACTATTAATTTAGTAAAAGTAATCTTTGTTCTGAAAACACATTGGATGGAATGAATGATATTTTAAAATCGAAGGGTTCATTTCTTAAAGATCATTTTTATTTAATCCGTTGATATCAAGTATATATTTTTAGGACATAGCAGAAACAAGACTGGCTGCCTATTCCAATAACAGTCGTTATAAAAGGTAGTTGGAAGCAGTCCTTTCGTGCTCGGGTTTTTCTCTAGCTTCCACTACTTTATCTCTTACTTACCCAGTTCCACAAATTCTGAAGCTGACTAAGGGATATTTGAAATAAAAGCAGCCATCACAGGGATGAGCATGATTTGGCATTACTTCAAGCCCCATCAACATCTTAGTGGTTAGGATAATAAAATTAAAGGTATTCAGAGAAATGAAAAGTGAGTTGAATGCTCTTAAACCATCAGAAATGATTTGTTATTCTATAATATGGCCTAAAGTATGTTTTCATGAATTACTATCACTTGGTATGTAATAACCATGCAAATTTCTTAGTGCCATTTTTTCTTTTATTTTCTCATCTATAATTTTCATTGTTCAGTTGATCCTTTAAATGTCAAAGGCCTTTTGTTGGCTGAAAATATTTGGTCTCCTATAAAAAGGGATCCTTTATTAAACTGTAACAAAATCTATGGAGAGGAAAATATAGTGTCATCAGTATATCAGTTGCTCAAATTGTTGATCATTGAAAACATTTCATCATTAAAATAATGTCAGGGGACTTGTGCAATTCCTTTGAAAGTAATTTCTAACTATGAATGCTTCAACTTTGGGTGTGCCAAAAATCAGCTTGAATTGTTTATCTAGGAGAACAAATGTCCACTGTGTAGCTTTTTTTTTTTTTTAATGTGAATTTAGAGAAACACAAGTACAACTCCAGCCAACAGTTATTACAGATTCAATATTTATTAAGGATTCCCAGCCAATGCATGTACTTTGGGACTTCCCTGGAGGCTCAGATGGTAAAGAATCTGCCTACAATGCAGGAGAGCCAGGTTGAATCCCTGGGTCAGGAAGATTCCCTGGAAAGGGAAACGGCAATCTGATCCAGTATTCTTGCCTGGAGAATTCCATGGACAGAGGAGACTGGCAGCCTACAGTCCATGGGGTCACAAAGAGTTGGACACAACTGAGTGACTCTTTCACACTTTCTCTATGTTGTACGCCTATGCATAAGGCTACTTAATCTTCACAACAACTCTATAGGTAGAGACTCATATTCCCCTGATTGTTTAATGGAGAAATTGCCTGATATCACAGGAATTGTAACTGAAGAGCTGATAATTGAACTCAGTTTTCTTGACTTGAGTGTTCAAGAGCTGACCCCTACACTCTTCAGGGGGACTTCCACCACATTCAGATTGTCTTAGCTTCTGAAATGGAGCTTGGAAGGCAGGGGCATTGTTGGAGAGTTCTCTCAAGCTTAAAGGAATGATGGAAGCCAAATTTGGGCAGAAGGAGAGGTTGTGCTATGACATAGTTGTAACACGGTCTTCAGATAATCCAGAGAAATTCTGCAGCTGAGATGACCCTTCAGCCCTTTGTGTTGGGTTGGGATTCCTCTCTAGTGGACTAGGCTGTCTGACACTCAGGTGCACAGCCTCAGATCATAATAACTCAAGCTGAAGAGCTGCTATAATAAGACTTGAAAGTGGTACTTAATGATTCCTAGATGGCATGCCAGCAAATCTGTCACTTCAAATATCACTGTCTGCATCACAAGGAAAGCTGGGCAGCCTTGTTGTAATTCACTGTTTTCATCAAAAAGTCATGAACCACTTACAAAGATTATATTTAAAGGAGGAAATAGTCTGTGGATTTGGGGCAATGAATATAAGGGAGTCAACTGAGCACACCTCCAGTTAAAACAGTAATTCAGGGAATTATTAAATGTCATTTAGTTCATCCAGTTTTCAAACAAATAATATACCCAAAGCACCCTGGTCAGCTGGGAGTCCTACCTCTACCATTTAGTGGTGTTAGTTTCTACATTTTTTTAAATGGAAAAATACGCTCTGTGTAAAGGATTATTGTGAAGCTGAACAGAAAGATGTATAAAGATAAGAATATAGTAAATATCACTAGGAGATGTTTAATAAATTGTAGACATCTTTATCAAGACTATTAAAAATATCATGGAGCTAATAATTGTAATTGCTTTTAAATAGAAACTGCATTTGAACTTTTATCATCTTTATAATTCAATTTGTGTGCTTTCCAAGATGAGTACAAAAACTATATATATACTGAGATATAATTGACATCTAAGTCAGTTCAGTTGCTCAGTTGTGTCGGACTCCTTGCAATCTCATGGACTTCAGCATGCCAGGCTTCCCTGTCCATCACCCTGTCCCAGAGCTTGCTCGAACTCATGTCCATTGAGTCAGTGATGCCATCCAACCATCTCATCCTCTGTAATCCACTTCTCCTCCTGCCTTCAAATTTTCCTGGCATCAGGATCTTTTCAAATGAGTCATTTCTTCATATCAGGTGGTCAAATTATTGGAGTTTCAGCATTAGTCCTTCCAATGAATATTCAGGACTGATTTCCTTTAGGATTGACTGGTTGGATCTCCTTGCAGTCCAAGAGACTCTCAAGAGTCTTTTCCAAACACTACAGCTCAAAAGCATGAATTCTTCCATGCTCAGTTTTCTTTATGGTCCAACTCTCACATCCATACATGACTACTGGAAAAACCATAGCTTTGACCATATGGTGACCATATGGACCTTTGTTGGCAAAGTAATGTCTCTGCCTTTTAATATGCTATCTAGGCTGGTCATAACTTTTCTTCCAAGGAGCAAGCAAATTAAAAGATTTTAATTTCATGGCTGCAGTCACCATCTGCAGTGATTTTGGACTCCAAGAAAACAGTCTCTCACTGTTTCCATTGTTTCCTCATCTTTCTGCCATGAAGTGATGGGACCAGATGCCATGATCTTAGTTTTATGAATGTTGAGTTTTAAGCCAGCTTTTTCATTCTCCTCTTTCATTTTCATCAAGAGGCTCTTCAGTTCCTCTTCACTTTTTGCCATAAGAGTGGTGTTATCTGCATATCTGAGGTTATTGATATTTCTCCTGGCAATCTTGATTCCAGCTTGACATCTAGGATATTTTTATTTTGTTTATTTAACAAACATACACATTACCACCATGTAAGATACATTGTTCTAAATAAATTTAAAATTAGTTCAAACCATCCTAACAGTACAAAAACTGAGTATGTTATTATTCCCACTGATATATAGAAGTGTGAAAATCTTATTCAAGGTCAAGAACATCACGGGAAAGGTTTGAAACCATTCAGTCTACTTCGGTAACCAAAACATAAGTTCCCTCCAGGCTGCTTAATCATGTTTATGTATCAATTTAAAGTTTTCAATATATTTTCCCAAAATCCACTGGCTAGCTCTTAGCAGCAATCCTGTAATGTATACTGGTCAGTATTGTTGTTCTTAAAATGAGGAAGACTGATTCTCTGAATATAACTAGACAATCTTATGCCTCCACGCAAAGCAGTGGGAGAAGTAGAAACCCCATCTAAGGTCTTTGGGAGAGTAAGGAAACCCTCTCCAAATATATTAGGAAGTGAATTTATTGGTTGTTTAACCAGAGGAAATAATCTCAAAAGTTTCAGTGAGGATGTAAAATATAGAGTTGCTTCCATTATAACAAACTATTCCCATTAATTGATTGGTCAATCATCATTTGTTTTGTTATACACTAAGTCCCCCTACATACAAACCTCCACGTTGCAAACTTTCAAAGATGTGATTGTCCTTTTGCATGTCCAGTCATGTAAGTTAGTTTACAAAGCTCGTGTACATTGTCAGCTGTATGAATCGTCTATAAGTGGTTGTGCCTTTGGGTACTGTACAGAACTGTACAGAGTACAGCAGTACAGTATCTTTCTTTCAAGTCCAGGATGTCCGAAAGCAAACAGAAAAGCAGTGGTGATATTGCTGGTCCAGCGAAGAATTGCCGAGCCATAATGATGGAAACAAAAGTGAGAATAATTGAAACAGTAGAGCAAGGTAAAAAGATGGCAAACATCCCTAATTCTTACAACATAAATCATTCAATCTGTGCCAGTGATGTTGACAGTAATAGGTGTGGAAAAGTGATGGAGGAGACAGAGAAACTTCTCAGTGTGTGCATACAGGATTAGCATCAGCATCGAGTCTCACTCAGCTTAATGCTGACTCAGGAGAAAACTGAAAGCCTTTACGAAGACCTGAAGTAGAAACACAGTGGAGAATCTTTTAATTCCAGCCATGGCTGGTTTCATCGGTTCAAGACTAGAACCAATCTTCACAACATAAAAGTTAGTGGCAAGGAAGTTAGTGCAGATACGGTAGCTGCTTGGGAATTCTTGGAAGCACTTCAAGAAATTATTGATGAAGGCAAGTATTTACCCTCTCAGGTTTTTTTATGTGGATAAGATGGGACTGTACTGGAAGAGGATGCCATACCAAAATTACATCAGTGAGGAGGAAAAGTTGATACCAGGCTATAAAACTGCAAAAGACAGGCTAACTTTGTGGGTTGATGGTAATGCTTCTGGTGATATGAAACTAAAACCTCTCTTAGTTTATCATTCAGAGAACCCAAAGCCCTTAAAAACGCAATCAAGGGCTCTCTTCCTGTTGTGTGGAAGAGTAATCCCAAAACCTGGGTTACACAGGTCATTTTCCAGGACTGGTTTTTCTGCCACTTTATCCCAGACAGAGAAATATTGCTTGGAGAAGGATGTCCAATTCAACATTCTTTTGCTGCTCAACAATGCTCTGGACCACCCTCTGTTCATGGACAACTTTTATCCCAACATCAAAGTAGTGCATCTCACTTGTAGACCAAGGAGTTACAGTGACTTTCAAGAGATATTTTTTACATCACACTGTTTGTCTGGCAGTAAAGGTGAGTGACAAGTCAGGGATAACCTGGGGATGATTTTGAAAGGACTACATCTACAAAGTCATAAAAACAATTAACTTTTCTTGGTGTGAGGTTACGGACATCACCACAAATGGGGTTTAGAAGAACTGTGGTCTGCAGTTTGCTGATGATTTTTGTGGGCTTGAGGAGGAGGGTGAGGAGTCCTGAGAAGTCTTCAGCAACTTAGTGATAGAGGACAACTTGACTGAGCTTCTTGCTGCGTAACACAAGGAGCTCGGTAGTGAAGACCTGATGGAATTGGAGGCGCAGAGCAAGGAAGAAGAGAATCAAGAGGAAGAAAAATTAACTGAAAAACCAAAGAGGTTCCTGGCACAGGAGATGGTAAGGAGATTTTTCTTATTTGAGGAGGCATTGTTAGTTTTTGAAGAACAAGACCTTAATGGAGAACTGTGCACAAAGTTTGCAGCAGCCGTTCAGAATGCAATCTAGTGCTCCCAAGACATCTAAGACGAGAAAGAAGAAGAAGAAGAAGAAAAAGATCTACTACCAGTAGCTATCAGTGGATCATTTTTTCAAGAGGGTAGACAAAATTGAATCTACCATGGAATTTGAACCTGTGGCATTAACTCAAGGCTGATGTTCCATTGCAGCTTGCCCTTCATCTCCTGTTGCTGACAATCCGTCAGCTCTATCATTTCCCACCTCCTCTACTTCCTCCAGTCAGTAACTCTTTTTGCTTGTTCACTCAATGCCAGCCCCTGTATGCCAGCTGTTGTATTGTACTATTGTAATTTTCAAGGTACTGTACTGTAAAACTAAAAATGAATTATTTTTTGTATTTGCTTTTTATTTGTGTGAAAAGTGCATGCATGCTAAGTTGTTTCAGTTGTGTCCAACTCTTTGCAACCCCATGGACTGCAGCTTGTCAGGCTCCTCTGTCTCTGGGATTCGCCAGGCAAGAATACTGGAGTGGGTTGCCATGACCTCCTCCAGGGGATCTTCCCACTGCAGGGTTGAACCCATGTCTCTTATGTATCCTGCATTGGTAGGCAGGTTCCTTACCACTAGCACCACCTGGGAAGCCCAGGTGTGAGAAGTATTATAAACTTAGTACAGTACAGTACTATACAGCTAATTGTATTAGTTGGGTACTTAGGCTAACCTTATTGGACTTCTAAACAAATTGGATTTACAAATGTTCTTTGGGATGGAATTCATTTGTGGGTGGTGACTACTGTACATGAATATCTTTACACTTCAAAGAGTATTGCAAATTTCAAAGGTACATCCTTCTTATTAGAAGATGCTTAGGTTTATAAAACAGTTATATAAAATTTGAAAGTGAAATGGTGAATTTCATTTTAAAATGACATTGCAAGAGGCTTCAAGAATACTACTCAGAGAAGTGTGTTTAATCCTTCATGAGTTGAAGTGTTCCTAACTTAACCATCCATAACTGTGGACTTATCTCTGAGAACTAGTAAGATGAAGACAATAGATGGTACGGGTGCTCTGTGCTACACTTACTTCAGTTGCAGCAGTCTATCACACTGTCCCTTAGAAGACTGAGTAAAGAAAATCGGGTAGAAGAAAAGACGAAGATATTCATCTCATCCGTCCCTAAAGAAGACTGCACAGTATCTTCTTGAATCTCAAGTACAAAATTAGACAATGACTTTCAATAGAAGGCTTGGCTTTGCTACTATCTGTATGACTTCCAAGAGAGCAACACTTTGGGGTTCCTTTTTATGATTATATCTTTCATATTAAAGGAAATAGTCATAACTAGTATAATGATAACTGCCTTAAAATCTTACAGAAGTGTACCATGGGTACCATGAGATACTAAAACTGAAATCACCCTGAAGTGTTAAACACCAAACAATTATGGTACATTACTATTTCACATTTTATACTCAATCATTTTAATGATGTGAAAAAATATGATACAACATGAAAAAGGCAACAAGAATCATTTTGTTTGTTCTTTTAAAATATAAGCAGAATGCACACACTTGGAGAAAATGCACACTTGCAACCATATAATCTTCCTTCAGTTCAGCTCTGTCGAGTTTCTGGGACCTTATATACATAGAGATAGGATGCAAAGTTAGTGATCTATTAGCACACAGTTCAGAACTGACAGAGTCTGCATTTGGTTGGTTAATTTATAAAAAGAGGTGTTTGCCATGGATCAATAGATCACTGGGAAATGTCTAAACCAATGAAAGAATTGAAAATTCAAAGAAAGAATATAATCTTAGTGTTATATTACTAGGAAAGTCTCTTTGCCCAGTAGTTTTATTGATTAAACTTTGTGAGAAACTTTGAATAAGTAATAAAATTGATATTTGAGATTCCCTCAATATATTTTCCTTCTACTTGGTTAAAGCTCTAATGGAAAAAAAAGGGAGTAATTGTAGGTCACCTAAAATATCTCATGTTTAAAGGGGCTACTTTGTTATTGGAATTTTCAAAATTTTGCTTAAATTTTTCAATGCAGCATTATATAAAATTATAGGCTATTGGGTGTAAGATTACAGTGGAGCTGATAAATTATGGCTGATAATTCAGGCAGTGAGAGATTTATTTGGCAATGGAAACCCTGATTAGCTCATAGCTGTACCTGCTCCTTATACCAGGATATATTTTATCTAATGAATCTGATGTACAGACTGTCCATTTGTAAAGAGATGACTACTTCCAAAATGATATTGCTTAAAGGAAAGTTATCCTTTGAGTCTGATTGCTTTTTCTGACACTGATAATGATATTTTGCATTAACCTAGCAGGATATTAATTCAGAAAACAGAGTTCATAAACAAAGACTAGGCATTGTTCTTTTGAAATAGTTATTCCTCAGTTGCTATACGCCCTCGTCCAAACCCTCTGATGTGTTTACATACTTGTGAGTATAGATTAATGACTTATGTATATAGGACTGAGTATAAATTAATGGCACTTATGTGTATAGGACTGAGGGCTTCCCAAGTCTCAGTGGTAAAGAATCTGCCAGCCAATACAGGGGACGCAAGAGACACAGGTTCAATCCCTGAGTTGAGAAGGTCCCCTGGAGGAGGAAACCCACTTTAGTATTCCTGCCTGGGTAATTCCATGGACAGAGGAGCCTGGCAGGCTATAGTCCAGGAGGTCCCAAAGAGTCAGACACAACTGAACACGCAGGAACACGTCTGTATAAAGGACTGGTTCCCCAGAACTGTTTTCTGTAGAAAAAGAGGAACTTTGCTCATGTCTAGATGGACAAAGTAAAATCAAGAAAAAGTCCCATCTTCTAGAATGGGATCTGAGTTATAAAACTACAGAATGTGAAGCCAAACTGCTTGGTTGTCTTTGAAGAAAGGTTTGTTAAATTTTATATACAGATTACAAAATGTAATCTTCCACAACCAAGTATTGCCTTATACTAGATATGGTTCAGTGTAGTAAGATCACCGGTAAATTTAGGATATACTTGAAAAAATAGCTGGACTGAGGACCAGTTACACGATTCTGCTGACATTTGGTTGAGAAAAACATCTTATTACAACACGGCCCTTCACCGGCAGTGTTGCTTTCTGCAGGCTCAGTTACCTGCGATCAACCAGGGTCTGAAAATAATATATGGAAAATTTCCGAAATAAGCAACTCATAAGTATTAAATTCGGAGAAGGCGATGGCACCCCACTCCAGTACTCTTGTCTGGAAAATCCCATTGGCGGAGGAGCCTGGTAGGCTCCGCGGTCCATGGGGTCCTGAGAGTCAGACACGACTGAGCGACTTCCCTTTCACTTTTCATTTTCGTGCATTGGAGAGGGAAATGGCAACCCACTCCAGTGTTCTTGCCTGGAGAATCCCAAGGACAGGGGAGCCTGGTGGGCTGCCGTCTATGGGGTCACACAGAGTTGGACATGACTGAAGCGACTTAGCAGCAGCAGCACCAAGTGTTAAATTGCTGTTCAGAGTAGTGATAAAATCTCCCGTGGTTTAGCCTGGAACGTGAACAGCTCCCCCACCCCCCACCGAGTATCCCGAGAACTAGTCACCTGGAGCCGCCTCAGCTCTGTGTGGAGGGGACCTTCGTTTTAATTAATAATGACCTCAGAGTGCAAAAGTAGAGACACTGGCAATTTGAATGTGCCAAACAGAAGCCGTAAGTGCTTCCTTTACCTGAAAAGGGGAACTCTCTGGAATCAATGGGGAAGAAAGCAAAACCGGTGTGCTGAGTTCGCTAAGATCTACAAAGACGGGATCTTTGTGAAACTGTGAAAGAGGAAAAAAAAATTGCTCTAATTTTGCTGTCGCACCTCAGACGGAGGAAGTGCCAGGCACAGAGCTCAGTAAGTGCTAAGTCACAAAGGAAAAAGCCTTAAATTTGTACACCAAGGTATTTTTGAGAGAGGCCACCTTCATGTAACTTTTATGACAGCATGTTGTTACAATTGTTCTATTTTATTTTTAGTTATTGTCAATCTCTTAGTGGCTGATTTATAAATTACACTTTATCACAGATAAGTCTGTGTCGGGAAAAAACATAATATATGGAGGGTTTGTTGCTACCTGCGGTTTCAGGATCCACTGGCGGTCTTGGAATGTATTTCCTGTGATGGGGACCGGGGGGTGTTGTGATTTTTCATCTTATTTTTGAGCAATTTCCCTCTGTCTTCCACAGTGTCTACAGCCACGTAGGACCTGTATTAAATATTCACTAAAAGTTTTTCTTTGTTGTCTGGGGTGTCAAATTTTTTATTTTTTTTATTTTTGGCTTTCTCAAGTATGGAATTTTGCTTCTTTACGCTATACCTATATTATCTAAACAGCATGACCGTTGCTTTATTTCTAGTTACAAATATTTTATAATCCTAAGGTAGTGAATAAGAAATCAAGGAGCTTTAGTAGAAACCTGATATATTATTTTTTATTCACCAATTGCTCATAGAAGTTGCTTTAAAACCTCATTTTTGAAATTTCCCTACCATGCGCAAATGCTTTTAATTTAGCATGTAAGTAGTGCCACTATTATCTGATTCTACAAACCTCCATGTATATTAATAATATATAATAATATATTAATATTATATTAAAGTTGTGACTTTTTAAAAATCCCAACAGCTTCTTTATCAAACTACTAAGAAACTTATTAAGATGGTAAATATTTATTAGACATGGAAGACTAGATATATTTTATTTCTCAAGTGTACAGCCTCTCAAGTTAAATTGCTATAAAAGTTGATGTACACATACACGTAGACATTTTTTTCCCCAAATGGCTTGATTGAGATTGAAATTACAGATATTTTTGTGTGGTGCCATTTATCTAGATGCATAACTGTAAACTTCCTACATTTTTAAAATTATGGAAGATATCCATATATATACATTTAATCTCTGAACTCTCTTCAGGAAAGGGGATGGAAAACCAGTAAATATAAATATGAAAGAGCTTTTACTGGCTGAAAATAATATTTTTACTTCCGTTAGAAACACAGATGAGATGGAACAAATATGTGCCACACCGGGTTCTAAATGATGCCACCTGTCAGTCCTCCTTTTGCTTGCAAAGGCTTTGCAGTGTTAGCAACCTAGTGGAGTGATCTGGGGGCTGTTAGGTCGGCTCCCAACAAAGTAACAAGCTCTTCGGTAATGGGTAATGTGAGACCTTCTGAATTGTATTATAACAGTATTTCCCAAAATAGCTCCCTAGTGTGATAAAAGGAATGATGTGTTTTCCAAAAGGATACAAAGGAATTACTAATATTTGTAGAGAATATGTTCCTGGACCTTTCCTTTTAGTTTGATAAGATTCTGGAAACACTTCAAAGAACATTTTACAAGTTAAGTGCTTGTGTCATTTTGTATGTTTTCTCATTTGGATTTTAAAGTATCATTCCGGTAGGTATTATTCTTGGAATTTATGTACTGTGGCTAAAAGAACTTTCTTGATATACTTCTAGTGTAGGCATTTTTCTCTGGATCTTACCTGTTTCCAAAAAGCCTTCTGCCTGTAGATTTCTTTGTTGCCAGGAAATGCAAGTGAACAAAGAAAATTCCCTGACTTAAGAGCTTTCAGGTGTACCCAGGAGCACTGGCGTACGTTGATTGGGAGAAGCTAAAGCTGCCAGTGTGAGAAGAAATTAGGCATAAAGTTAAGGGATTCAGAGGTTTATAGAGACATAAACTGAAATTAAGATATTCATGCCCTGGATATTCCCTTAGTTTTTATGACATTAGTGCATTATTATTACATATATGTATGCCTGTATGTACATGCCTTTTGTGTGTTTGCATAATATGTAAGTTTCTTTGTAGGTTACACAGTTTCTTGAACACATCTTACACTTTAGAAGTGTTTTACTGTTGCTGT
Organism: Neotragus moschatus; assembly: GCA_006410615.1. NCBI lineage: Eukaryota > Metazoa > Chordata > Mammalia > Artiodactyla > Bovidae > Neotragus > Neotragus moschatus. The sequence goes on along the minus strand of SJYA01003144.1, from coordinate 316,798 downwards.
TCAGTCGCTTAGTCGTGTCTGACTCTTTAACTGTTTATTTCTGAACAATCCAACAGGAATTATCCGTCTATATTCTACATTATATAGTCACTCTTAAAAATGTGAAAAAGAAGATAGTTGCTGTGTGAGGGGATGGGTGTTAATTAGCTTGATTGTGGCCAGTATATCACAATGTATATGCATGTAATTTTGCCAAAATGTGGCCTCTGTACACTGGTGCCAGATTAAATCTCAGAGACAAAGAGTTTTGGGTGAATTAGAAGGAAATTAGCTTGATTGCTTTGCCAGTCAAATGGTGCCACGGTGGGCTAAGAGCCTCAAGGCTGTGTATCTCATCCAGAGTGGGTAGTAAGGAGTCTTCCAGTGTTCTAGAAACATGGGTGAAATCAGCTCATGGACATTCTGATTGGTTGGTGGTCACGTAATTGAGAGTCAGCATCATTAACCCTCTGTTTCCAACCTGTCTGGGTCTCCATGCTTGTGGCCAGTGTACACTTAACTTCTTCCACCTGGTGTGGGGGTCAGTATCTGCAAAACAGCTCAGATGATATGGCTGAGAATAACATCTATAGTCCTTAAGGAAGAACTAAAAGGTCCTTGACTTTGTTTAATGCTAAAGAAGTATTATTTTTTCTTGATTGGCTGTTTTCCTCTTTCTGCATTTTCTGACTTCTCTGATTAAATTTATTCTTTGACTAAAGTTTTCCTAAAGACAAAAGGCAGGTAGAGAACATGAGCAGGGGTCTGTTCTGGGAGGGACTCATAGGATCCTGCTCTGTTACAATATCAAATCATTAAGTTGCATATCTTAAATAGGAATGATTATAAATTGTCAATTTGTGACCTCATGGACTATACAGTCCATGAAATTCTCCAGGCCAGAATACTGGAGTGGGTAGCCTTTCCCTTCTCCAGGTGAAGTGAAGTGAAGTGAAATCGTTCAGTCATGTCCGACTCTTTGCGTCCCCATGGACTGTAGCCTGAGACTCCTCTGTCCACGGAATTTTCCAGGCAAGAATACTGGAATAGGTTGCCATACCCATCTCCAGGTGATCTTCCTGACCCAGGGATCAAACCTGGGTCTCCTGCATTGCAAGCAGACGCTTTTACCATCTGAGCCACCAGGGAAGCTCAACCCACTGGAGTGGGTTGCCATGCCCTTCTCCAGGGGATCTTCCTAATCCAAGGATTGAACCCAGATCTCCCACATTCCAGGTGGATTTTTTTTTTTTTACTAGCTGAGCTACCAGGGAAGCCCAATCATTAGTTATACCTATATAAATCTGGGGAAAATGTGAATTTCATGAGTATGCTCTAATCTAGAACATTTTTGTTTATTCTTCTAAAAACTACTTTTTTTCTCAAGTTTATTAAGATCAACTGTCCTAGGTATTGCTCTGAAGCAAGATAGCTTTAATTTTTTCATCCTAATGACCAAAGAGCTGTATTGATTTTTCTTTTAAGCAACTTCATTTGGAAAACCTTTCACTAAAGATATCTTCTTTGCCTTTCCTGCCCACAGCCATTTTCCCACACTGATTTCTGACTGATATTTTTTTCCCAGACCTGTTACTAAATATAAATGTTTTTTAATGAGCTAAACACTCTCTTTTATTAAATATGCCACATGCAAAATTTACCGTAATGGTTGCATTAATAGGTTTGTACATAAGTTTCGTGAGAAATTTTTAAAAAATAGGCAGTGCTCTGGTGGAGAGAAATTTGTCTGAAGGACGCATTTGTTTCATCTTTTTGTCTCAGAGACATGTTTGCATATTCTTCCAGAGAAACATTAAACTTTTCAGGCCCATATGATGAAGGTTTGTTATGAAAAAGAACGTTATGAAATAAACCAGTGGCTGATTCATGTTGATGTATGGCGAAAGTCACTCCAATATTGTAAAGTAATTAGCCTCCAATTAAAATAAATAAATAAATTTAAAAAAAGAAATAAAGTAAGCTAGTATTGTTATATTTTGCTAAAGTCTTTCAAAGCATGGAAAGAGGAATTAGAAATAGTCACTAATGTAGTTCTCCCAAATTTATTTAACTCAAGACTTTGTCAAAGACCCTGTGGTTTTTAGCACACAGTTTAGGAGGTATTGGTCTCCATAATTAGAAGAAGGTACACAATTACTCATTTTTCTACTCATTGCATTTATTAAATAATCACATTTTGTTTTTAGTCATCAAATATGTATTTGAAATTTTTAATATCAAAATCCTAATTTGTAAAGGTGATACTGAATAATTCGATGAGATTCTATTTTTAATTAATTATAAATGAGTTATAAAAATATTTGCCAATACAGAAAAACATTTCCACATTATTTTTCTGTTTATCACATTAGGCACATTTATTATGACATGTATTATAAAATTTATCAAAATATTTTTATTAAGTAGAACAAACTAAACTGCAGTCTAAACCAAACCAAGAATGATTAAATAAGTGGGTAGCTACACACTGTATTCTCTCCCTGTGGGGTGTTAGCATTTTTTCCTTTCTGGAACCCAATTAAGAATTGGAAGCAGATCTGATACAAGGAGATATTGTTGGTAGTCTTCCAAAGAAACTGAAAGATGTATTTCATTTCCTGTTGAGACCACATTCAACTCAAAATTTCATTTTTCATTAGTTCTGGAAGCTTCTGGGTTCTGGCGAAAGAGTGTTGTTTCACATTGTAGCCAAAATCTGTATATAGGCCATCTTTTTTTGACATTTTTATCTTGGCTTTCTCAGGTGATTGGTGACTTTCAGAATTTAACCATGCTGTGCTATTGCTGACAGATATGGTTGTGTGAGTTAGAAACCGTATTTGACAAGCAAGTAACCATGACAACTTGGAAACATCATGACCATATTCCACTCTATTTTGTCCTCATTTGAAGTGTACAACTACTTAAAATGCTTTTATTGAAATGAGACATTAGAAAGAATCTGTGTTCTAAACCTTTATAGTTCTAAACATACAGAATCATGTACAATAATATTTAATGATTCTTGAAGGTGGATTTTATATTCTTCCAAAGGGATGGTTTATGCAGTGTTCATCTGGAAGACTTTTGTTTTGGAGTCTTAAGTCATTTTTAGAATGTCTCATATGCATAGAAAACCTACACCCGATAAACTTCATTTAAGTTGAACAGCAGCAAGGGTCTGCCTAGTATGTGTAGTTGTCAAGGAAGGATTTTGAAAGGCAATGTTTTCTTGCTATATCTCTAGTTTATTATTTAAGACACCATGTTATCTTTTAAAATTATTCTTGGTACTTAAACACCTGTAAACCAGAAAAAATTATACGTAAATAAAATAGCTTACGGAACATCAAAGCATATAAATGAAGAAACAAAACAACTAAAGTGATAGTCTATTAAAATATCATTAAAAAAATCTTTTGACATGTTCCAGATTCTTTAATCACTTCAATATAGAGATAAAAGTTACTTCACATTAATTTTTATTACATATTCTTTCAAAATTTTATTTGAATTTGCGTGTAAGATATAAAATATGCTCAGGTTCTGAAACTAATTCGCATTTTAAGAAGTACATAAAGAGGAGATTGAAATTCAGAATTAAAATAGTATTATACATATATATGCTAATGCTAATGAAAAAAAAATAGGGCTTCCCTGATAGCTCAGTTGGTAAAGAATCCGCCTGCAATGCAGGAGACCCAGTTTGATTCCTGAGTCAGGAAGATCCACTGGAGAAGGGATAGGCTACCCACGCCAGTATTCTTGGGCTTCTGTGGTGCCTCAGCTGATAAAGAATCTGCCTGCAACGTGGGAGACTTGGGTTCAATCCCTGGGTTGGGAAGCTCCCCTGGAAACGGGAATGGCTACCTACTGCAGTATTCTGACCTGGAGAAATCCATGGACAGACCCATGGACTGTGACCCATGGATCACAGGTCTCAGACATGACTGAGTGACTTTCACTTTCACATATATAAAATACTTCAAACATTGGTACTTTATAGTCCTATGTGTATGTGTTTCAAGATACAGCCTCATTGTGACAAACTACTTCTTCAATAAATGAAGCACTTCTGAAAGCAGGTTTTGGTAAGAGATAAGTTAAATGTCTCCATAGAACATTATTTCTGAAATTTTATATTTATTAAAATTTTTATCTCTGATTCTTACATTAACAAATGATTAGCTGGTTAGCTGTTAGGGATTATGTAATTGATACAATGCTGTGTTTTTTCTTGGTTACCAATTGTGTGTGTGTGTGTGTGTGTGTGTGTGTGTGTTTAAGTGTAGCTTCTCTTTTTTCAGTAGATACCCTAGTGTCCAGGATCTGATTTGATGCTGTCTGTTCATAAGATGAGTGGTCTATAGTGTCAGCATATTCTAGTGAGATAAGGAAGCAGGAAGCCAGTATCTACTGATTTTGTTGAGCTGTAGTAGATTGCAGGAGATTAGCAACATAAGCCGTTAATATCTGAGTGATCTGGATCTGGACACCAGGGTGTTCACTCTGACAGTTTGAATTATACCCACTACCCACATCCATTTTCTGCTCACTGCATCATTTCTCCGAAGGTGGAAAAATAAATCTGAAATGTGTCAAAGAATTCAGAATGCTTCTAGTCTGTTGAAGACAGGCAAAGTTATCTATATCTCACTACCCCTCAAAACAAATCAGAAGAAAATAAAAAACACATGAGAAGTATCTAATATATGGCATCACAATGAAATTCAGAATATTTTATCATTTTTGAACAAATTAGTGATTGTTAGAACTTTTTAGAAAATTGTTCTAATATGGACTACTGAATGTATTTGTTATTATATGTACTTTAAGGTTATTGCTCAAATTGTCATATCTTCCAGGATATATTTGTCTGTTTTTGCATCTGAGAAAGATTGTTTCATTTTTAATAAGAATATTGATGTACAATATAAACCAAGTTAAAAAAACTTTCCTAATGACTAATAAATCACTCACCACATCATTATCATCCTCTTTTCAGCTTAATAGGTATCTAAAAATAATATAAATTTGAAGAAATTATGGGCTAGATAGCATCATTGACTCAATGAACATGAATTTGGGCAAACTCTGGGAAACAGTGAAGGACAGGGAAGCCTGGCATGCTACAATCCTTGGGGTTGCAAAGAACTGGACACGACTTAGTGACAGAACAACAGAAGTCTAAAGAAAGCAGTAACTCAGTCTATTTTTACTTTGACAGTATTTTCAGTTAATATGTATTGTTAAATATCAGTAGATTAACAGACCAAAGTCAGACCAAAACTCTCGGTTGAGCTACTAAGAAAAATATTTTTGTTCACTTCAGTTGTTCAGTCATGTCCAACTCTGTGTGACCCCAGGGACTACGGCACACCAGCCTTCCCTGTCCATCACCAAATCCTTCAGTTGGCTCAGACTCATATCCTTAGAGTCTGTGATGGCATCCAACCATCTCATCCTCCGTTGTGCCCTTCTCTGCCTGCCTTCAATCTTCCCAACATCAGGGTCTTTTCCAATGAGTCAGTTTTTCCCATCAGGTGGCCAAATTATTGGAGCTTCAGCTTCAGCATCAGTCCTTTCAATGAATATTCAGGACTGATTTCCTTTAGGATTGACTGGTTTAAACTTCTTGCAGTCAGGGGATTCTCAAGAGTCTTCTCCAGCACAACAGTTCAAAAGCATCAATTCTTCGGTCCTCAGCTTTCTTTATGGTTCAACTCTCTCATCCATACATGACCACTGGAAAACCATAGATTTGACTGTGCAGAACTTTGTAAAGTTCTATGTCTCTGCTTTTTAATATGCTGTCTAGGTTGGTCATGACTTTTCCTCCAAGGAGCAAGCATCTTTTAATCTCATGGCTACACTCACCATCTGCAGTGATTTTGGAGCCCCCCAAAATAAAGTCTGTCACTGTTTTACACTGTTTCCCCATCTATTTGCCATGAAGCGATGGAACCAGCTGCCAAGATCTTTGTTTTTTGAATGTTGAGTTTTAAGCCAACTTTTTCACTCTCCTCTTTCACTTTCATCAAGAGGCTCTTCAATTGCTCTTCATTTTCTGCCATAATGGTGGTGTCATCTGTATATCTGAGGTTATAGATATTTTTCCCTGCAGCTTTGATTACAGCTTATGCTTCATCCATACAGCATTTCGCATGATGTTCTCTATATATAAGTTAAATAAGCAACATGACAATATACAGCTTTGACATACTCCTTTCCCAATTTTTAACCAGTCTGTTGTTCCATGTCCAGTTCTAACTGTTGCGTCTTGATCTGCATATGGATTTCTTATGAGGCTGATAAGGTATTCTGGTATTCCCATCTCTTTAAGAATTTTCCACAGTTTGTTGTGATCCACACAGTCAAAGGCTTTAGTGTAGTCAATGAAGCAGAAGTTTTTCTGAAATTATCTTGCTCTTGTCTATGATCCAACAAATGTTGGATATTCAATCTCTGGTTCTTCTGCCTTTTCTAAATCCAGCTTGAATATCTGGAAGTTCTTGGTTTACATACCGTTGAAGCCTGGCTCGGAGAATTTTGAGCATTAATTTGCTAGCCTGTGAGATGAGTGCAATTGTGTGGTATTTTGAGCATTCTTTGGCATTAGCTTTCTTTGCGATTGGAATGAAAACTGATCTTTTCCAGTCCTGTGGCCATTGCTGAGTTTTTCCAATTTGTTGGTATTATTGAGGGCAGCACTTTCTCTGCATCATCTTTTTGGATTGAAAATAGCTCAGCTTGAATTCCATCACCTGTATTAGCTTTGTTCATAGTGATACTTCCTAAAGCCCACTTGACTTCACATTCTATGTCTGGCTCTAGGTGAATGATCACACCATCCTTGTTATCTGGGAAGATCTTTTTTGTATAGTTCTGTCATTGCCATCACTTCTTAGTATCTTCTGCTTCTGTTAGGTCTATACCATTTCTGTCCCTTATTGTGCACATCTTTGCATGAAATGTTCCCTTGGTATTTATAATTTTCTTGAAGAGATCGCTAGTCTTTCCCATTCTATTGTTTGCCTCTATTTTTTTGCACTGATCACTAAGGAAGGCTTTCTTATCTCTCCTTTCTATTCTTTGGAATTCTGCATTCAGATGGATATATCTTTCCTTTTGTCTTTTGCATTTTGCTTCTCTTGTTTTCTCAACTATTTGTAAGGCCTCCTCAGACAACCATTTTGCCTTTTTGGATTTCTTCCTCTTGGAGATGGATTGATCACCACCTCCTGTAGAATGTTATGAACCTCCTTCCATAGTTCCTTAGGCACTCTATCAGATCTAATCCCTTGAATATATTTGTCACTTCCACTGTATATTTAACCATAAGGGATTTGATTTAGGTCACACCTGAATGTTCTAGTGGTTTTCTCTACTTTCTTCAATTTAATTCTAGATTTTGCAATAAGAATTTCACCATCTCAACCACAGTCAATGTCTGGTCTTTTTTTTTTTTTTTTTTTTTTT